>CM023485.1:134367738-134792279 GCA_013339685.2 Hyalomma asiaticum
AAATCTACTCGTTTGCTATGTCTGGTGCGCCGTTGCAAGAATGGCCAGCAAAGAGCCGCGTAATAGAAAAGACTCGCTGAAAGCCACCATTCCTGGCTCAAGGGCCAATGTCTCTAGGACCCATCTGATCCATACATGCAGCCAATTCTGAAGCTGAATTGAATTGATTATTGCTGCACATGGCAGATTCATTAATTGTGGAAATAAACCATAAGAAAAAGAACTATTTCCCAACACTTGGCTAAGATGTTTATTTTTGCTGAAGATATTCTTTTCTGTTGGAAGCCAACGTTGTGTACTCATTTTGAACACCCAGTATATATTTCATAGCACTGTGTGTTGCTGTTGCTGCTTATTTTTTTACATTGGTGCTTCATGCCTTAGTCTGTATTGGTATTAACTATGACTGGTAATATTCCTGCTACTGGGGTAGTTCAAATGGGGTTTCTTAACAAGCTTTTTCATGCCTAAAACAGTGGACTAAAGAATGGTGCAAAAATCTTGCATCTTATGTTGAGAGTTTACCTCTTTCCGTGGTTAGCCAAGTAGCAAAAAGGTGTGGCAGATCTGCATTTCAGTTTTTAAAACAGAGCAGCAATATTTTTTAACTTAAAAGGGTCTACAAAAAGAAATGACAAAACATTTGCAGCCACATGATTATAATATATGCCGTACTTATGCATGAGATTGAAAAGGATAAGGTCGGATAATTTATTGTTTGTCATTGTTAGGAAACATGCAATAATGAAATAAGAAACAATGATATTGGCATTTGCTGGGCTACTGTGTTCGTGGTCAGAAGTTTTAAATGCATCAGCTAGCACTGTCACATGATAGAGCTAGTTGGTCTTAGTAAAGCTGCTATTGGGGGTTTGTTATATCGTTTCATTTATTGCATCACTGATCAGGGGACATGGGTTGGAGTTGATAAACGTTCGAAGGACAGAATGCAGCAGTCTGTGATGTGTCACACAGCAGTCTGTCACACACTTTGCATGTGTGCAAGTCCAACAGATAAAGAAAACTATTTTTTTAATGGGGCCCTGCAACACTTTCTGAACAAATTCAGAAAATGGTACCAATCAGTTGCGCAGGCTCCTCCTGTAAAGATGTGAGCCAAATCTCATTGCACTGCACGCACCAGAGAATTTGCGATGGCTTTAAATAGTACGGCTGATAGTGCCCGCTTCTCTTTCAACAAATGGCGTCACTGAGGACACTGACTGATAATGAAAGCTGCTTGAGGAAGAAATAGCATTGTCTGATTTCATGGTAGCAGAAGGATTATCTATGCTTTATTTGTTCGTAATGAATTGAACAAAAAAGAAAATTTGCACATCTTTCACTTCACATAACTTATTTCCTAAGACCCCTTCTTGGGGGTATTACATAAGGGGTAGGGTTACAATGGTAAAGTTCGTAATTAGTCGCCACATGTCTACACAAAAGTAATTAGTTAAGCTGAAGTATAACAACGAACCACTACTAGACAACTGTACTGACAGGTAAAGAAACAATGCACGCAACGAGTGCTCACTCGCAATTGAACATTTTACTAGACATAACACATACATATAAGCAACATGAAAGTGCACGTGACATGGATTCTTGCGGCTGTTTTGTCAATGTAAGATTAGGTGTAGAAAACACTCACTGTAGAAAGACACATTCCTTGTCACACAAATCAACTGAAGCTTGGCTGATACATTTTTCTTTTTCTTTAACAATAGGATACGCCTCTACCACCTCTCTGCTAGTCTGCTGCACATGCTTGTACACTATTTTAGTGCTCAAAAAAATGGGAGAACAGCCACATGATTTGCAATGCATTACAAGATTAGCAAAGGCGAAATTTTTTTAAGAAGCATTATGCATTTAAAAAAAAACACCATGCAAATGGGGTTATGAATGTTGGGAATAGGTATGTGGTCAATATTGTGTTTTCCAGCAAGAATAAACTTATCAAGCTGTGCCGTCTTGTTAATGAAGACTTTTCACAGCAGAACACATGTGGTATCAAGCACGGGAAGAAGTCTTAAAAGTATAAGAATAAGTGCGAACGAGATGTTGTGACAGTGTTCCATTGTCATGTGGTGATTTGTGTATTGGGCAAACTGGATCTTGCATTAATGCTAGACTAAAAGAACATAATGCTTCTTTAAAAAAGTTGGCCACTGTAAATCTTGCAATGCACTGCAAATCATGTGGTTCTATTTTTGCGAGCACTGAGATAATGTACAAGCATAAGCAGCAGATTAGCAGAGAGGTGGTGAAGGAGTAGCATTATTGTTAGAGAAAAAGAAAAATGCCAGCCCAGCTTCAGTTGACTTGTGTGACAAGAAATTTGCATTTCCGCATCACGTGTTTTCTTAACCTTATGTTACGTTGGCAAAACAGCGGTGGCAACCGATGTCGTATGCACTTGCGTGTTATATTCTTGTGTTCTGTTCAATGAAATGTTCAGTTGTGAGTCAGCACTTGTTGTGTGTGTCGTTTCTTTGCTTGTCAGTCTGGTTGCCTAGCCGTGGTGTGCTGTTAACCGATACCCACTTGCCCGAGTTATCGTTTTGTTAGTGTTTAAGCATTTCAACAAATGTTGATGGGCAGGTGATTTCAGCAATATGACGGGGCAGGTTGTTCCAGTTAGTCGAGGACTGGCAAAAGAAAGACGTGGAGAAGGTCACAGCGGGGCTGAGTGGACGGGTTAGGGTTACTTGTAAATGATGACCAGTACGAAGGGAAAGGCGTGGGGTCGGGGTCAAGGTATATGGTGCCTGGTGAAGCGAGCTGTTTTAATGACCACTGAAAAAATCAAGCAATGTATTCTGTGCCCCCAGTGACGCCATTCATTGACAGAAAAGCAGATGCTTCCCAGCTGTTTTTGAAACCAAATTACAGATTCCCTGGTGTGAGCAGTGCAATAATAATTGACTCGTGCTCACAGGAGCTTTCATGACTGATCGGCACCGTTTTCAGCTTATGTTAAAGAACTGTTGCAGTGCCTCTTCAAAGGAATTGAATACTAAGTGGGTTGGATAACCACGATAGGTTGAAAACAGGGCACAAAAAGTGCTTGCATCGCTGACCTCTCCTGGCCCCTTGTCTCTTGCGCCCTTCTTTTAGGTACTGTCTTATGTAGTGACCTTTGTCTTACTCATGTGTTTGTTTTGTTGTGCCTTGTTTGTGCGTGCTTTCAAACCATTGCTGATTAACATAATAGAGATGGTATATTTTGGAAATGCTGCTTGTTTTTTTTTTTTTGTGGCTGTGTATCTGGTTAGTTATTTTATTTAGCTATTTTATGATATGCCATTTACAGGGTACTGCACTTCAAATGACTGAAAGCTTGATTACCGTAATGAAGAGAGAATAAATGTGTTGTATGATCGCTTTAAAGCTATTTAATATGTTGAGATAAATATAATATTCATTCATCAACTTCAAATAAACGTCCCTAATTAGTGCTGGCATATACACTTAGTGTGGACGTCCGCAACATAGAAGCAGCACTGAAGCATTTCATTACAGGAGTTGAGGGACGCGAAGATTTAAAAGCTTGTTTTGGTCATATGTATATACATACATATCTGCATAAAATGCCAGGTTGCATATATATGTAACGTTGGTCAAACACCTAAGCGCACCACGCCTAAAAGGCGGAGCGGCTGTGGGACCCACAATTAACGCAGGCAAAGGTGTCACGCGTGGGCGAAGCGATGAGCGTGCGTCACTCTGGCCACTCTCGACCCGAGCGCGCCGATCGAGATAGCGCGACGTTCCGACAGCTCCGGCCGCCGCTACCGGCATCGAGAACACGTAGGTGGGCAGGAGGCTTTGTGCATATCTGCTTCCATATATATATCGTAGCACGTGAAGCAGATATGCACGACGTGCACAAAATATTCAGCGTTGTAGCGCGCCTAGCTGCCTCCAGCTACGCCGCGTGCTTGGCCGCAGTACGCCGTCAAAACGCACTTGCGACCGTCGCGAGGCATCCGCGTGCGCGTCGTTCGCCGACTCGTTTATGATCGCGCTCGATGGTGCACAAGTGTCAGGAAGGTGATATAAGACTTGGTGACGACAGCTCGGCTGAACACGCGTCGCTGGATTGTTCGAAAGATCCAGCTTCGCGTGTCCAGTTGAGCCAATACGTGCGCACGGTCGCAATGCGACGACCGGTACACGTACGGACGTGTATTGCGTAGGACTGATCGTGCGGATCGGATAACTATACATATCGAGTTATAAGCGAGTGTCGCCTCATCTGCGACGACGCATCTCCTAATATCTTGGCTGGAAATATAGGACAAGTACACAAGAAGGGTTGAATTCGATCGCCGCTGATATTCTCGCTGTGCGACCGATACATATTTCTCCTCAATGATGTAGCACTCATGCCTATTAGTTTGTCGCCAAATTGTTGCAGCGCATATAATAATATCCCTGTTTATCGGCGCTTAATTAACCGCAGCACTAGCAAGTGCATGTGCAGTACGTATATACGCTGGCCCAGCTGTACAGTGCTACTGCACGCTTTCACTGCACGCTGTCCCAGTGTGCAGCGATAAAGTCAGTGTGACAGTGAAAACTCAGTGCGCGACAGCGAAAACGCAGTGCCGCCCAGTGCGCCACAGCGAAAATGCAGTGTCGCGCAGTGCGTACCAGCGAAAATACAGTGTCTACCAGTGCGTACAGTGAAAACGCAGTGTCGCCCCGTGCGTCCCAGCGCGTCGCAGCGGCTTTACAGCGAAAAACAGCGTCCCAAGTGTCGCCCAGTGCGCAAAAATGCACTGGGACACGCTGTTTTTTCCGATAGGGTTGTCGTTGGTCGAGTTGGTTCATGCTTGAAAAGGAAAAAACGGAGCGCTAAAACTCGACACACAAATAAAGAGGCTAAAAACAGGACTGGTGCTCAACTTTCAACTAACGTTCATTGAAGCAACATCGAGTTTATGCACACAGCCGCGAAAGATATTCTCTGTCAAGATAGAACCTTCTGAAAACAAACAGCTTCTTTATCGTTTCGTTTTACTTCTGTTTTGACGCAGCTTCTCTTTTGTTTAAGAAATTTTCAGTGGTGTATTTGTTTGTTTTTTCGACGATTGAGGATTCTTCGTACGTGATATAGTTTTATTATCCACTACAAAACATGAGATTGTGAAATGTGGTTGCGCGAGGATCTGGCTTTCTCCCTCGCCTTCTGTGGCATTGCTACTTGTATATGCCCGGGCACGTGGGCATGATGCAGAGATTATGGAGGTGGTGTGGCTGTTTGTTTTCAGAAAGTTCTGTCTTTACAGAGAATATCTTTGACGGCTGTGTGCGTAAATTCGATGTTGCTTCAATAAATTTTAGTTGAAAGTTGAGCGCTAGTCCTTTGTGTGGCCTCCTTCTTTGTGTGTCGTTTTTTTCCTTTTGAATCGTAGTAAGGGCCGTCTCGCTCGTGGTGGGACACCTGCCGCCCGCAAGCAGGGAGAGGAAGAGCGGAACAGCAGCGGAACGGCACGAAATTTCCGCCTGGAAACATGTCATTGGAAACACGCTCAGCTGATTCCCGGAACAAAAAGTGACCAGATAACCGTGTTCTGCATAGTATCGCGATACGGGCAATATAACACTACCGAGTATTTCACTACCGATATGCAAATACATTTTTCAAATGTATCTCGATAGAGCAATACAGGTACTCAAAAGTATCTCTGAAATACTCTCGCGGTAGTCTTGTATTGCCCTACACCGTACCCACTCTAGTTCAAATTGGGACTCATCTTCTGTGCGCATATGGCACAGATTCAGGCGTCGGGCCACTCGACTCACCAGCTCTAGCCCCGTTCGATCCGCTTTGATCTTCTGTAGAAATGATGCGGCCGCTGACATCAAGACACAACATGAGTGCTGGCTTTGGAAAGCCATACTAGATGGAGTTCTAAACTGACCGTTCGGAGCCCGTCACGCACCAGCGCAAGCTTCGTGGTGAGGCAACCACGATGGACAGAACCCTGCAGCAGCGAGCGATGATGTACAACCGCGATTAACTTCGCTTTCGTAGACGCAGTGCCACTGGAAACATCATGGATATTTTACGGGAAGGTGCACAGCTGGAGTTGGCATACGAGGTTTCATCGACGTCGCTAGTTTTATTGTGCTGGCAGAATGCTCAAAGGACTTGATTATTGGCATGGATTTCCTACTGGCTAACTGCGCTGTGATTAACCTGCGGGAAGCATGCCTCTCATTTTCAACAAGGCACGCTATCGCAACGTTTGAGACTGAAGGCAAATTTTGTTATTGATGTATTGGGAGACGGACGTCGTGGTGCCTCCGGAATCCGCGTAGTTGTAGAAGTAAAGGCAGTGCGTTCAGTGACTATAATGGGCTTACGGACAGCAACACCGAGATAATGCTTAAAAAAGGAATTTGCATGGCGTGATACCTTGTTCAACAGCGTGGTGGGTGTGCTGATGTCCTCTTCACCAACTCTGCAAATGCTTTTTATCATTTTCTCTCCTGCTCGAGCTGATTCCATTTGATGCCTGCGAATTTCTTAATTTTGTCATTTTATCCTACTCTCTGTCGTCCACGGCTACGCTTTCCTCCCTCGGTATCCACTCCGTCGTTCCAACTGTCCATCGGTTGTCTAGCCTTCTCATCACGTGCCCTGTCCATGTGAATTTGTAGATGCGAAGCAGCTTATGGTGGGGGGCTATGTCACTCCCTCCCTTCCTCCCTCCCTCCCTCCATCTATCCGCCGTGCGGCGCTCACACCAGCACTATGCATAATCAAAAGAAGAGGCGTGCAGGACACGGACACAAGGAGAGCAGTGAACAACACGAACGCCGACTAACAACTGATGCACAGCACAGAGGCGAAAAAGAAAGAAGACACACAGCTTATCTGCGCATGCTCGGAATGGTAGCGCCACCTGTCAATCGGTTACACGTGCCGGTCTTCGCGATAGACAACTCCTAAGGCTTTCTATCTCCTCTCTGTTTAAGCTAATCGACGGCTGACTCACGCATGCACTTCCACTAATACTGATATGCCAGGCCTCAACCAATAAACGCGTATCTTCGTTCTTATGCCTGTAGAGGATCTCGGTTTTGCCTAACTCGGGCATGCAGCTACAGACCTGGCAGTGCAAGGATAGATTGGACGGCGTCCCACCTGATAGCGACCTTCTGTGTTCAATTAATCTTTGATTAATACAACGCGCAGTTTGCCCTACATAAAAACGTCCGCAGCTAAAAGGAATCTTATAAACTACACCCATGCGACAGTCGGAGAAATTGTTCTTGGCTAGGTGCTTAACCGGACAGATATCTGTTCGCTTCTTACCTTCCATCTGCTCATTTCTTCTATGCACTGCAGCACAAACCCTTCCTAACTTATTGGGAGCCGTAAACACAACATTAACCCCATATTTACTTCCCACTTTCTTAAGCCTGTGCGAAACTGCGTGTATATACGGAATACTCACGACTCTTTTCTTGTTAATGTTACTCTCTGCTACAGCTTTTGTTCCGGTCGAAATCGACTTCTTAAGACGCTCAGCTACTGTGGCTATGGCTAGTCTAGGGTAACCTGCATCTAAGAGGCGCTCGACCTGCGCATTAAAGCTAATGGTCAAACGGTGCACGCACGACTTCGATAGGGCCGACTTTAAACAGGACAAGGCTATTCCGTTTTTTACTACTTTCGAATGCTTGGAGTCAAAGTTTAACAACGGCTTAGATGCCCTAGGGGAATGCCAACACACGTGATTCTGCTCAAATGACAACGAGATATCTAAAAATTGTATTACGTTTCTCTCTGGTAGTTCTTCCGTAAACCTAAGACCATCCCCATTAAGTTTAAATTGATCGCTTACATAGGTGACGACGGATTCAAAATCATCCTTACTACAAAGTACCAAGTAATCGTCCGCATACCGAAATACCCTAATGATGCGGTCCCCTAAGGCCTCTTTTAAACGGCAGTCAAACTTGCTCAAGTATAGATCACTTAGAATAGGGGCTACCTTAGAACCTATACAAATCCCTGACTTCTGCACAAACACGCCTTCCCTGTATCCAACTAATGTTGACGTTAAGTACATGGAGAGAATTTCTAGAAAGGTACCTGTGGAAACTCCGCATCTATCTATGAAACCGGACTCCTGCCCTTGTTCTTGAATACATTCTTTCACGCAATTTAGTAAACCTTCATGCGGCAACGAGTAATACAAATCTTCTACATCCATGCTAAACGCTGTGCAGTGGCCAGGATTTTCCTCTGTTAACAACTGAACTAGAGCCTGAGAATTACGTACACGGAAGGGGTCAGAAAAACTTAAGGATGTTAAGCACTTCTGCAAATAGCTAGATACACAAACTTGCCAAGTCCCTGACTCTGATACAATCGAGCGAAACGGAATTTCTGGCTTATGGGTTTTCGCCGAGAAAAATAATTCTAAAGTGAGCAGTTTTGCCTTTTTAACACTGGAAGCAACCTTATCTAGATTATGTTTCAACAGGAGATCGACAGCTCGTTGTTTTACTACAGAAGGTTTCAGTTTCACAGGTCTAAAATTCTTTTCAACAGCTGCTGAGGCTTTTTCAGAAAAAGTGCTATTCGGCATTATTACAAAACAACCTTCCTTATCAGATAACACAGGTCGAAGCTTATGTTGCACACAGTAATTTACAACCGGTCGGATAGGGTCAGAGGCCTTAACGAAATCGTTCGAATGCTTGATGCTGGCGAAGCAATCTGAAATACATCGAGACCGTTCAACTTCCGGAATAACCTTAGTTATAGATCGAGGTAAGCTTAAAACGTCAACTTCTTTTAGGTTAGGATGAAAACAGTACTTAGGGCCTAATGCTTAGATTATGGACTGTTACCAACTCGCTCAACTTTCCGTCCTTTTGAGCACTATGCATGCGCATCCTCCTTCCCCTCCTCTCCTTCTCTTATCTCTCCTCTCTGGGTTGCGCAACTACAGGCAACACGCGGCTCCGCGCTCGATAACGCGAAGCAGCTTACTTTGGAGGCGTCGCGACGGTAGACCACTGCATTCTCTCTTGTCTTGCGGATTCTCATTCGTCGTCTCCAATAAGATTAGACCACCTCCCGCTCAAGCTAACCATCTCCCCGCTGCTTCGCATCCACACATGGTTCCGTTCAGTGGGAGATGGAGTAGTTTTTTGCTTCTGAACTTCGATTATTACGTCGGATATCTCTGTCTGTTCCCTGACAAACTCGGCTGTCTTCCTATCTCTTAATGTAACGCCTATCATTTTTCTTTTCTATCGCCCAGTGTGTCATCGATTCTTGGAAGGGGATTAACTTTAGCTTTCTTACGCAATTCCGCCTTCGGTAATCCGTACAAAAGCCGCGAAAGGACTGGTCGTTCTCCTGTGAAATGAAGCAGAACACATTGTAAAAGGAACCATGATTGCAAGCCTTCATGACTTCATCCAACCAGCGGAAGTAAGCGCTTCTGATCTGATACCTCGCCATCCGATTCCGAAGATGTGAATTATGCCCTCGCGTCCACTGAAACTGCGACAGGACTACTGTTTGATCAAAAAGGACAAACCTAGTAGGGAAATCGCAGATTGCTGTTCGACATTATCTGAAGTCCGACGTGCTCCTATTACGAAACGTCGGATCACTGTCAACAAATCAGTCAGGCCGATATGCTAGCACCCACACAGGATGTCACGAAAAGAAAGAGTCCATCGGAGATCAAGTTCAAGAAATGCTACGAGATGACATCCTTCAGCCATCCACATGTCTATGGGCGTCGCCTGCAGTACTTGTAAAGGAAAAATACCAGTCGCTGCGCTGCGCATCGATTACCGAAGGCTGTATTCCGTAACTGAGCGAATCATTTTTATCCCCTTCCGAGTGTCGATGACACTCGGGATGGACCACGAGACGAGAAGTCCTTTTCCTCCATGGACTTGAAGAGTGGATACTGGTACATCGAAGTGGACGAACGAGATCGCGAGAGGACGCGATTCGTAACACCGGACGCACTATATGACTTCAAGGTACTTCCGCTCGGCGTTTGCTCCATTCCCGCCACGTTCGAGCGGATGATGGATACCGTACTTTCCGGCCTGGAATGACAGTCCTGTCTCGTTTATATTCACGATGTTATAGCTTTTTTCTACTAACTGCGTACAAGCACAACAGGTTGTTGTGCTGGGATTCAGCAGGCCTGGCAATTAAACCACAGAGAGGCCATTTCGGCTTCCGGAGGCTCCTTTTCCTCGGACATCTTATTAGTGCAGAAGGCATTCAGCCAGATCTTTAGACGAGAGCAGCCGTGCAAAATTTTCCAAAACCGACAATTTTTAGGGCTTTGGGCTTATTAGAGGTTCTTGGTGAAAATTTCACATAAATGGCCGAACCACTGAGAAGGGTGATGAAGGAAGACACACCTTTCATCTGGCTACATGAGCAGGTGAATGCCTTCCATAAACTGCGACGGCGGCTTCAAAGCCATACGGTTTTGGCACACTTTGATGAGGAAGCAGCAACAGACACACCAGGTACAGCAATACAATAAATTTAGTTCTCGGAGCTTTCCTCATCCAATGGCAGAACGGAGTAGAGCGAGTCATCCTGTATGCTAGTCGCATTGTTTCGAAGGCGGACGTTAACTCAGCGACAGAAAAAGAATGTGTCGCGGTGTTAAGGGCTATTACCAACTCGCCCAATTTTCAATCTTTTGCAGGGCTATTGAAAGTCTTAGCCATACCAGCATCCCTCAATACTTTTTTCTGGTCATGAAACTCCCGCCGAAGTTTTATATAGGGACAAAAACGGCCGCCAGAGTCACCACCGTGAGCAGAAGGGCATCGGTCACCCGCGCTTGGACGGGCAGTTGCACGTTCGCATGGGTGTTCGCCACGAAAAACAATTTGCCACATTTTTGCACTTTACTGTAGAGCACTGCACGGGTCGACTGTTTCCGGCCCGGGCCCGGCCCGGCCCGAAAGCGCCGCGCTCCTGCCCGCCCCAGCCCGGCTTGGTATCTTTAAATACGGCCCGTACGCGGCCCGGGCCCGAAAGGTTTGGGCCCGGACCGACCTGGCCCGGCCCGGCCCGATCCAACCAATTATTCCTTCAGCATAAACGAAGCACTGTCCAATCTTTGCTTATAGTGACGATATCGCCGCACTGAAGATAGTTTCTGGAGAGTCTTGTGAGAACTTATGACAGTGTCACGATTTGCAGTGGTACTGTGTTTACCTTTGGTTAGTTACGCCCGTAACGCTTTTGCAAAGGAATTACAGGGGGATATATGAATGGCATAGCTGGCTGTCTCATGCACGCAGTGCTAACCATGCAATGTTCTCATTTCCTTTCAAAGAACGACTACAACATACAACGCCCACATAAAGTGGAAAAACGGCGGACATTTATAACTGCGTGTACATTAATTGTCGGGACTATTGGGTAAATAGCACAGAACTTATCCTGCAAACTTCGTTTTTTGCACAATGCAACGAGAGAGAGAGAAAAGATGCGCTCTAAATACTCCTGGGAGTATTCGCCAGGCTGAGTAGCATTATTAAACCTGTCGTTTCGACTCCTCGGCAGGCAACTGTGTCTAACGTACGCTACATTTTCGTGCTAAAAAGGAGGGAGTCCTCTCCCGCACCTTTGTTCGCCGAGTCACCACCACCGCAGTGCCACTGATCTGTCAAATCAAGCCACACACGTTAGTGAGCGAGATACGGTCCTCGCTGTTCGCTCTAGATGCCTATTTCGTCGCCTTTGTGTGAACGTGTACGGTCTTTGAAAGTGTTATACATTAAATCAAGACCAGACTAATGGCTTCCGAAGTAAGTGCTTGTTAGAGCGCCGAAATGAACTAGCCAGTGGCTCCTTAAGCGCTCCCCCTCGAACGCGGCGGGTCGGGTGTTCCTGAGCGCGATCCCACGCAATGACTGCCCTATTGCAAAAACCAGTGCCCCCAGTGCATTTCCAGTACGTTTTCCGTACTGGGAGCACTGGAAACGCGCTGGGAACGATGATATTTCACTGGGCGGTACACACTGGGACGCTGGCAGTGCTGGCTTGCACTCGTATGCGCTGGCGTGGTACTGGGACAAGCTGGCATAGCTGGAATGTCACTGGCACCAGTGAGAGGCTCACTGGAGAGCGCTGCACACTGGGAGGTTGCGCGCTGGCACCAGTGCGGAACACACTGGAAGCAGCCCAAGAGACACTGGCGCTGGTTTCACGGGCGCACACTCTGCACTGGGACCAGTATTAGTTGATTTCACTAGGTGTGAGGACTCTGGCAACATTTACGGCTTGGCCGCACTTCGTCGCTGCGAGCTACAGTGTGCAGCAATTCGCGGCGTACGGCGTCCGCGCGCTGTGAATGTTTACATTTGTGCATTTTCCCCCGCACTTAGCTTAGATACGCAATGTCACGTCTGTGAACCACCGTGGTAATAGTTCCGCTGTAGTGTTCACTTGTGTGGAGGAGTCGGTGCAAATAACAGTAAAATTTTACATCGCCGCGCAATTTAATGACGCTCTCAAAGCGTCGATCCCAACTCACGCAGAAAAAAGAAAAAAAAACAGCACCGATCGGTATCACCACGCTGCAAATGCACCTCTGGCACCTTGAATTAGTTTAGATTTGCGAAAATGTAATCATATGAGAAAGCTTCTTGAGCTAATCTACAATAATTTGAGCTTTCTCAAACCGCCGAGCCCCGATCGGTCTGTCCCAGTATGATCCCAGTGAAGCTTGGGCATAGCGTACCGGCCGAGTCCGTCTACACGCGAACGGCACTCCAAGCCTTAAGAATACGCTACTACGACGAATCAAAATTACTGCTCAGTACAGCCTTGGCATCGGTTAATCTGAACAGATTATTTTTATTTGTTCGCGGTGCTTCGAAGCGACCGCTTCGAAGCATCGAAGCGCCGCGCTTTGAGCGACACATATATGTCACGGAAAGTTGCTGACGCACTCTTCTCTGACTCGAATGCAATCACACATATTTGTCGATCAGACGGCTTACTGAGCAAAGATTATGAGAGGTTTCCCACTGCACTGCGCTTAAGTTTTGCGAAGCGATTAACAGTTGAGCTCGCTTCGTTGAACCTGTGTGTGTCTGACACTGGTACTGCCGCTGTCCTAAAATATCGCAGCTTGAGCGAGAAAACTGCTAAGTGCCACTTGCAGTACACGTTCACTTATCGCGCGGCATTATTGTCTACACAAAACGCATCTACATACATGTCGACTATTTGTAAGAGCGAGAAACGGCTATGGAGCTCGGCCGTAAAAGTCGATAGTCCCTGCCCGTTGGTCCACTTATATTTTTTCAGTATAAGATATGAATTGTGTAATACACTGACTGTTGTCGCCATTATTCAAATGTCATGCGTCATCGGTGGCTTGTTCCATTTGTCTGACGAACGTGTGAGGTTCAACTGCGCATAAAAAGCTTGTTCGCCTTATGTGTACTACTGCAAACGACAGGTCTGACGGCAGGTGACACTGCTGACTAACCTGTTTACGAACATCTTAGCGTGTTCTGGAGTGGCGCAGTGGTAGTGCGCTGGGTTGGCACTGCGAGGGTGCCACGTTTGATCCTGGTCTCGGTGGGTTTGTTTTTTTTCTTTTTAGTGCTTTCTTTTTTTGTTATATTGCGGGCCCTCTCGCTTTTTTATATTTGTGTATTATTTAGCATGCATGGCAGGGAAGCACCACGTTTTTTTGCTCTAAAGCCGTTTTGCGTGCAGCTAACCCGCGCCTCCCAGTATTCCGGTGCACGCCAGCGTGCCAGTATGCAGCGTCCCACTGGGCCCATAACCCGGCATGGCGCTGGACGCTGGCTCCCAGTGGCGCTGGGTTTTCCAATAGGGTGGAATCGGGAGAGTGGGTTGACACCGAGAGCCGGAGGCCTCTGTGCGAACAGAGGAGCGAAGTCTGGCTGTGTGTGACTCGCAATCGTGGTTACAGTCTTGCAGCTATCGGCTGTGACTGTGGAGAAGATGTGTGCCAGAAAGGAAAAAGCGGTGACTACGGTGGGCAGGAAAAGACGGAAGGTAGAGAAAAAGCAAACTTCTGAGACGGGTAGCGCCCACGTGGAAGGAAATTTCACGCAGATCAGGGATTTCTATTGCTTCAGTATAGGCATTATTTCAGAAGGCGTCAATTGTTCAGTCAATAAAATAAGTTATGTGTTCCATCATATGAATGAACATGGGCCCTTCCGGTTTTGTTTCTACGTGTAGGGTGTTAAGCATCTCAAGTGCGGCACAAAATACTCAGTCTATGCCTCTGTATATACCTTCCGCAAAACCTGTATTACACAC
The DNA here is from genome assembly GCA_013339685.2 of Hyalomma asiaticum. Classification (NCBI taxonomy): domain Eukaryota; kingdom Metazoa; phylum Arthropoda; class Arachnida; order Ixodida; family Ixodidae; genus Hyalomma; species Hyalomma asiaticum. The sequence continues at coordinate 134,382,080 of CM023485.1, forward strand.
TATAATCATCTTACGTTAGCGCACGCACCAAGCTACCCGTGCCACAATTTTGGATCGTGGTACATTTAAGACGCGACGGTGATACCGCAAGGTAAAAGTCATAGAGTTTCCTACTAAAATACTAGAGGGAAAACTGGCGCTCCGATCGTGAAGATGCCATGGGAATGATTGGTATGACATGGATTTGTCTAGTCGTCTTGTCTGCGGCTTCAAACGTTCTGGTGGATTTGTTTTTTTCTGTTTTTTAGCGTCGGTGACGCAAGTGACAATACTACACTTTTTCATTACGCGACGAAGGCAGCGGCTGTAGTGTGCGCTTTACCGCTGGAGATCATCAGATTGTCGCATGTACTAAATCGTTTGCAATGATGAGGTGCCGTGCAGTCTGTTTCGCTGTTGTGTTTGTTGATGGATGGCTACACGTATTATTTGCATTGGTATTTTACCCAACTTTAGAAATACTTGCGCTGTGTCTCGCGAACCTTATCGACGTGATTTTTTTTCTGTTGTATCAGGTGCGAAAGAGTCTGTAAGCGTAGGGTCACTTTCACGGCTGACATACATCCCTTGTGACAAGGCTGTCCTTGTGTTCTGTACTAGATCATTTCAATTTCGCTGTCTGATTAATTCAACGCTGACCGAATGCGCCAAGCAGACGCACAGTTATCGCGCGTAGTAGGCACCCAGTGGGCGATAGGCAGACGCGCTTGCATGCGGTCGACGCTCAAAAAGTCAGCTCAAATCGAAGCTCAGGCGCAGTTTCCAACGGAATTTAACGGCACAGTTGTTTATCAAACATCACGTTTTTTTTTTCACAAAACCAACCACCAAGCGATGGGCGATATGGCGCTCCTGCTACGGCCTTGCGCAGGGGCTTGACCCATGCATATAGTTTGTAAAAATACGTTTCAGCACTTGCCCTGCACTAAAAGAAGCGAGCGAAAGCCCGTTTGTTATATTTAGAACACACATCTACCTTTTACGTACTTGAAAATGTCAGCGCGTCACTTACAAGAGCAAAATCTTTATTTTACGTTTGAACACAACTACATCTGGAACTAAAACCTGCATGGACGCTGCTAAATCTGGGCACAAGCAGTGGAGGCAACATTGCCATATCGCAAAATATTGCTAAATTTCTGAGCGTTCAGTATTTTTCTAACCGCGAAAAAGCAACTGGTATCTGCGCACGCACATATTTATTCCAAGGTATTCTGTTTTAGTGCAATATTTTGTCGTAAACGACCTGTTTTTTGGAGCCGCAAAGCCATATGAAGCCAGCAGAACGAAGACTAGGCTGTCATACCCATCATTCCCATGCTGGCTCAACCGCCTTGCTTGAAATTCCCATAAACACTAGCGCCAGTTTTCCCTCTAGTATTAGTAGGAAACTCCACGGTAAAAGTCAACAAAAAGTAGCGCACATGTCGTACACCGACTTAGCGAATCAGCCATGCAAATTCTACTCGTGCCGGGGAAACGTTACTTGTTTACCACAAACATTGACGTCAGTGACGCTTTGGTCAACGGAGCAGTGGGGACTCTACGAATGGGAATCGCTGGGTGACCGTGCTACGCAAGTCCTGAGGTTTCACAGCAGCGGAGCTGCCATACGTTTTTTTGGCTAGAGGAGGGGCTCATGTCTCCCGTTTTGATGTGTGTTACTTAACCGCTAAAATCTAAAAGCGGCAGAATTTCGAGGGAAGATGGAAGCTTGAAGGGACGAAAAATTCGTCCACACGGGGTGTCGCTCGACCCCCTAGATATTTATGCGGTAAAGGGTCCGAACACATCTGCCTGCTACAAAGGGTACTGCAGTAAATCATCTTGATTATCACCTTCCTTATGTGCTTTCTCACTTCTGTCTCGGAAGCGCCTCCACGTTTTTGAGCGCCATGGGAACACTTGTGCTCCGACGAATGAGGAAACTTATGAATTACTGACGAAGTGTGATGAAAACGAAGGTGGCCGTGAGAATCAGCAAACACATACTCGATATGGTGAGCATCCGAGTTTAAATGCTAATTGGCAAATCATAAATATTTGCAACTGCATTGCTACCACAAAAATCAGCAACATCTGCGTGGATCGGCGAGCCTATGACAAGAGTCACTTCGCTTCTTGCGCTTAAACTGCAGGAAAGCCGCTCCTCAGGTATTAATGACTCACGAGTCGCGTTGGCGAGTCTACAGAGTCACGAAGGCGGAAGCAGGCGTGACGGGCATGCGAGCGTAGCTGCATACTCGAAATGTTTCCCATGATACCGATGAGTACATCTTATATGCACTAATCTGTGCAGTGTACCGTTTCTTCGCACTTCCCGCGGTGCTGCCCGACTACAATTTCTTTTGATACACGTACACGATAACGTATTTCACTCAATATAATGGCGGGAACTCATATGAGGCAGCTTCCTGAAATTACATGTAACATACCGATGGAGGCAAAATGCTAGACTTCCTGTATCGTGCGATTTCAGTGCGCGCTAATGCACTTTAGGTGGTCTAAATTACCCGGAGCCTTCTGCCACGGCGTACCTCACATAGCCTGAATAGCTTCGGGATGTTATATCCCCCCAAAAAACAAAACCGAAAAGCATAAACGCACCATTGCCGACGGGTATTAGACCCGGGCCTGATTCGGGCCTGATTCGGGCAAGACCCAGGCCCAGGCCCGAAGCTCACGGGCCCGAGCCCGGCCCATGCCTGATCGAACAATTACATACCCAGCCCGCGGGCCGGGCCCGGGCTTTCGGGCCGGCCCGGGCCCGTGCAGTGCTCTACTTCACTGTGTCGGATAAGTGGTTATTGCAGTGATTACCTTCAGCCAAATAATACTGAATGCTTGTTCTTTAGTGGGTCAAATCATTTATTGCTCCCAATTGTTTGACGGAGGTGGTCAGTCAAGTGACGCAGTTTCGTCTGTGTTCGTGCCTGTACCAGCTTTTCTTAATGCTTGTGCGGTTGCTTTTCGGGCTTTTATGACACATACAACCGCGAATAGGACCAGCTGGGCGAAAAATTAGCATAGTTTGGGCAATAAATTACGGTGCACTCGACTGTGCACTAGCCGCCCACAGCATTCACCTCCTGCTATTATGGCTTACTCTGGCGCATCACGATGCTGCCAATGGGAATTTCGCACATTGATTGAACAAGGAAGCCTGTATATGAGGCTAGGCTGGCATTACAGCTGTGACCTACTACTGCTAGATGTTAGCTATATGCCCGGTGTCCCTTTCAAAGGTTTTGGTATTCCGCAACCAAATCTCATAATACTAACGAGTTAGAACCCACATTACATCGTTTTAGGCGCGAAGCTCCTTAATGTTTGAGTCTGTCCGTCCCTTGTACTAGGAACGCGCTACTAGAAGGGCACGTGTGGGAGGCGCGCCCTCGGCCAGTGCCTCCGGGCGCGCGAGCTCTCTCACTCTTCCATCTGCTGTCTTGTGAGAGAGAGAGAGAGAGACAGAGAGAGCGAAAGGCGCGCGTTCACTATGGAAACGCTCTTTCTTCGATGAACGCGCCACCAGCTCGCAAAGAAGGAGAACGTGCCCTCACCCGCGAGAGACAAGTTTGACACAGGCAGCGTCTTCTAGCGAGTTTCTTGATTGAAAAATACCGACTGCTCGCGCTGGAGAATAGTTCACCGGCCACCCATATATATATATTCATTCATTTTATTACCTCAAAGGTCCCGGTGGGGATATTACATGAGGGAGTGGGTGAAAAAAAGGCTATCATATAATGGTAGTTATGATGGGATAGTTTCGATGAGCCGCTTGAATGCTTGAGAGTTGATGGTGGTGGCAACTTCGGTGGGCAGGTCATTCCAGTCTTGGGCTGTGCGCAGGAAAAACGATTGGTGAAAGGTGACGGTATGGGCTGGGATTGGATAGACGGCGTTACAGTGACTGTGGCGGGAAATGCGGTGGGCTCTTCTGATGTATGGGTTATCTAAAGGCAAAGAATGGAAGAATTTATGATAAAGGTTAAGACGTGCGATTTTTCGGCGCTTAGCCAGATCAGATAAATTAATTTCTGCTTTTAGTGCCAAGATTCTTGAGGTGTATGAATAGTTAGTATAAATCGCTCCGCACGGTTCTGGACAGACTCGAGGGCGTTAGTGAGGTTATTGTGGTGAGGATCAAAAATCGCATACGCATACTCTAGCTTTGGCCGGACAAAGGTTTCGAAGGCAAGTTTTTTAACAGAAGGAGGAGCGAGCGAAAGGTTACGGCGTATGTACCCCAGAGTACGATTAGCAGAATTTATGATGTGGTTAATATGACAGGTCCAAGTTAGGTCACGCGAGATGTTCACACCAAGGTATTTAAATGAATCAACTGTAGAAATCTGGTTTTTATTGATACTGTAGTTATGAACAACGTGATGTTGACGACGGTGGATAGACATTAACACAGTTTTAGATGCATTCAAGGACATGAGCCAAGATTTACACCAGTTCTGTATGCGGGTGAGATCACAATGTAATATGGAATGATCGGAGAGGTTAGTAATTGCACGGTAGACAACACAATCATCTGCGAACAGGCGGATGTGAGAAGAAATATTTGATGGGAGGTCATTAATGTATATCAAGAACATGAGGGGACCAAGGACGGTACCTTGCGGTACACCTGAAAGAGCGAGTGTTAGAGATGAAGAGTGTGAGTTGGCATGAACGAATTGCTGACGGTTCGTTAAAAAGCCTCGAATCCAGTTTAAAACACAGGGGTGGATGTTAAGACGGGATAGTTTTAATAAAAGACGACCATGGGGAACCTTGTCGAATGTCTTTTCGAAATCTAAGAATATTGTGTCAGTCGGAATGTTACGGTCTAGGTTTACGTGTAAATCATGCAGGAAAAGAGCAAGTTGAGTGTCACAGGAGTAATTTTTGCGAAAACCATGCTGACTTGGGTGAAAGAAATTTACAGATGTTAAGAAGTTAGCAGTGTGGGAGTATATGATGTGCTCCATTATTTTGCATGTGAGGCTTGTTATGGAAATGGGACGGTAGTTACCTGGCGATGCTCGGTTTCCTTTCTTGAAGACTGGGATGACCTTGCCCACCTGCCAGTCATGGGGTCATATAGGCACTGGATCTTGACTTGCAATGAAGTGCCGGTGGGAGATTTCACTTGTGCCTAGTTGAACCATAAGGCTTGGTAGCGTGCGCTAACTAAATTAATCCGGAACTCTGCAGGATCTACGATGAACACCCGGAGCTTCGCCCACTCATCATCATTCACTCCGTGGATATGCTGTGAATTTTTTTTTATTTCATTCCCTTATGCTGTCGCAGTAACTATCACCTGGAAGCATCGTCTGAGTCTTTCAAAAAATGCCAGAGCAAATTGAAATAAACTCGGAGCTCGCGTATGACTAGGTTATTCAAGCTACACTGTTCCTTGCACGTCTCTCCAGTTTCGCTTATACAGTTTCTTTTAACGCGATAGCGTTAGAGAGCTCGTTCCGCAGAAATACCGCCGTCGGTGTCGGCGTCTCCACGCGTCTCTTGTGAGCGAAAAATCGGCCGTGAGGGAAAAATAACAGCTCCGAAAATGAACAACTATGCCCATCTAGCGGAAGACATCAAGTAATGTCTCGACTACCATGGCCTCCGAGACGGCGAGCGTACCCGCCATCTCGGAGGCCATGCGACTACAGCAGAGCCTATATGCGGTCTCGTCAGATGCTCTGCATCCACTTTTTTAGCATTTCATTCTCACGACACCATTAAAGAAATGAAGTACTGCAATTGCCATTTCACCGACCATAAAACGATGCTTGTTGCGGTTGGCCGGAAGAGGTCTCCAGTAGAAGAAATCGAACAGCTGCCAGATAGTTAACGCACGAAGGACGACAGAATGTGAACATTTACGAATATAAGTGTCACGCCTATGCGCAGTTCATAATACAGGACCATGTGACTACATCACTGTACAAAACTTTCATGAAGTTGATATAAAAGTGTTGTTAAATAGAACGAAAACCTCTGCCATTATTACAGATACGTCGCGCGCGCGCGTGTGTGTGTCTGTGTCTGTGCGTGTGTGTATGTGTAACAACACACATTAATAAGTATGCACTGAGTGGTTGAAGTGCACACTAGGGGTCGGATTTCGCTATCGCCTACAACTCTTAAAGGCGAAGCTTAAGGGTCCCCCAAAATGTTTTAAGTGGAACTGTAGCTTTCTATGTGTGAAATTTTTCTACCTTTAAGATCGTCAACAACTGCTGATTATGAGGCAAGCGGTAGTGGAGCGCTCCTAAAATTTTGAGGCAAGCGGTAGTGGAGCGCTCCTTCATTAAGTTGTACTATAACGCGTAGTACAAGCCTCATTAAGCAGCATATTCAAGTCAATGAAAAATGAGACCGCCACGTCCGCAATCGAGCCGGCATCTTTTCAGTCGGCAGCCAAGGCGTTTACGTAGAGTACACAGCATTCCGAATTGTGCTAGCTATGCAGAGTCTTGTTTATAAGTGTGAGCGGAATTAATGGTGCGGTATCAAATTTAAGGCGGTAATTACTTGCAATTATCCATACAAATGGCCATGAGGACTAGCGTATGTTGCAATTAAAACTACGTTTTTTAGACTGGCTGGTTCAGTGGAAGAAACAGAAAAAGAGCCAGGCCTGCGCGGAACCGCAGGACAGTGACAGCGTAAGCTGGAGGAGCTACCTTCTTAAAGGCCACTTTAAACGCTTGAGGAAACTAGTGCAAGTAGAAGTGGTAGGTATCCCCTGCGCCATAACTTATCATTTCGCCATGTAGGGAAGTACCCACTACGCCCTAATTACCTCTACTACTCTCTGCACTGCCACGCTTTTCTCCCATCCCGTGCCAGACGCTCTCTTGGGACTCTTCACGGATACCTCGAGCTTCACCGTCGGCGCCGCCCTCATGGCGTTCTCCAAAAACTCTGAGCTCGGAAAACGACCGCTTCAACGGCCAGTTCTACCGATGAAACCACGACCCCCGCCCCGATGAGTTCGCTTGCTTACTACAAGGAACAACTGGATTTATACGAAACAGTTCAACACTTTCGCCACATTCTTGAACTGCAGCACTGCACTATCTATACCCACCACGAACCGCTGACCTACGCCTTCTCTCAACGCCGCGACAAACTCCCACCCGTTCAGCAGAACCAACTCTCGTTCATTGCCCAGTTTACCCACCGCCATCCAACACGCCAGCGGGAAAGACAGTGTGGTTGCCGACGCACTTTCACGTGTGGCTGCTATTGCCTCTTCGCGGATAACAGCTGATGTCATCGCCGAGGCTCAGACTACGGATGCCGAACTGCAGGAGCTTCGTAAAGGCGGGTCATCACTACAGCTGGAACAAGTCCCCATACCTGGGTCGACAACCACAATCATCTGCGACATGTCGACAGGACGAAGCAGGCCCTATGTGCCCATGTCTCATCGCCGTGGTATCTTCAACCAGCTTCACAACCTAAGCCATCCCGGCATACGCGCCTCTACACGCTTCGTGGCTGACCGCTATGTCTGGCCCCCGATGCAGTGGGATTACCGCACCTGGGCACGCTCCTGCATTCAATGTCAATGCTCTAAAGTCACCAGGCACGTCACTTCACCGCTCGGAGCATTCCCTCAGCCCTCTGGTCGGTTTCAGCACGTCCACCTCGACATCATAGGACCCTTCTCCCCAGCTGGACCCTATCGCTACTGCCTCACCGCCATCGATCGGCATACTCGATGGCCTGAGGCGTGGCCGCTCGAGGGAGTCACAGCGGAAGACGTCGCCTCGGCCTTCTTCACCGGCTGGATTGCTCGTTTTGGCGTCCCTCGCCGCGTCACCACCGACCAAGGACGACAGTTCGAGCAGCACCTTTTCAGGCTTTTCGGGATTACCATCGGGTTTGAGCGCGTGAGGACCACCAGTTACCACCCCTGCGCCAACGGGATGATCGAGCGTTTCCACCGGCAGTTCAAAGCAGCCATCATGTGCCACCCGGACTCAAGCTGGCTCGAGGCCACATCGGTCGTCGTCCTAGGTCTCCGCGCGACCTTCAAGCCGGACATCCAGGCTACGCCCGCGGATCCAGTCTATGGGGAACCACTCCGTCTGCCAGGCGAATTTCTTGCCGCACTACCATCGCGCACCGCGACGTGAGACCACACAGACTTCGTCGCCCGGCTCCGAAGCACAATTGCCGTTCTACGCCCGGCACCCGCATCTCACCACTGTAAGCCTGTACCTTTCGTCTTCAAGGAGCTAGCAACGTGCACACATGTTTTCCTTCGCGACGACACCGTTCGCAGGCCTTTCCAGCTACCCTACAGCGGACCTTACCTCATTGTCAATCGCGACGACAAGAACTTTACTATACGCGTCGAAGGGAATGATGTCCGCATTTCTATTGAAAGGTTAAAGCCAGTACATTTCCTTCCAAGAACCAGGAGGTACCAGTGCACCCACCGGCGCCCATCTACTACCCCCGACGTCGCAGCCTGCTCCCGTCACTGCACGGTATGGACGTCACGTACGCCCTCCCAATTTTTACAAACCTTGAGGGCTCTCCTCTGCGCGGGGGGTGATGTGGCGACACTCTGCGCGTGAATGCCGCGCAGCCTCCGCCTCCCTATCTTCCGGCCCGGCGTGATTCGGCTATACGCAGCATGGCCTGCGATAAGCCACGGCGCCACCGCAGGGCATAGAGTTTCCTAATAAATACTAGAGGGAAAACTGGCGCTAGTGTCTACGGGAATTTCAAACAAGGCGGTTGAGCCAGCATGGGAATGATGGGTATGACATGGATTTGCCTAGTCTTCGGTCTTTTGGCTTCACATGGCTTTGCCACTTAAAAAAAATAGGTCGTTTACGACAAAATAGTGCACTATAACGGAAGATTTAGGAATAACTATGTGCGTGAGCATGCACTAGTTGCTTTTTCGCGGCTATAAAAATACTGAGCGCTCAGAAACTTAGCAATATTGTGCGATATGGCAATGTTGCCTTCTCTACTTGCGCCCAGATTTAGCGGCGTCCATGAATGTTTAAGTTTCAGATACAGTTATGTTCGAACATAAAATAGAAATTTTTGCTCTTGTAAGTGACGTGCTAACGTTTTCAAGTATATAAAAGGTAAATGCGTCTTCTAAATCTAACGAACATGCTTTCACGCGCTCCTTTAAGCGCAGTGCAAGTGCTCCGCTGCCTTTTTACAAACTATATGGGTCAAGCCGCTGCGCGAGGCCGCAGTAGAAGCGCACTATCGCCCATCGTATCTTGTTTAGTTTTGTGCAAAAACGTGATGTTAAATAAGTAACCGTGCCGTTAAACTCCGTCAGAAACTGCCCCTGAGCCTTGATCTGAGCTGACTTTTGGAGTGTCGTCTGCAGGCGCGTTTGCCTATCGCCAAATGGGTGTCTACTACGCACGATAACTGAGCGTCTGCTTGGCGCATTCGGTCAGCGTTGAATTAATCAGACAGCAGAATCGAAATGGTGTAGTACATGGTGCAGTACAAGATATAAGAGCAGCCTTGTCACAAGGTATGTATGTCAGCCGTGAAAGTGACCCTACGCTTACAGATTCTGTCGCACCCGATACAAAAGAAACAAAAGAACAGCAAAATCGCATCGATAAAATTCGCGAGATGAAGCGCAAATATCTCCAATGTTGGGTAAAATACCATTGCAAATAATGTGTAGCCATCCATCAACAAACACAACAACAAAACAGAATGCACGGCACCTTATCATTGCAAAACGACTTTAGTACATGCGACAGTATGATGATTTCTAGCGGTAAAGCGCACACTACAGCTGCTGCCTTCGTCGCGTAATAAAAAAGTGCAGTAATGTCAGTAATGTCACTCGCGTCATTGACGCTGAAAAAACCGGAATAAACAAATCCACCAAAGCGTCTGAAGCCGCGGGCACGAAGACTAGACAAATCCATGTCATACCCATCATTCCCATGGCATCTTCACGATCGCAGCGCCATTTTTCCCTCTAGTATTTTAGTAGGAAACTCTATGCCGCAGCGATCCCAACTACGTCACCGGCGGTGGCCACAAAAGCGGACCTGCCAGCTTGAATCAGCGCTGACCTTTCGCTACTCGGACATGCGTAGCCACGGTGTGCTCCTCTGCAACTGCTAACCGAATAAACCAGTTGTTGTGTTGTTATGTGGGATTCGTTCATTCGTAGATTCGACATCCCACAAGCGCGATAACAATAGCGCAACGCATGGCTATGGTGTTGATCTCTTAAGTCGAAGCTGCACCCACAACTTTTTCTCCCCCTCCTTGTCGTCGTTCGTCCTCAAGAATAGCTACTGTACAAAAGGAATGTTGAACATGGTGCAGAGACATTCCTACTTTCATCCCTTCAATGTTTAGACCTGGGGTCTGGGAAACATCCTACAGTGACCCATCAGCAGGGCAGTCAGGAAATAGCCGAACCTTCGTACAAAATATGACTGGCCAAGATTGCTTAATACTGTGCGGCACTACGTGAGAACATGCCGGAATTGCCAAAGGTGTAAGACACCACCGCTGAAACCTGCAGGTCTTCTGTAATCCGTAGAACCTGCACAAGCCCCGTTTTAACAAGCAGGCATGGATTTACTAAGCCAATATCCTATATCATCGTCCGGGAAACGATGGATTGGAGCGCGTAACCGTTCTTGAAGTGGCCGAATTCATCGTCACCAGCATAGTGCTGCGACATGGTGCTCCAAAAGTTGTAATTACGGACAGAGTAACCGCATCCACGACCAACTTAGCGCAGTCCATTAATAAGCTGGCTCATACTACATTTTGAAACTGACTTGTGAAAAAACCAAGGCACATCATCCACAAACGAATGAATTGAATCAACGGCTCGACAGAACTCTAGCTTATATGCTGTAAATATACGTGGACATAGCGTCTATCTATCTATCTAGCCGCCAACGAATTTGTGCTCTCCTGGCCGTTTCGTTAATGTGATGTATATTAAAATTGGTATGCCGCAACACGACCACATGACGAACATAACTGACAGGTCAAAATATGAAAATCGTGACATGCATGTCATGAGCGGCATGATTTACATTCCACGGTCTTGATGCTCTCCTGGCCGTTTCGTTAATGGGATGTATACGAAAATTGGTATGGCACTACATGACTGCCTGACGAAAATAAATGACAGGTCATAAAATGAAAATGATGATGTGCATCTCATGAGCGGCATGATTTACATGCCATGGTGTTGGTGCTCTCCTGGCCGTTTCGTTAACGGGATGTATACGAAAATTCGTATGGTGCAACATCACTGCATCACGAACATAATCGACAGGTCATAACATGAAAATGATGATGTGCATGTCATGAGCGGCATGATTTACATGCCATGGTCTTGGTGCTCTCCTGGCCGTTTCGTTAACGGGATGTATACGAAAATTCGTATGGTGCAACATCACTGCATTCACGAACATAAATGACAGGTCATAACATGAAAATCATGACATGCATGTCATGAGCGGCATGATTTACATGTGACGGTCTTGGTGGTCTCCTGGCCGTTTCGTTAATGCAATGTATACAGAAATTGCTATGACACAACATGACTGCATGACGAACATAAATGACAGGTCACAACATCAACATCATGATAGGCATGTCATGAGCGGCGTGATTTACATGCCACGGTTTCGGCGCTCTCCTCTGCGTTTGGTTAATTGGATGTACAAGAAAATTGGTATGGCTCAACACGACAACAACTCCATTCCTTCTCTGATAAGCATAGCTCGCTCTGAACCAATCGGTGATATTGATATATCGAATGAAGGCGTTCTCAACCTTATCTTAAACTTGGATGTGAAGAATAGCACTGGCCCAGACGGGATACAGAATGCCTTCTTAGTTCGCTACTCCCTATGGTCATCCAGATATCTGTCGGTGATATTTAATAAATCTTTATCTTCTGCCACTGTTCCATCTCCATGGAAGATAGCAAAGGTGCTCCCTCTTTACAAAACTGGTGACAAGCAGTCTCTGTCAAATTATAGACCGATATCATTGAGTTCTCAATCATGCCAACTGTTAGAACACATCATTCATAAAGACATCATGGTCTTCTTGGAATCGCACGGACTACTGTCTCACACGCAGCATGGGTTTAGGCGTGGTTTCAGTACTACAACTCAGTTAGTTGAATTCACGCATGAGATTCTTCTAAACCTTGATCGTGGCGACCAGGTTGACGCTACCTTCGTAGATTTCTCAAAGGCCTTTGATACAGTATTGCATTCTAAACTACTTGCTAAACTCGATGTCATCTTAAACAATCCTCAATCGGTTAACTGGATATCTAGCTTTTTGTCATCCCGTTCTCCGTTCGTTTCTTACAGGTCAACTAACTCTGCTACTATTAATGTAACATCTGGAGTGCCCCAAGGATCCGTTCTTGGGCCTCTACTATTCTTAATTTACATAAATGACTTGCCTCTTTGCACCTCGTCTTCTATTCGTTTTTATGCCGATGATTGCGTTTTGGACAATGTCATTAAAACACATAGTGGCCATTACCGCGTGCAGGAGTCATTTCCTGGGTTTTGCAATTGGTGCCGGACCTGGCAGATGAACATTAACTTCAAGAAAACCATGCTCATGTCGTTTTGCAATAAATCTCCCTCTGTTTTTGATTACACTTTCGATAACCGCGCTGTAAATAGGGTTTTTGAATATAAATATCTCGGTGTCATTTTTTCTCATATGTCGTGGTCCAAGCACATTGAACATATATGCAACAAAGCATTAAAGAAACTGGGCTATCTACGTCGCACTCTATCCAAATCTCCGAAGAAAACTAAGGTTGTCCTATATAAATCGCTAATTCGTCCAATACTTGACTATGCATGTGTCGTCTGGAACCCGTATAAGCAATGTGAGGTCAACAGGCTAGAAGCGATACAGAAAAAAGCGGTAAGATTGATATGTCATCGTTATGACCGTGACTTTTCACCCTCTTCTACTCTCTCTTCATTGAACTTAATTTAACTCTCGTCGCGTCGCCAAATAGAGTCATTGAAATTTTTGCGTGGCATCGTCACTTCTTCAGTTAAACTGTGAAATTACAAGGACTATATGAATTTTGCACACCAGTCAATGACGAGAAGCCATCACAACTTGAACTTCAAGACTTATTATGCTCGAACTAACACGTTCAAGTTCAGTTTTTTTTTCCCCGTTCCATTGAAGACTGCAATTCATTACCTGGTTCTGTTCGCTCACACCCATCGCCCAACTTCGTAGCCGACATCCATGACATGCATCTGTGACCTACCTGCGTCTATTTTGACATTTGCCATCAATGTCAGCTGTTATGTTGCATCGTTTGTTTATCTTGTGTTCCTTTGTTTTATATTTGACCTTGTATAACACACAACTGCATTATTTTACCTGTTTGTATAATTTTCACTGCTGTTTGTTAATGTTTCACTCTTGAATTGCTTTGTAACCCCATTCCTGCCATAGCGCATTTCTGCGCTGCAGTATGTATAAATAAATAAATAAATTAATAAATAAATAAAGAACATAACTGACACGGCACTACATGAGAATTGTGACATGCATGTCATGAGGGGCATGATTTACATGCCACGCGTTTCGTTAATGGGATATACGCGAAAATTGGCGTGCCACAACATGACTGCAAACTAGAAGGGAAGCTCAGGGGAAGATGGATGCTTGAATTGATGAACCAATCCCAAAGTACGATTTAAAACAGGGAATGTCGCGGGAGCCAACGTTTCGACAAGCGGACTTGTCTGGCCCTGACGAAGACAAGTCCGCTTGTCGAAACGTTGGCTCCCGCGGCATTCCCTGTTTTAAATCGTACTTTGTGATTTGTTAATCGATTAAAACATGACTGCATGAAGAACATAAATTACTGGCTATAACATGCAAATCATGACATGCATGTCATGAGCGGGATGATTTACATGCGATGGTCTTGGTACCCTGCTCACCGTTTCTTTAATTGGATCTACAAGAAAGTTGGTTCGCCTCAACATGACTACATGACGAACATAAATGATACGGCATTACATGAGAATCATGATATGCCACGCGTTTCGTTAATGGGATGTATACGAAAATTGGTATGGCGCAACATCACTTCATGGCGAACATAAATGACAGGTAATAACATGAAAATCATGACATGCATGTCATGAGCGACATGACTTACATGCGACGGTCTTGGTGCTCTCCTGGCCGTTTTGTTAATGGTATCTACACGAAAAATCGTATGGCACAGCGTGACTACATGCGGAACATATATAACAGGCCATAACATGAAAATCATGAGAGGCATGTCATGAGCGGCATGATTTGCGTGCCACGCGTTTCGTTAATGGGATGTATACGAAAATTGCTATGGCACAACACGACTGTATGTCGAACGTAAACGACAGGTTATAACATTACAGTCATTGTATGCGCGTGATGAGCGGCATGATTCATGTGCCACAATCCTGCTGCTGTTGTGGCCGTTTCGTGAACTTCGTATTTGCTAAACTCGGTATAGCGAGACAACAATGCAGATCCATTTTACGTTCCTGATGCGTTCTTAGTATTTCCTTGATTCCCACTGCACGTGGGATCTGCCATTTTTTTAATTCCGAGAACAAACAGTACATATTCCCTACGCCAGTGCGTGACAGGCCACGTGATCAAACAACCAGTGGTACATCTAATGCAAATCACCATGTGACACTCATATATTCATCGCTGGAAAAAAAATTGGCAGATCCCACGTGCGGTGGGAATCAAGGAAATGCGAAGCACGCATCAGGCACGTAAAATCGATTTTGCATATGAAGTTAACGAAACAGCCGGAAGAGCATCAAGACTCTGGCATATAAACCATGCCGCTCATACACGCATGTCCTGATTCTGATGTTATGGCTTGTCATTTAAGTTCGTCTTGCAATCGTGTTGTGCCATAGTAATTTTGGTATACATCCCATTAACGAAACGCTTGGCATGTAAATCATGCCGCTCGTGATGTGCATCTCATGATTTTCACGTTATGACCTGTCATTTATGATCATCATGCTGTCTTGTTGCTCTATACCAATTTTCGTATGCATCCAATAAACGAAACGGCAGTATAGCGCCAGGACCGTGGCATATAAATCATGCCATTCATGACATGCAGGTCATGATTTTCATGTTATGACCTGTCATTTATGATAGTCATGCAGCCGTGTTTTACCACGGCAATTTTGGTATGCATCTCATCATCGGAACGCGTGGTATGTAAATCATGCCGCTCATGACATGCATGTCATGCGTTTCATGTTATAACCTGTCATTTATGTTCTTCATGCAGTCATGTTCTGGCGTGCTAATTTTCGCGTACATCCCGTTAACGAAATACGCGGCGTGTAAATCATGTCACTCATAACGTGTATGTCATGTTTTTCATGTTGTGACCTTTGAATTATTGTCGCCATGCAGTAATGTTGTGGCATACAATTTTCGTATACGTCCCATTAACGAAACGGCCAGGAGGGCACCAAGACCGTGGCATGTAATTCATGCCACTCATTACATGCATGTCATGCCTCTCATGTTATGATCTGTCACTTATGTTCGTCATGCAGTCATGTTGTGGCGTGCTAATTTTCGTGTACATTCCTTTAACGGAAAGCGTGGCATGTAGATCATGTCACTCATGAGGTGCATATCACGATTTTCATGTTGTGAGCTTTCAATTATGTTCGTCATGCAGTCATGTTGTGGCATACCAATTTTCGTATACGTCCCATTAACGAAACAGCCAGGAGAGTACCAAGACCGTGGCATGTAAATCATGCCGCTCATTACATGCATGTCATGCTTTTCATGTTATGATCTGTCACTTATGTTCGTCATGCAGTCATGTTGTGGAATACCAATGTTCGCATACATCCCATTAACGCAACTGCGAGGAGAGCACTAAGACCGTGGCATGTAAATCATGCCGCTCATGACATGCACATCATGATTTTCACGTTACGACCTGTCATTTATATTCTTCATGCAGTTATGTTGTGGCATACCAATATTCGTAAACATCCCATTAGCGAAACGGCCAGGAGAACACAAAATCGTAGGCGGCTAGATAGATAGATAGATAGATAGATAGATAGATAGATAGATAGATAGATAGATAGATAGATAGATAGATAGATAGATAGATCCGCTCAAAGTCGCCGAAGTTCGCTAGAAATGCTTCGCATTTGAAACATTGGATTTCCAACTAGCCCGGAAATTTATCCCATTAGCCTTCAAATATTCAATTTCTTTTGCTGATAAAAATATAGATGGTTTACTAATGCATGTGCTGCCAAACTTGGCGATGAATTGCGCTTCAATTATGGCCTCGTCATCTCGTTGCCGCTCTGTCGCCAAGTTTGGCAGCATGATTAGTAAACCATCTATATCTTTACCACCTAAAGAAACGGAATATTTGAGTGTCACCTGATTATTTGCATTAGATGTATCGTTGGCTATTTGATCACGTGGCTTGTCACGCACTGGGGTTGGGTGTATGCACTGTTTGTTCTCGGAATAAGTAACCATTGTTGAAAGCTTTCGCCGTGTACGTGTTACGTGTCTCTTGCTCTGTCCCGCTCTGGATGCGCATGCAGTGGATGCTATTGATCACCAACAAGCCCGCCGTACACCCCTAGTGAGCGAGCGTTCGCTCAGGGCGATCGAGACACTTTCAGTTTATCTATGCGTCAGGCGCAAGCTCGCAAACAGTGTGTTACCGAAGTGTGCGTGACAATATGGCGGAAGATGACGTAACTGAAACGTGACTGAATATTACCCATGTTAGCGTGCAATGTCACTTGGTCGTTTCGGAGTGGAAGAAAGGTAAACGAGCATTGATAAATTTGCGATCATTTGGCGCCGCAATATTTCGGAATCAGCATGTCCAATGTTTATTCAAACAGTGGGAATGATAACCGGGCAGATTCATATTATTTTTACGACTCTTTTATGTTCTAGTACTGGTGCTAGATTGAGACCCACCCTGAACAGATGACAAATGCATGACAATTTATAGACTTATTACGTTGCTCCACCGACCCAGTGGGATTAGAAGAGGGGGGTTACAGCCAGAAAATGAAACGAAGTGATCGCCGACATAAACAGAGGTAAAACACAACGTTGTTCAAAATATTAAGAGTGTTACGCTATAGAACTTTTCATTCTCTTGATGCGCGCACGAGAACTACCTCAATGGTCAGCACTGAAAGGAAGCTCGAAAACATGCAATGCATAATTGCGCCTCGTCGCCATAATTGTTTCGCATTATAAATTTACAGGCATACTGCTCGCTCAGGACGGAAGTTGGAAATCTTCGGGAGAGGCCATCGGTCCTGCAGTGGACTTAAAATAGGATAATTATGATGATGAGTTACTTAATCTGCCATATGCGTGTCTACAAATGTGTCTATACATGTGAATACTGAGGTACATAAGCCTTTCTAGTGGTCTAGTGGTTATGGCACTCGCTGCTGATCCGAAGGTCGCGGGATCGAATTCCGGCAGCGTCGGCTGCATTTCGATGGAGGCGAAATGTTGAGGCCCGCGTGCTGTGCGATGGCAGTGCGCGTTAAGAACACCAGGTGGTTGAAATTTTCGGAGACCTCCACTACGGCGTCTCTCATACTTAGAGCTGGTTTTGAGACGTTAAACCCCACAAATCAATCAATCAAAGCCTCTGTGAAACACATAGAACACCGGTGTCTGAATTTCTTTTGGTCTTCTTTGTTTTTATGTCAGTTTTCAAATAATCCGTCTATGTCACGTAGTCTATTTTGTTCACTTGTTTCTATTTTACGCTATAAGTCTTCTAGCTCTTCATAGTGTTATGGAACTCTTCCATTTCTTTCGGCACCAAAGCGGCTGCGGTGTGTGACATGGCTGTTCAGTGTTGTGCTAGAGGCGTAACAGGTGACTTCATTGTCGCCTTTAGTCTCTTACACACCGCAGTCAGGCATTGTCGAGGAAATGAATGCAGAATGACGTGAAACTTTCAAATTCCTAATGTAAACGGCACGCGAGCGTTTGTCAATGCACGGGACGCATTTCGCCATATTTACGTGTGCAGGCAGCAGCACTTCTTGCGTCTACGACGGCACTACATATACTGATGGTGATGAGTGGCAGCCGGACCCGTGCACGACGTGCAAGTGTCTACTTGGCAACAGTGTCTGTGATACGGAGCAGTGCCCAAGGCTAGAGTGCGGCGACCAGTACGTGCCATTGGGTCAGTGTTGTCCTGTCTGCACAGGTGAGTGTCTGGCCCAAGAGCAGCCACTAGCGAAGTGTGTTTCTGTAGCATATTGCACTCTGGGAACCATTTCACGAGTATCAGAGCGTCGAGCGTCGCTCAAAGCAATTAAAGTCCCCTAAGCGAAGAACACCGACTGCCCGTAATCGGTCTCGTTCGCTTCAGGGGAATGCGTTTTCACGGGGGGATTTTTCGCACTGCAGCGCTGGTGCATTCCTGCTCCCAAAGTACCGATATAATTAAAAGAGGGCTCTTGCTTTTCTAATGCACTTGACAATGCACGATGTGACGCACCGCAATATATTGTCTCAGTACTTCCTTAAAAAGAACACATCATTTATACCTCTCAGGGGCTCATGGCGCCCACGCATGCAGATTCATCGCTGACGTGAAGATTGTATCAATCAATCTTGCAGTGCGGTACTGAATTATCTGTCCGGGATTCTTTCCGCGCGTATTTTTCCGATGAGCAGGAAAGTTGTGTCCCCTTGAAATGTTTTCCTGCGCTTGTGAGTGCCGCACTTTCAGTAGCACTGAGCATGACATGATGTTAACTCTTTTTGTCACCAACAATCAAGTGATCTTTGGGCGAAAAGCGCGAGCCGTTATCCGGGCATCAAACGATTTTTTACAATAAAGTGTTTTATGCCGGGGTCACTAAGAAATCTGTTACGCAGTTCCGTAACAGAAGTAGATGCGTGAAAAACAAACACGCATTTGACATTGAAAAATTACTACCCGTGGGATTCAAACCCAAAACCAACCAGGGTGTGGCAGTGGGATCTGGAAGCAGTACCGACCACACCACGGACAGTTTGTCACACGGAGGAAAACACGGACCTTATAAATTTATTATACCGCTTAACGATCTGTATCTAATTGAAGTTCGGTTAAAGTAAACGTATTTAGCAAGCAATCTTGCTTGCTAAATTAATTAAATTTTGCTCCGAAATTAACATCGCCTCCCTTTGACTGCACTCTTGGTTATTAGTGGTGGCACCGTCCCATAAGAACGATTGAGCGAAGTCGTAAATTGCCGCGTTAATATGCGCGCCAACAGCTTCGACGCCTCTATCGACGCGCAGGCCTCGCCGTTCTGCGGGCACGTTGCTTCAGCCATGGCCGCTACATAATTTCTCGTGTGGGACGTATATGACAGCCAGTTGAGTTGTGACGCGCTCTACTCCAGGAACGCAGATGGACGTCGACAAGCAAATGACACGCTTTTCACACGGCTAAGTGTGTGTTCGCAAAACGATCTGCCGACAAACAGTTCGGTTACACTTGCAAGGTTTCACCGTCTGCGGACGCGCCTGGTTTATGGCAATTTGCCGCAGGGCGTTGGCGCGTTCAATGCATTGTCTCCGAAGAATTGTGTCGTTCGAGAGCTTTCACTTGCGTGTAACTGTCGAAGATCCCTGTATAGTGTCGATGTTGTGCTGAGGCGTACATGCAAAGGGGAGTCCAGGGTACCCAACCCATCTCCCGCCCCTTGTGTCGCCAGATTGCCGCTTATGTGCGGAGGCATGTTTCACTTTCCTTTTATACCTATTCCTTGCAGAGGGATCGACCACATTTTTTTATCACAGCACGAACTTCCATAAACGACAGGCAGAAACACAGATGAAGACATTGTCTTCGTCTGTGCTGATGTCTGTCGTGTGGAAGGTTCGCGCTGTTATCCTAAAAAATGGAATACCAACTAATCTTGTTTCAAACGAGAACATCTCGGGACTCCCACGGGCACTCACGCTTGTTAAAACCAGGAGAGGATGTTTGCCGCCAGCCTTCAGCCAACTAATAATTTAGTAAAGCTCGTCGTTGTCCTAGTGCGGTACTTATGGTTAAGACTGAATGCAAGCGCATACACATGCTTGAATGAAAGGCTCCCAGGCAGCACGCAACGTAGGGCCGATATTGGTTTTATGGCGGCAAAGTTCGGCCCATCCACGGCCTAACGTTGCCGACAGCGAGCCAGTATCGGCTAAGCCGCCGTCAATGACTGGCAACGTCGGGCTACTATACCCGCTGCCCCGCCGATATCCGCAGGCCGTCGACTGTAATCGGCAACGTGGGGCCGCATATGCCGCGTTGTTGCGGACATCGGCTGAGGCGATGGCTTTCAACGGCAACTATGGCGCCGATTTTGCCTTTCCACAGACAATATGGGCTGGCCGACGCCATTTGTCGGCAACACTGTGCCAAGTATGCCACCTTAGAGCCCCCGTCGGCTGAGCCGATAACTTTCTCCGGAAAATATGGCGCCGATTTTGCCGCTCATCAGCATCGCCTGAGGAATGGCGAATTTGGAGCGATATTTGCCTAGAAAGATTATTTCACAGGAAACATTGAGTCATTTCTTCCGTCCTGGAGGCAACATCGACTACGCCGCAGCCTTTCATGGTTGATATCGACCGGGCCTCTTTGGAAGCCTGCTGTATATAGCAATTGAGATCCGATCGAGACAAGCATGACAGAAATTGACTTGACAGATTCGACGTAAGAATCAGATGTTGAGCTTCATATATTCATGTATACGCGTTTCAGGGCCGGAGCATAGCGCACGCTCGTTTTGAGCAGCATATATGACATTTTCGCGCGCTTTGTTTTTCATAAACAGGGCACACAAAAAACATCCATATAAACTATTGATATATACATCTATAGGCTGTTTTGCGGGAACTTTGCGAAACAGGCTGGCGCAACAGTTTACAATAGCCATAAGGATCGACAAGCATGGTGGAAAATTATCTGACAGCGCATGTCACAAAATTTAAATTCATAGAAATTGAACTAGTTCGTGCATACATCGATGGGCATAACCACCACTCATATGTCCAAACAAGGATAAACAGTTGCAAGCGGTGCTATACT
Source organism: Hyalomma asiaticum (assembly GCA_013339685.2). NCBI lineage: Eukaryota > Metazoa > Arthropoda > Arachnida > Ixodida > Ixodidae > Hyalomma > Hyalomma asiaticum. Next base: position 134,403,276 of record CM023485.1, read on the forward strand.
ACTGATATTTAGCAACCTATCGAAGGAAAGGGCATATGGAGGTAACAGCGCAACAGCGAGTGGACAAAAAGGGTCTAGAGCAGACTTTAGGTGCGCTGAAGCGGAGATAAACTCGCCACCGGCATTATACTACAGACATTTAGCAACCTGTGCAAAGGAACGGTATACGGAGCTAACAGCGCGACAGCGAGGAGACAATCCTGATCTAGTGCTAACTCTATATTCAGAGGACCATGAAATACACAGATCCCTTTGTATTGCAAATTCAAATGAAGTGCTCTTGTCAAGACCACGACATTTGCGAAAAAGGCAAAAACGAAGAATACCAAGCAGTCATATGGCAAGCATTTTTCATCTCAAAGGTGGCAAACAAATGCACACACCTATAATTGATATAGAGAGAGCTTTTCTGGTGAGTTCTACTAAAGTGTATGTGATCACAGTGTTCTTGTGCAGGCGATCTGCGTATTTTATGGTATATAAAAAAAAGCACTGAAAAAAAAATCAGTTGAAAATCAAAGCTCTCTTCTGTTCCCTAGTTTCTTCATATGTTTGTGCAGCGTTACAGTATAAACCAACCGTCGTAAGTCAAGCTGTTGTTGACCACGTGGCCCTCCGCTACATTTCATCAGTGCGTTCGCGAAACTAGAGCATTCCTTTCAAAAGCAGCTCCAGTACAGCGCAACGCATGTATCGCAGCTCGCATAAGCTCAGCAACAGAAAATAATTGTCTAGTCGGGTAAACTTATACCTCCCTTTTCCACCTCCATGCTTTCTACTACCACGCAGATAAATAGGCTAATAATTCCTTAATATGTCCACGACATCGCGAATAATTCCTACTTTTTTGCTTTTTGTGTAACGTCCGTTAGTGCGTCCTTTCCATACATATCGAATTCGTTTACACATCGGCCATCGGTTACGTTGTACTAGTTAGATGAGCAGAATATATCGAGCTTGAGTGCATGCTCTTTGCAGTGTGTCGGATTTATCACTGACGTTCGTATGAGACTATGGTGTTTCCATAAGCAAACATGTGCGTATTCTGATATTTAATAACTAATTTATTTATAACCAATAAGGGCAAAAGAAGGGCGCGTAGAGACAGAGTCATCCCTGTATTTCTTGTCGTGCAGAAAGGCAGCACGTGCATGTCTTTCCTGTGCTGCAGAAAATGGCAGAAATTCAAGCAGAATGGCAGCGCCGTGCGTCATCGCTACGTCTGTTGCGTGCAGTGCAGCATTTCGCTCGCGTTTTGAGCTGGAGTGGGTGGTTCAGCCTCTGCGAAATCCTGTGTTACAAGTATCTGGCAAGAGAACACATGCATACCAGCATACGCCATAGGCTGCACCGAGCTGCACTTAACAAATGCAGTCCCGGTGGGTGTCCCCGCCATTGTGCAAAAATGTTTGCCCAGCAGAAATGCTGTCTTCCACGTTTTCAGACAACTACAAAAATGAAAGCAAGAAAAACGAGCCTGCTCTGGGGAGAAGCAACCTAGCACGTGCTAAGCCAGCAGCAACTAAACATAAAAAAGTGTGTGGGTAGGGGGGCGCGCCTTCCCTTCCGAACTGACCACCATTGTCACGGCCCCCTCCATGAACATCCATTGTGCTCATCTGCAGTTTGCAAAGGATGTGGTTTCCGCGCTCTCTCGTCGCGGCTGCATTGCGACCAACGTGCAAGGTGTACGAACGAGTTTCGACGGCTGCACGCAGTCTGTCTACGCGTTTATCGTTTATCACGTACCGCATTTATCGATCATTCAAGTTGATTGCGCAATTCCTTGGCGACTGTACCTCCTAAGACAATGCCCATCCCAACTGTGACATCGGTTGTATATGAACACAAGCCTGTGTCTTTTGGTGAGACTACAGTGTCGTCGCCGAATTTTTTTGTTGACTCACAGCTGTAGAGTGCAGAACGGATGCCAAAATTCGGTAAGTTGCTGACCAGTTTTCAAAATGGGACGGGCCGCATTTTGTTGTGATGTTAAAGCACCGGTTCCACTTTATTATTTGTGCGGTGAGGTGCGTAGGCTCTTTATTTTCGAATAAAGACCCTATACGCACGTTGCCCGAAAGCAGTTTTACTTCATGTAGTTAATCCTGTGCTTGTATCAAACACCCATTGTGTGGTGACTTGCAGTTCTCGTAAAATTATTTTTGCTTGCCCGTATTTTTAATGGTAACGTGATACCGAACACGCGCTCCTTGGCGTAGGACACGTGCGGCAGTTTGACACGCGATGGCATTTTTAAAGTAGCCTTGAAAAGATGTTCCTTCTCTAATACCTGCTTATAATGCACCTTGCACCTATCATTTAAGGACATTTTTTGCCTAAAGACCCCATCCCTGGTGTGTGTCGTGTTACGTCACGTCTACATGTTTTCCTTTCCGATGCAATCCAAAAATATTAAATTTATTACAATGCAAAATGCACCTATTTCAACTAATGTGCCGCTTTTAAAGTTTCTTTGCAACAGAACCTTTACTCACGTTTTTTTCCTCTTGGTTAACTAAAGCTACGCGAAGCCAAGATCTGGGGGTAGAATATTGAACATAAATTCATTATATAGTCAAAAGGAGAACTTTATTTTGTTATTTCCTAAAGTAGTGCCCGATTATGAGATGTTTCTGACATTTCTTGAATTTCTGCGTTTGTTCATCAATCGCACATAATTTGCATACAATGATAGTATTGTGCTGATGTGCTCCAAAGCTGTGCTAACTTTTCACGCTTTTTCCCGCAGGTTACATCCTTGCCGAAACTTCCACTACGGCGGTGCAATACGGGAATAGCATATTATCAATTCAAAGACCAGAAAATAAATGAAATAGTGCTTTTCTCTGTAAACCTCTCTTGTTGTGTTATTTGGTTTGTTTAGGGCGCATTAATAGAAAGTACAGAGGATCCACTTAGCCCCACTTATTACTGTGTTAACAGAGCTTTCGCGTATGCATGAGAGGCACATTTACAAAAACTACTGTTGGTCCATTTCATAGGGCCTTCGAAAATGCCTTCATAGCCTTTCAAAAATGTGAAAACGCACAAATAAAAATTTTTGCCATCCAAACAGCGCGATACACGTTGGGTGAACACTAGAAACACCATAATGGCTGTGAACGGTCGCGCAAGGGATTTCCCCATGTCGGCGGTGCCGACAACATGCCAAAAAACCCTGAATGCCCGCAACATCGGCCGATGCTACCTAGCCAAATTCGACCCTCTCTGGCTGGCCTAGCTGGCCTAATTTCGCCCACGCTGGCTGGCCAAATTTCGCCCACTCTGGCTGGCCAAACTTGGCCCACTCTAGCTGGACAAATTTCGCCCACTCTGGCGGCTTCGCCACAGTGGAGCCATTCTGGCTGGTCATCATCGGGCAGATGTGGGTGAAAGTAGCGCGAGCGCGATTGGCCGACTTAGGCCCGATATCGCTGCCGACTTTGGCCGACTTCACGCCTACATCAGTCCTGTGTTGGCGTGCTGCCTGCGCTGGGACAGCATAACAACTATATTAGAAATGGCAAACAGGGAGACCCGGCAACTCATTGCCGAGACTGCGAATGTTCACCGAATATTCCGCGTGGTCCCTATTCGCTACAAGCCAAGGTAATTTAGTAAGATTGATAATTGAAGGGAAGAGTATTATCGAAGCAGGTGATAACAGTGTGTGTTCATTATTCATTATCATCAAACGAAGAGTTTTTGAATGCGACTGCACATTGACGATCATGACAGTATTTGGTGTACATATCTGGTGCTTCATCATCATCACCATTATCATCATCATCATCCTGTTTAGGTCCACTGCAGGACGAAGGCCTCGCCCAACGATTTCTAATCCACCCTACCCTGAGCGAGTTGGTTCCACTTTATGCCCGCAAACTTTTCAATTTCATCGCTCCATCTAACCTTTTGCCTGCCTCTGTTGCGTTTCCCCTCTCTTGGTAGCCGTTCCGTCGCTCTTACAGTCCATCTGTTATCTTTCCTCCTCATGACATGTCCTGACCAGGTCCGCTTCTTTCTTTTCATTGATATAATAATATCGGCTACTCCTGCCTGTTCTCTGATCCATTCCGCTCGTTTTTTATCTCTTAGCATTACCCCCAACATTTTTCTTTCCATTGCACGTTGCGTGCTCCTTAGTTTCATCTCTAGTTTTTTCGTTATCCTCGACGTTTCTGCACCGACGTACTGGGAGAATGCAGTGACTGAATATTTTTCACTTTAGTGAGAGGGGTAAGTTTCCAGTCATGATTTCGCAATTCCTTCCGAATGCGCTCCAGCCCATCCTTATTCTACGGAGAATTTCTCTTTCATGGTTAGGAGTTCCTGTTCCAGGTACTGTCCCAGGTAAACGTATTCGCTTACACACTGTAAGGGTTCATTGTGGATTTTAAATTCATGTTCCTTAGGTAGGCTATTGAGCATAACTTTTGTCTTTTGCCTATTCATTTTTAACCCAATTTTAATACTTTTCCTGTTTAGGTCATCAATCATATTTTGTAGTTGGTCTCCGTCATTGCTAAAGAGTACAATGTCATCTGCAAATCTTAAATTGCTGAGATATTCTCCAACTATTCGAATTCCCTTGTCTTCCCAGTCTAGACGTTTAAAGATTTCCTCTAAACATGCAGTGAATAGCATCGGGGATATCGTGTCTCCCTGTCTCACACCTATCTAGTGCTTATTGTGACTAAACTTTTGGAAGTGAGATGCTTGTCTGTGCAAAGTAATTATTTATTTATACTGTGGTCACGAAGGACCATGCAGATGGGAAAGTACATAAAATTGGAAATTTACATGCGCAAATGGAGCCGTAAGGCACACAAGTTCAAAGAAAAGATAAAGAAAAGGCGTCCGTGCATCTAGGGGTATTAAAAGAAACTAGCGCAACCTGTCTAGAAATAAAATAATACAGCTCACAGGATAGTGACATACAGTATATATATATATATAAACCTACCACATTCCACTAAAAATTATTGCAGCTCACAATCGGGTACAAAATATACAGCAACAGGAAACTAAAGAAAACAATATAGGAAGAGGAACTTCCCTCAAATAACGTATGACAAAGGTAGCATCATGGGCTTTCTGTAGATACTGTTTTCACTTGGGGGGGGGGGGGGGGAAACGGCGGAAACACAGGGACAATGGTGAAGAAATGCCCATCAAACCACAAAACGCTGTCTTATTTCTCGTGTACTGTGCGTTGTCAGTGCACGTTAAAGAACCCCAGGTGGTCTAAATTTCCGGAGCCCTCCACTACGGCCTTTCTCTCCTCTCTATCTCTTTCACTCCCTTTCCCCCACCCCCACGGACGCTTAGACGTGCTCCCTACATGGGCTGCAGAAATTAGCGTCCTTTCCTAACCGAACCACAATCATCATCATCATCCCCTCCAACGATGGTCGACCATGTCCATGTTATGTTTTCAGTTTGCCAAACTCCGCCTCCGCACTTGGACCCTTTCTGTGGCATCCGCGCGGCGGGGTGCGCGGTGCTGTCGGCCTAAAGCCACAGAGTTAATATGCTTACGTTACAGGCACAGCTGGGCCGCAAAGGGGGATCCCCTCTGCCCGCCGCCCTGTTGCAATGCGTCAATGTGGCCAGCGCAAGTCTTATTGAAAGAGCTAAAAACAAGTGTAAGCCCTGTTACGCCGATTCCTTAAAAAACGAATACGCTTGCGAAGATTACGTCTGAATATTAAGCTTACTGAAAGAACGTAATTGCTAGGAATTTAATTAGTGTATTTCACGATGTACGCATTCGGTAGATCAAATAATAATAATAATAAAGCATGGTTTCGAATCTCTTTATTTGTGCTTTCGGATGCGCAGTGTTAGATTCCTGCAGTTTCATTGTTGGGTATGACATAAGTGATCGCGCGGGGACATCGACTGACGCGATGGCGCATTCGTGCTGTGAGGTTACTACTTTTGCGACTTGCTCCTTTCTTCTTGACCGCAGCGAGTTAACAAACGGATGAGTTGATGCGGTGCTGACGCACGCACCGGCTTGACACGCGGGCTGTTCGATCACGCCGCAGCCCGTGTCAGCCGAAATGTAGAGGCAAAGGAACTCGGCGAACTGGTGCGTCGAAAGAGCTACCTGCGCCCGAAAGAATGAATGATATGTTTAACACGTACGGGCGTACGTTGAGTACCTCGCACGGACCGCTCGGGCACGGCTGTCATCGCCGAGGCTGCACTGACCGCGCAGGGTGCCCTGGTTCTCGCAGTTCAGCGTGAAGTCCCTCGGTGGCTTGCTGACACTGAGCGACTGAGCTTCGCAGCTCGATGGACCATCGCCGTTCGACTTTTATACGGTTCTATCGTCGGGGATAAAGAAAGGTTTCTTTCGGAGGTCATCGCGAACCAACTCTGATGGTAAACAGGAAAGCTGCGGCCATCTATAGGCGCTCCGCATAACCTTCGAGATTGGTGCGCCATTTCGGAGGCAATAAGTTTACGTATTTGGTTGCCAGATTAATACCGTTTACTAATGCCAAGGACAACCAGCGACTCGCTGACTGGCAACATGGGCGTTGCAAGACGGCTTCGCTTACGGGACTCCCCTCCACCCTCTAACACACGGGCGTTTTCAGTAGTTTGTTCTCTAGAGTCAATATATTAACTCTATGCGTCAAACCCCTTGATGTTGGCCCGAGAGTGGGAGCCGCGAGCCGGGACGCCGAAGGGTGCATCTGTGGACCACGTGTGTTTTTCACACGAAAGTGTTTTATGCAGTAGTCCACCAAGAAATCAGTGACGTACTTTCTGCAACAGAAGTGAATCTTTGAAAAAAAAATGAACTTGCATTCACTCTGAAAATTTCCAACCCCGGGGTACTTGAACCTACCTTCATCTGGGATTTGACAAAAGTAACTGGATGCTCTACTGATACACCACCGCGACATCGCTCATACAGGGAACAGATTGGCGTTATATCTTCACTATAGCCTTTGGAAGTTGCATTTAATTCTCGTCCGGATAAAGCAAAGGTGTTTAGTACAGTGAAATATCGTGTTTAACAAGCAAAATCACTCCTAAATTAACGTCGCGTCCTTTATACTTTATTTTTTTTTGCTCGTCTTTCTTATTTGTGTGCCAGGAAAATGCCACTTCCCTTGTGAGCAAACATAACACGGTGGTTGCGTGACTGAATGCAGGAGTGGCTGCACTCCTGCGTTCGAAGACCAGGATTCCGATCTTCGAACGGGGAGAGGTAGTTTTCCGAGCCGTCGAAGACTCATGCTCGCTTTAATTTCTCGAATGGGAACGTGCCATACCGAGATTCGAGAAAGAACTTGCCTACTCTTGTGTAGTATGTCCCTTGCACTTCCAGTCAAGAGATACTACTAAAGGTTTTGTCCACAACATAAATGGTGTAGTGGTCAGCGTATCTCGTGGTAAGTGGGCGCTAGAGGAAGAGGATTTTTTACCACGTGTGTAATAAGTGACTGAAAGCCGTCAGCTGCTGCACCTATATTATTGATCATGTAAGGTACCAGCTTTTTCTGCTATAAATAGCCAATAAATACTCCCTTTATTGCTCAAGTATTAAGCAAATAGTTATCGCAATTTTTAGCAATACATCCTCTATTTGCCTAGACACCAATGGATGCCTGCTATATTGGACCAATACAGATATTACTGGTCAAATAGGAAACCAGTGCACAGCTACTTCTGTAAAAAACAGATGCTATTGGTCAAATAAGAGACCAATAAATGGCAGCCATTGATCCTTACTGCTGCATATAAATACATTATACAATACAGAACTCAACAGATTTCCTATATGACCTATAATAGTGTTTTATTGGACCAAAAGAAATTTCTATTGGCACTATCACTGGGGCAAGAGCGCTGTGCACATCGTTATCAACGCCACATTCAAGCAGACCAGAGAAGCCTACAAGTAAAAAAAAGTAGTCTTCGCAATCCCATTGAGGCGTCGCTAATAAGTTGCCTGCAGCCTCAAGCTCATCATAAACATGTTTGCTATAAGCACACTGGTGCTAGAGGAAAAGTAGAGGAGGCTGTTTATTGTCTGTGTGGACATGTCATTCATAAAGTTGCAAAGGGCACGTGAACCACGCATTGCGGACATCAGCTCTGATATGCCAGGATCTGTGTGCGACAGTTAGTCAACTGAGTAGAGAAGTTTTTAAACAAGGTTTATTAAAGCGCCTGACGCCAATGGTGCTGGCATTTGTGAATACGGTGTTGTGAAGGTAGGTGATGCCGGTGGACGATACAGTGTGCGTTGGTACCGCACCGATCTGCCACCAATGTTGTGAAGGGCGAAGAGGCGCTTGCTTCGAAGAGGCGCGTTGGCAAGGAGTCAGGTCTGACGACAAGCCGAGGAAGCAGGAAACGACTTTATACAGATATTTACATTCTGCACGGCCGTGTCCCAGTGAGGAGCTCGCGACACGGCCGTGTCAACGTGTAACAGTCTCCTTCAACAGTCCGCGGTGCACCCGCTTGACTACCCTCGTTGGGGTCGATCCCTTCTCTCTCTTTTTTGACGAGGAGGCTCGAGTGCCGTACAAGTCCGAGCTTGCAGTGACGCCAGGGGGTCCTCCCAAAAGCCGGTGTCCATTGTTGCCGGTCGACCGGCGAGGTTGCTTCTGCACATGCACCACGTCAACTGATGAAGCAAGCACCCCTTCCGGGAAAGCACTCAGTGGGCTCAGTCAACGGTGGAACCAGAAGTGCTGGCAGGGGAATTCGAGGCACAACAACGACTACCAAAAGCGGATCAGTTTACATGGATGAGGCAAGCCTTTGCGGATACATATATTTTGTAGTTTTCGATTACCTAAAAGAGCGCTGCCTCACCCTTCTTGGTTGCGCAGAGGTAATGTGCGCGTTCAAGTGCGAAGTATTAAATTTCGTAATTATTATGCCAGTGCATGTTTATATACTCAAGGAATACAAGCTGTAGCCTAGAAAGCAGACAAGGTAACCGTAGCTACCAGGAAAGCGCCTTTTGCGAATATTGACGCCGCATATGCTTAGCTTCATCAATCTGCGCATTGTACCAGTGCGTTTTTAGTGCAAAAGTTTTTTTTATGCCGCGAGCCATTGCGACCCCACTACGTGATTTCCTATATGACCTATAAGTTTTTTATTGGACCAATAGAAATTTCTGTTGGCATTATCACTGGGGCAAGCGCTGTGCTCTTCTTCATCAACGCCACATTCAAGCAGACCAGACAAGCCTACAAGTCAAAAGAAAGTAGTCTTCGGAAGTGATGCAGTAAAACATGCATGTAAGAACAACAAAGAAAAACACTCAGAAAAGGTTTAGTTGCTGCGCTGCAAATCGAACTCGCAGCGCCTGGCCCCACGAGAGGTGGCCGGTGCTCAACCACTACGCCTTCCCGAAAGCTTACGAACGCGGCTTCCATTCTTTCGTATCTCGCTTCTTTCACTCTATCTCTGCTTCATCTGGCTCTTCACGCGCGCGTCGAGATGCACTTTGCCTAGAACAGTACGCCATCAAGGAGAGGCGAAGTGGTGCGACGGCCGGACTGGAAGGGTGCGCGCCCATCAAGTCCGGCCGTGGGTTTACTTCACCTCTCCTGGATAGTGGCGTGGCTCCACGCCCGTTGCAAAGTGAGCCGTTCATCGCAAACGGCGTTTCCGCGCCGCCGCCGTGTGCTTTTCGAGTATGATGGCAACAAGAAAACTGCTCAAAAGGACAAAAAGTTGAACGAGTTGGTAAGGGCCTATAGTCAGAAGAGGCGTGCGAGACACGGACGCAAGGGGAAGAAGTAAACAACACGAACGCCGACTATCAACTGAAGCAGAGCACAGAGGCGAAAAAGAAAGAAGACACGCAACTTATCTGCTCATGCTCAGGAAACGGTAGCGCCACCTGTCAAACGGTTACATGTGCCGGTCTACGCGATAGACAACTGCTAAGGCATTCTATTCTCTCGTGCTGGGCCGTCCGGAAAGTTGCAAGATCGGGAAATTGACAGTCGACGGCACCGATGTACTGATCGAAGTTGTCAGCGGCGCACTCAGTCGTCGCTGGAGGACGGCGTGATAGGCAATCGGCGTCTGCGTGGCGGTTACCGCTTTTCTAGCATACCGTATAGTCAAATTCTTGTAAACGGAGAGCCCACCGCGCAAGTCGTCCGGAAGGGTCACGTAGCCCCACCAACCAACACAGTGACTGGTGGTCGGTGATGACTGAGAAATGCCGGCCATAGACGTGTGGGCGAAACTTGTGAACAGCAAAAACGACTGCCAGGCATTCCTGTTCCATTACTCTATAGTTGCGCTCTGCCCTGTTCAAGGAACGGCTAGCGTAGGCGATCACTTGCTCAGAATTGCCATGACGTTGATGAGCACTGTGCCGATTCCGATTCCACTAACGTCTGTATGAAGTTCTGTTGGAGTAGAAGGATCAAAGTGACGTAGCACCGGCCCTGAAGTCGACATGAACTTTAGCTGCGTAAATGCAGATTCGCAATCCTGTGTCCAGTGGAAAGGCACATCCTTTTGCAGCAAGTCAGTTAGTGGCTGTGCCTTATCCGCAAAGTTTCGAATGAAGCGACGGAAGTATGAGCACAGGCCGAAAAAACTCCGCAGGACCCGGGTAGATTGAGGCTGCTTGAAGTTGGTGACGGCGGCGACTTTCTGGGGATGCGGCCTGACGCCATTTTCGTCCATGAGGTGTCCCAATACCAGTGTTTCACGTTCCCCAAAGCGACATTTCCTGGAGTTCAGTTTAAGTACGGCTTTCTCCAGACAGGCTAGGACAAGGTCGAGGCGGTGATTCTGTATGTCCGGCCAAATGTTATGACATCACCCAAGTAACATAAGCAGATTTCCCATTTGAGGCCCCGCAATACCGTGTCCATAAATCTTTGAAACGTGGCGGGGGCGTTGCACAAGCCTAACGGCATAACATTAAATTAAAACAAACCGTCTGTTATTACAAAAGCCGTCTTTTCTTTGTCAGCCGGATCCATAGGAATTTTCCAATATCCAGATCGCAAGTCTACGGAGGAAAAGTAAGACACCAACAGGAGGCAGTCGATGACACGATCAATGAGAGGAAGCCCGCTAGCCCGTTACAGTATTCTATGCGAATCGCTTTGGCTTGAATTTACCCATAGTGTTACACCACCTAATAGCCTTAATATTATTATTGCTTCCACTTATCGATCACCTTCCTCATCGCATTCCGATTTTTTTATCAATTAAGTAACGTTCTTAATAACCTCGTGAGAGAAAATAAGAACGTTGTCCTATGCGGTGATTTTAGCATAAATATTATTGATCTTGATAGTGCTTCGTGCCTCGAATATATGTACTATTCATACTGCTTTGGCGTTACTTCGCATATTTCAGCATCAACTTGAAATGATTTACTAGGATCTAGTACACTATTAGATCATTATATCTCTAATATATCAACTGATACCATTGCAGGTGTGACAGGTCATAGCATTACAGATCATAATCCCATTTTCTACATTCTGGGTTCCAAAAAGGGCCCGGTCTGTGCGGAACCGCTGGACAGTGACAGCGTACGCTGGAGGAGCGAACTTATTAGAGGCTATTTTAGACGCTTGAGGAAACTCGTGCACGTAGACGTGGTACGTATCCCCTGCGCCAAAACTCATATCATTTCACCAAGTAGGGAAGTACCCACTGCGCCATAACTACTGCGGTATTGTAACGTGAAAATCTGTATAACTGGACATCTTAGAGAGTCTCCTGGCGTCGTTTTTCCGAGAACGAACCTGAATAGGATTTTGAGTCATTCTGAGAAGTAATAGCTTCAGGTATAGAAGCATGCACCACTTCTACTGCAATGACGAAGTGGTATCTGTAGTGTTAGCGGAGGCCGAGAAACGTATAGCCGACACGCATGATGATCATGATGCTGATGATTGTGGTTCGGTTAGGAAAGGACGCTAATTTCTGCAGCCCATGTAGGGAGCACGGCTAAGCGTCCGTGGGGGTGGGGGAAAGGGAGTGAAAGAGATAGAGAGGAGAGAAACGCCGTAGTGGAGGACTCCGGAAATTTAGACTACCTGGGGTTTTTTAACGTGCACTGAACGCACAGTACACGGGCCTCTGGCATTTTCGCCTCCATCGAAAATGAGACCAACGCGGCCGGGATCCAACCCGCGTTTTTCGGGTGGCAGCCGAGCACCGTAACCACTACACCACAGCGGTTCAGTCTCAAAGCGTCTTTATTCCTTAGTTCCCCTCACCCGGCTCGCGTGCCAGTAACTCCGTCGTCGGGTGGGCGGAGCCCGCTTCCCGGCGGCTCCCCTCCGTCGGCTCGGGTTCTCACTGCGTCGTAGCACTAAACACACAGCACATTTCCCCCTCACAGCCTTCCCTTTAAAACCGCTGGACAGGCTTGACTATGCGTCCACTCCGTGTCTTGTAGCCTTGTTGGGCAGATGAGCTTTCCTGACGTTCGGTTGTTCTCTTTCGCTGCATTCCGTCATCTCGACTAGGCACACTTCCTACGTTACCACCACTCGCGTCTGGCGAGGTTTGGTGGTGTCTCCCGGGCGTTGACTCCTGCGACGAGCGTTCAACTTCAGGCAGCGGTGCTAAGTGGATACGGTTTCTTCTCAGTTGGTCTCCGGGTGTCTGAACAGCATAAGACCTCTGAGACTCCGTCGAGAAAAGAACGGCTCCAGCCTTGCTTTGGTCTTGTGTCCACACAGTTTCCCCCGGCTCTAAATCTCGAAGGACGCGAGCTCCATGCCTTCTATCATGGTATTTTCTTGCGAGGCTGCTCGGCGCCGTACCCATGCCTGGAGTGTATGATTGTCGACCAATGCGGGTTCAAGCGAACTGCTTGCCACTGGTAGAGAGATTCTCAGACGCCTCGCCATTAACAACTCTGCGGGGCTAAAGCCATTTTCAAGTGGCGTGGCTCTATATGCCTGAAGAGCAACATAAGTGTCGTCAGTTTTCTGTAGGCCCTTCTTTACGATGCGCACAGCCGCCTCCACAAAATTGTAGATTTCACTTGCTCGAAGCCCCATTCTTGAGCAAAGTGATGGAAAACAGAGCCATCAAGTTTCTTGAACTGAGGCCCATTATCGCTGAAAACTGTTTCGGGCGTGCCGTGCCTTGCGAAAGTGGACTTCACGTGTTTGATTACTTCTTCCGCGGTCATATTCGTAAGCAGGGCGATCTCGGGAAATCTCGAATAGTAATCGGTTACAAGCAAGTAGTTCTTCCCTCCACAGTGGAACAGATCCATGGCGACTTTCTGTAATGGTCGATCGGAAAATTTAGACGGCATCAAAGGCACATGTCTGTATGCCTTCTTGAATAAACTGTGAGCATCGCCTAAGAAGCTCCTCGATTTCTGTCGACACACCCGGCCATCATAGTGACTCCCGGGCTCTTGCTCGACACTTCAGAATTCCTTGATGTCCCTGGTGTATACCTCCGAGTATTTCATTGCGCATAGGTCCTGGAATTATAATCCTTGAAGCTTTCATCAGGAGCGCATCTTCAACAGCATTGTCTCACCTGTGCTGACAATAATCTGTGCATTCGAAAGGAAGCTCACTGCGGTTTGGCCATCCACCATTGCAGTCGCCACTCAGGTTGCTGCAAATTCTATCTTCCGCTTGCTTTCGTCGAATTTCTGCAAGTCGCTTTCATTTCAAGGAAGATTGGCAATTACGCTTCTAACGTAACATAAAACTTCTTCTTCAAGCTCCGTGCTGTCTCGATGAGGTAGCGGCTGTCGAGACAGAGCATCAGCAGCGGCAAGTTCTTTGCCTTGCACATGTGTCATTTTGCACAAAAAACGCATCATGCGCTTTTTTAGCGTCTGTTGCCTGGGCGTGATATCCGACAAATTTTAGGACGTGAAAATTGGCACTAGCGGCTTGTGGTCTGTTTCAATGGTAAAATGTAAACCAGTCACATACTCCTGAAACTTCTCACATGCCCAAGTCACAGCAAGGCCCTCTTTTTCAATATGTGCATATCTCCCGTTTCGGACAGGCTACGAGATGCATACGGTACAGGCTTATACTCTCCATCTTTCTGCTTCTGTCGCAGAACTGCCTTGGGCTTTCAGAAAGCTTTTTCTGGAAGATTTCGAAGCCTTTCTGTTGGGCTGAGGTCCATACCCACTCACATTTCGTGCTTAAAGGAGCGTTCATGATGTGGGCTAATTCTGACATTCTCGGGACAAACTTCATCAGCTAGTTCGCCATTCCCATAAACCTTCTCAGCTCCTGAGTGTTTGATGGGTATCTCATGTTGTTTGTTGTTATGTGGGGTTTAACGTCCCAAAACCAGCTCTGATTATGAGAGACGCCGTAGTGGAGGGCTCCGGAAATTTCGACCACGTGGGGTTTTTTAACGTGCACTGACATCGCACAGCACACGGGCCTCAACATTTCGCCTCCATCGAAATGCAGCCGCCGCGGCCGGGATTCGATCCCGCGACCCTCGGATCAGCAGCCGAGTACCATAGCCACTAGACCACCGTGGCGGGGCTGGGCATCTCATGTCAATAATTGCCTGAACTTTGGAATGGTCAGCCTGAATTCCTTGGCTGTCGACAATGTGGCCCAAGAACTTTACCGTTTGTACATTGAACTCGCACTTTTGACGATTCAACGTTACGCCATGTCTCTGTAATCTTTGCAGAACTCTTCTGAGACGGGCGTTATGCTCTGCTTGCATTCTGCCATAGATCAGAATATCATTCATGCTACACACGATGCCTTCTAGATTATCCAGAAACTGGGACATCTTCCTTGGGAAGAATTCGGGCGCAGAACTGATTCCGAAAGGAACTCTTTTGAATCGGTATCGACCGAATGGCGCTATGAACGTGGTCATGTTTCGAAACTCCTCCGCCAGCCCGAACTGCCAAAATCCTGAATTGGCGTCGCCTTTAAAAAAAGTATTGAGCTCCGGCAAGTTGCGCAAGCAGATTATCAGTTACGGGCAGAGTGAACCTCTCGCTCGACAAACTTGTTTAGCTCAGCCAGGTCTACGCATAAGCGCACATCCCCATCAGGTTTTTGAACAATGACCATTCCAGAACACCATTGCGTTGGCTCCTCAACTGTCTCTAGAACGTCGAGCTCAAGCATCTTTTGAAGTTTTGCTTGACCTTCGACATTAGCGGTATGGGAACTTTTCGAGGAGGGGTAAGCGTTAGTGGTACAGCATTTTCTTTAAGCTTGATCTTGTATGCGAACTTAATTTCTCCAAGAGCGTGAAATAGTTTGGGAAACTCACCCTCTGGGTTGACAGCTCCGCTTTTCTGAATGATGACTTGATCAAGACGTTTTACAATGCCTAGTTGTTTGCTTGCTGCCCTTGACAAGAGAGGCGTCTGAAGGCCATCCACAACGTAGACGTTTGCCATTGCTGACTTTTCGTGGTATGATATCTCTGCTGTTATCATGCCGGAAACAGCAAGCTCCTGCTGGTTAGGTCCCTGCAAGACTTTCCCTTCCTTCTGGAGGTGCAGACTCCTGAAATATCTCCGGTACACTTGGAGAGGTATGAGCGTCACATCCGCTCCTGTGTACACTTTGAAGGTGACAGGCGACCCGTTGATGCCCACAGCTGCCATGCACTTGTCGCAGCTGGATGAGATGGCTCCTAGAAATCCGTCGTTGCTACGGATGATCTCGCGGACTAATGCTCCTTCTTTTTAGACGCGAGCAAAATGTCCTTTGTGACGGCACTTGTTGCATGTCGCCTTGTGCGCAGGACATTTCCCTGAAGTTTGATGCAGGTAGCCACACAATGGACACTGCTTTGCTTCGGATTCAGGCGGCTTCTTAACTTGTTTTGAAGGAACCTTGCGATTCCATGTGGTACAGTTGGTCTACCAGCCAGGCCGACTGTATCCACTTTCCCTTCGTTGTTTCCGCGCAGCGTAGCAGCATGTTATTTTACGACTTCAGACTGTCGCGTCATTGTGGTGGCCTTTTCAAGGGTCAGCTGCGCAAACAGCTGCATTCTTCCTGACAGCTTGCGGTCTCTGAAGCCCACAACTATGCGGTGCCGGATCATCTCGTGATGTAATTATCCGAAACTGCACAACTTGGACAGTTGGTGTAGCTCTGTGACAAAATCTTCGACACCTTGTCCTTCCCGCTGTTCTATTCTCAAAAATGCCGCTCTGTCGTATACGACATTCTTGCGAACTACGAAGTGGTTCTCGAACGCCTTCAGGACATCGTTTTGGTTGTTGTTCTGCTCGTCTGTCAAGTTTAATGAGGCGAGGATGTCTTCTGCCTTGTCGCCCCTAAAGTAGATCAGTGCGTAGACTTGTTCCACCGAGCATTTCGAAGCGAGGCCACTCACGATGGGAAAAAGGTTCAAACCGCCGCTTCCATTGCTGCCGCTCAGTGGGACTTGTGAAGGAGCATTCTTCCGGAGGCTTGCACTGAAAGCTGGAAGTAGCCATTTTTCCTTGCTGAGGTTGCGATTCCTCCATCGGTA
This sequence comes from Hyalomma asiaticum, assembly GCA_013339685.2. NCBI lineage: Eukaryota > Metazoa > Arthropoda > Arachnida > Ixodida > Ixodidae > Hyalomma > Hyalomma asiaticum. The sequence goes on from CM023485.1 coordinate 134,419,773, forward strand.
CTCTTGGCAGGTTCAAATGTACGCTCGCGGAGGCCGAGAAACGCACAGCCGACCACGCATGACGTTCAGTCTCAAAGTGTCTTTATTCCTTAGCTCCCCTCGCCCGGCTGGCGTGCCCGTAACTCCGTCGTCGGGTGGGCGGAGCCCGCTTCCCAGCGGCTCCCCTCCGTTGGCTCAGGCTCTCACTGCGTCGCAGCACTAAACCCACAGCACAGTATCGTTCAGCTAGAAATCCATGGATAAGCAACTCATTGTTGAAGTCCATTAAAATAAAGAATAACTTTCATAACAAACTAAAGTCGCAGTCTTTCAATCTTTCATTAAAATCCCGCTTCCAGAAATATTGAGCAACACTATCTTCTTTATTAAGGCGCGCTAAGCGCAATTACTACCAGGATCTTGTAAAAATCGCAGGTAACACAAGACGCTGCTGGCAAACCATCAATGAATTTTGGAACAAAAGGAGTGCTCAGCGCCCACAATAAAAATAAAGCGAGGCGACGAAATGTATACGGACCCTGAAAGAGTGGCCATCGCGTTCAGTGAGCATTCTGAGAAACTGCGGATACGCAGCAACCAGCAAGTCATTTACGTGTATGCCATGGTGTAGTCATTCTTTTTACTTGCATGGACATCTTCAATGTTATTATATCATTGAAGGCCACCGGCGCTGGTTTATATCATAGTGATCCATTTAAAGCAAAGCTAGTTCCAAATATAACATCCCCATGCTTGGCAGTAATCATTAACAACTGTCTTCTGCGGGTGTGTTGCCGAGCTGCCTCAAGGCTGGTAAAATAGTTCCTGCTTTTAAGAAGGGTGATAAGACTTCTGTACACAATTATAGGCCAATATGTATCCTATACGTTGCTTTCGTAAGGTTATCGAAAAGTTATACCACATTAGCTTAATGCGTTATTTGAAAAAAATTAAGCTTTTGTCTTCACATTAATTCTGATTTCTTCTAGGATATTCAACTGAGCTGGCACTCATTACCTAAACTGAGAAAACTAAACAAGCTATCGACAGAGGGACTACTTGTGTGGTCTGTATTTATCCATTTCACGAAGACTTTTGACACCATAAATCTTTGGATACTACTTGCTAAACTGGAATAATTTAGCATGTCTGGTCCTCCAATAAATTTTATTAAAAGTTGCCTCAGTAACCGGTCTCAAGCGGCACACGTTAACGGCCATCCTTCATCTTCCAATCTAATTAACGTAGGTGCGCCACAAGGATCAATTTTAGGCCCACTTTTATTTTTGATGTTTATTAATGATCTACCTACCATTTGAGCTAGGACAAAATGCACATTATACGCTGACGACACAACCACCTTTAAATCATATAATCAGTTTCTACACTCCTTTACACAGATTTACATAGCGCATCTTTATGGTTCCAGGGTAATCAGCTATAGATCAATGCTACTAAAACCATATTTATGGTGTTCCATTGCCCTCGAACTCCATTTGCTGGAATTTCGCGATAATCGCACACTGGTTACATTACACTTCTACTTCGCTTGCCCCATCATCTGCGCAAACATCTACTTTGACGCCCACGCCACACTTAGTACACTTCACCGCTTTTTGCTCACTATAATTAGCGCGATGAACGGTTACACACTTGTCAAAAATTAGGCCTCCCAAAAATTTACCACGCACACCTCATGCGGTTATTAGTGGTGCACCCCTACGCTGTCCTATGCTTCAAACGTATATTTTGCTAATTCATCCAGTACAACGCACGAAAATGCACGTATACAATAAATAAGTAGGCTGCAAACGCACTACAAACTAAATGTCCCGATAAATCCTCAGTGCACAAAGGCAGTTCTCCCACCTTGTGCAACGACAGCGTGCACAACTAAGATTAGAAATAAAAGTGGCGCAAAATTGCCAGCATTAAAGATCTTCAGTTTACTTCCCCCGACCGATCTTCTTCTCAGCCAATACAACCTTCTCCAACTCACACAAACAAAAGCGTCAGTAAAGGCCGACCACGTGGTCTTGAAAACAGGTCGCCATGGCCGCGCCACCACGCCACCACTTTTCAGAGGTTCATTCCATAACCAACATACCTAGCATCCAGATCACCGTTTGCAAAATTTATTTGACAGGTAATCCGTCCATGCTATCAAAGCGTCGGTCGACAAATACCTTATGTTTCTTGACTTCATTTAACACTCCTCATTGATATTTTTTGTGAGATGGCGCTTCGAAGCCGTGAGCGACAAAACATCCCGCGACAGGCAACCTATTGCCAAAACCAGCTCGATAATTAACATTGCTGACATTGAATTCAACTGCAGTCGTTGTATCGAGTGTGTCATGTGCCACTTGAAACTGCGCATGCGTATCAGCCATGGCCCCTTTTATAGGCACGAGCATTACCTAAATAATGGGGCTTTTGTTTGGTCGCACTCGCCTTTGATACGTGGTGTCAGAAGTGATTCGGTGCCTGGGGGGCAAGACCTGACTTTTCAGTACAGCGCGGGCCAGCGAGAAGACGAAATTGGTGAAGCCTGCGGATACCCTGCTTCTAAACGGCAAAATCTCAAAAACTGGGATCGTTTCAAACAGAAGTTTGGCCTGTTTCTTACCGCAACGGAATCTCGAAAGGAGCCGAGGAGCGGGCGCCTCTGCCGTCGAGTTGGACGTGCCGAATGTCACCGGTGGCAGCGTAGGAGCAGGAACGCCTGAGCGCTGTGGCGAAAGCTAGTTTCTCTCGGCTGCCAGTTATCACCATACTGCTGCAGAAGAGCTGCCCCCAGACCACTTTCCGATGCATCATCTGTTATTGTAGCTGCCCTCGCTTGGTCCAAGATAGCGAGAACTGGTGCGCGAGTCAGCAGGTGGGATATCGCTTTGCACTCGCTAGCGTGGTTTTCAGTCCATTGGAACATCGTGTCTTTCCTGACTAGACTGCACGGAAACTCTGTGTTTGGTTTTCAGGTTTGGCAGGTATTTTCCGAAATAGTTCGCGACACCGAGCATCCTGTGGACCGCTGCCTTGTCTATGGGGAACGGCATTTCACTGAGGCTAAGCACGGCGTTCGGCCGGGCTCCGTCGAACCGTTAGAACATCACCGAGAAAGTCAATTTCGGTCTGCCAAAACTTGCAATTTCTGGCGTTAAAAGTCAGGCCAGTCTCACAGGCCTGTTGCAAATCAGCTCAAAGGCGTGCATCGTGCTCTTCGGCTTTCGCTCCCCAGATTTGAATGTCGTCGATGTATACAGCTCTACCTGGGAAACTGTCAGAAAGCTCGCTCGAGGTTTCTTGGAACACTTCTGGTGCGGACGCAATTCCAAAAGGAAGCCTCAAAAATTGGTAGCGGCCAAACGGTATTACAAACATGCAAATCTTAGATGTGGCCTCATCTATTGGAATTTGGTGAAAACCTGAATTCGCATCGAAGAACGAAAAAACAGCCAGGCCTGCGCGGAAGCGCAGGACAGTGGCAGCGTAAGCTGGAGGACCGATGTCCTTAGATGACATTTTAAACGCTTGGGGAAACTACTGCAACTAGAGGTCGTAGATATCCCCTGCGCCATAACTCTCATCATTTCGCCAAGTAGGGAAGTACCCACTACGCCATAATTACTGCGGCATCGTAACGTGCAAATCTGTATAACTGAACATCGGACGCTACATCCGAAGGTCGTGGGTTCGGTTCCCACCGAAGGCAAGGTTTGTCTTTTCGTCCACTTTAATTCCTTTCTACTTTCTCCACAATTACAATATCACAAGTAACTTCCCGTATGCTTTCCTTGGCTTCATTGTTTGTTTGCTCATTAAATTGTTTCTAACAAATAAAGAACGAGCCCTTGACCCCTTCCCTTTTGAACATCTTAGAGAGTCTCTTGGCATCGTTTTCCCGAGAACGAACCGAACTCTCGGCCCGGCGTCGACGGCGAGCTGCGGTTTGGGTTTCTCTTTGCGCAGCTGTGTGTTGTGCCCGACCTTGCCTCGCTGCAGCCGCGCGCGTGACTCTGCGATTCGCTTCTTCAGCAGCGGTCCGCACCTTAGGAGGAGGAGCCATCAGGTATATGGAGGAGCCAAGTCAAGTTGCTATCGGGGCTGCGCACGTCGCCTGCCGCATGTCGCATGGCACGATACGACAAAATAAAGGGCAGCGGTTCGTAATAATGATGACGATAAAGTTGAAGAAGATTGTTTCATAATGATGATGTTTGTGAGGCCTCTGTAATGGGTGCAGAGCTACAAACCATGGAGCCCTGTGTTCTTTGAAATGATTCCTCGAACTGGTTATGTAGTCCACTTTCCGCGACGTATAGTGGCATTTTATTGTTCTGCCACGTAACATTAGGTTTGTTAATGCGATTCCTCGGCAGACGTCATACCTGTTTATGTCTTTTAGCGATGATTTTCCAACCACAGGCATAGCTCAGTGGTAGAATGGTCGACTATCATGCAGAGAGTGTGGGTTCGAATCGGCGCAGAGGAGAAGTTGGAATACTCCTCGGTCCTGGTTATTTTTTCAAATTTGCAGCGATAGTGGTTACAGACACCGGCGGCGGCGGCGGCGGTGGACAACTACGGCGCCGAAACGACCCTTGTGATCACATAACAGCTTACGCTGTAAAATACCTGGCACCGACTAGATCCGCTTCGATATCCTCGCGCCTAGGCATCTCGTAATGCTCGCTCTTTAATTGAAGCTTAGGCAAAATTCCAGGGTTTTGTGGCGCGTTTAGTGTTGGCATGGCTGAACTGGTTTTTTTCTGTGCCTCAAGCGGAAGTTAATAGCGGTAATACTTGCACTGGGAAAAAAATCGAAGCTGATTCTGTCTCGAGGTGCCACTTGGTCGACGAAAGCTTTTAGATGCGGAGCATCTCTTGCTCGCGGGTATGTCACGCGTCAACCGGCGGCCGCACTTACACTACGCATGCGCGACTCACCTCTCCAACAGCTGCTACAATAAATAAAGCGGGTAGAGAGCGCTTCCAGCGACGACGGTACTCAAGTGATGGTGCCTGACACTGAGGAGCCCCCAGCAAAGACTCCCCAAGGACGGCGTTCATCCCTTCGACCTCGGCCGAATGTTAAGGCCGATAGACGCGTCGCGAACGCAGAGCCAGTAGGGCAAGTGGAAGTTCTCTCCCGGGTGCCGTTGCCGGCCATGGCGACGTCTAGCCAGGGGCCAGACGCGAGATGTAAGCACAATGCTGCTGGTCCCTTTTTCCTTTCGTGAAAATGGAGCCTACCGTTTCTTTAAAAGTCGCCACCGTGAACGTTAGAGGACTGGCATGTAAAAGAAAGCAAGGCCAGCTTTACCGGCTTTTAACGGAACGAGATATAGATGTATTGGCCCTGCAGGAAACCAAAGTCGACGGTGAGGAAGAGACCGGCAGCATGGTGGAACGTTTCGTGTCTAGGTTTTTTGCGGTTGTCAGCCACGCTGTGGGCACATCCGCTGGCTGTGTTATTTTTGTAAAGAATTTGCCGGGACTAGAATTTAATGAGCATTATTCATGTGTGTCAGGTCGATGTACCGTACTTGATTTATCGTGGAACAGCAGAGATTTGCGTTTTCTGTGCAGGGACAGACAGCTTGCTCGGCGACTTTAACTGCGTCCTTAGGGCGCGCGACAAAACAAGTAATCGTGGGTTCCGTGACAACAGCACCGAAGTTCTGCACGGATCGTATAGACAACTGGGATCTGGCTGACGTGGCGGAATGTTTGGAGGGAGCGCGTACTGTGAAGTACACAAGACTTGAGGGCTCAAGCCATGCGCGTCTTGATCGCATATATGTGTCCGTAGGTATTGTACCGCATGTTACGAGTTACGAGGTAGTGCCAGTATCTTTTTCAGACCATTGTTCGAGTGCTGCATAGGCACTGAAAAGCGAGGCAGTTCCTTTACATGGGAGAAGTGGAAATCTAAGAACAGGCTGCTGCAGGACGAAACTTATCATCGCGCAGTCAGGGATGAAATTATCAAAGTAAACCCCACTGAAACCCTGGGAACTATGCAAGGAAACTCTCAAAAATAAAAGCGATAGAGAGGGCAACCCGCATTCGTTTTGAGGAAAGACAAAAGGAATCTGACTTAAAGGCACTACTTCATAAGCTGCTGAAGCAAAAGAGCCGTGCCCTGGGAAAATGAACGGACGACATCAGAAAAGTTAAGCAAAAAATAGAGCAACTGGACGAACTGCGTTATCGGGGTGCACTAGTGAGGGCGAGAGCGGAAGACACCACTGCAGGTGAAATGCCGTCGAAGCGAGCGCTTTGCTTGGAAAAAGCCAGAGCCTAGAGGAATCATATTAACGCCGTCGAATGGGGAGGTACATTATCAACAAGCATTGAGGACATCAAAACTGCTTTCACAGAGCGTTACCAGGCGCTTTTCGCGTCGCACGAGGTTGATGTCAACACATTCAGGCATGAGATATTGAGCGTAATTCCTCGGCTGGAAGACGAAAGAAAAGACGTACTGGAACAGGAAATAACACAAAACGAAGTTGAGAAGGCGATAGATAAGTTAAATGCAGGCAAATCGCCACGTCCCGATGACTTCACAGCCGCCTTTTACAAAGAGTTTAAGAGAGAAATAAGTCCAGTCTTGACGCTTACAAACTGAATACATTGCCTCCCTCATACAGCTCGTCCCACACGGTACTGATACCTAAAACAGATGATGCGGCCAAGTTGCGATCGGTCACAGCCTATCGTCCAATATCGTCCAAAGTCTTCATGAAAATACTAGCGCGAAGGTTACAGACCGTGATTCAGGAAATCGTTGGGTCTCATCAAACATGTGGGATTAAAGGCCGAACTATTTTGATGAATATAGACACAGCGCGCAGCATACTTGAATGTTGTGATCATTCAAACAGTCTTGCCATCTTGCAGATTGATCTCGAGAAAGCTTTTGATTGTGTTGATCATGAAATCTTGTTTGCTGTTTTAAACCACGCTAACGTTGGTTCTGTTATTAGCGAGAGAGTGGCCTTGGCGTACTGAAACTGCACGACGAGATTGATTGTTAATAAGAGTTTGGGAGCCCCCATAAACGTGCAACGTTCGGTGCGTCAGGGATGCCCCCTTAGCCCTCTCTTATTTTGTATTTATATCGAAACCCTGTGCATGAAAATAATGAAAAACAACAACATAAATGATTTAGGTTACAAGAAGTCGAAGTGAAGCTATTAGCATACGCAGATGATGTGGCTATTTTCACAAGGAATGAACACAGTATAACGGAGGCAGTCGAAACTGTGCGGAGGTTTAGCAAAGTCACGGGGAATGGTGTTAACTGGTCCAAGTGCCTTGGGCTGTGGCATGGCCTGTGGCCAACGAAGCCAGACCATTTGCAAGTTGAAGCTAAAGTTGAAGAAGATTGTTTCATAATGATGATGTTTATGAGGCCTCTGTAATGGGTGCCGAGCTACAAACCATGCAGCCCTGTGTTCTTTGAAATGATTCCTCGAACTTGTTATGCAGTCCACTTTCCGCGACGTATAGTGGGGTTTTATTGTTCTGCCACGTAACATTACGTTTGTTAATGCGATCCCTCGGCAGACGTTATACCTGTTTATGTCTTTTAGCGATGATTTTCCAACCACAGGCGTAGCTCAGTCATCGTACTTCCGGACGCGCCAGCGAACGGACGCAGAATGCTCGGCTCCGATGGAGCGGCGTTTGCGGCTCCTGCCGGCCGCGGTAACAGTATGACCGTCGACGACGATAAGGAATACGAGATCGTGCTGCCAACTCTGCCCACCGGTCGTGTTGTTCACAACACGCTATTTTTGCATGGCGACGTGCGTGAGAGGCCCTACAGGGTGGAAGACTTCGGAGACGCCCTATCCCAAGCTGGTGTGCTCCCTGACGTCGTGGCGTTGGGGGCATACCAAATCAACCATGTCTGGGCGGTGACCTTCAACACCGCTGAAGCTGTGAAGAATTTGGCTGCTATGAAGGAGTTGCTAGTTAAAGGCCGCCGGTGCCTAGTTTTCGACCCTGTGGACCAGCAGGTGAAACTCCGCCTACACTGGATGCTACATGGCGTCCAAGACGAAGATATCCGGACGGCTTTCGCAGCGTTCGGCAAAGTGACCGAGGTGACTCGAGAACGTTGGCGCGTCCAAGGTATGCGGGAGAAGGGCTCAACCACGAGAACCGTGCTGCTCAAGATGAAGCCCGGATTGAAGGTGGACGACCTCCCCCATCAAGTACGAGTGGCTGGTGAACTGGCCCTCGTGGTAGTACCCGGGCGAGCGATGCAATGTCTTCGTTGCCACGCGCGGGACATGTCCGCAGGGATTGCAAGGTGCCCAGATGCTCTAAATGTAGGCGTTACGGACACGCAGACGCTGACTGCGTTCGGACTTACGCGTCGGCTACTGGACTTGCTAAAGCAGTCGAGTGCGACGAACTCATGGATGTTGCTGAAACAGAGGACGCGGCGAGGGGTACCGAAGAGATAGCGAAGCGGACGGAGATGCTGGAGTCTTCGACGGCTTCAACAGGCGTCGACCCGAAAGGCGACGAGCTGGTGGACCAACAAACGGCGGGAAACACGTCTGGTGCTGCGGAGAACCAGGCCAGTGCGCCAGACTTCCCAGCTTCTGTCGGCGGTGCTACCCTCCGGCGTGACCCACCGGTGAGCCCAGCAGTGGCGTGTGACCCGACCGGGCCAACGGCAACAGCGCCGGGCAGCTCGTCAGCGTCCAAGATCGACGATCCTAAGGGACCCAACGCGCTCAACCAGGAGAAGGGTGGCGTTCGGACGCAGACCGGCGTCTCCGCAGCTGGGAAGCGCCGCTTCCCCAAGACCAGCACTGATAGTGAGTCAGCTTCGGTTAGTGGAGTCGAAGAACCCCCTGCAAAGGTACCTCATGGCCGGCGGTCCTCTCTTCGCCCGCGCCCGAGCATCTCAGCCGACAAGCGTGCCGGAAAGACGGAGTCCCTTGATGAAGGTCAAAGCCTCGTGCCGGATGGCTCTGGCGGCGCGGGTGGCGTCAAGCCGCGCGCTAGGCGCGAAACGTAAGCACCATGTTGCCGGTCTCTTCACTTGAGTTAAAATGGCTCCTGCTTGCTCGCTGAAACTTGCAACCCTAAATGTTAGGGGACTAGCCGGGAAACGAAAACAAGGCGAGCTGTACCGGTTTATAACGGAGCGGGACATAGATGTGCTGGCGGTGCAAGAAACGAAGGTCGATGGCGAAGAAGAGACCTGCAGCATGGTGCGGCGTTTCGAGCCTAGGTTCTTTGTTGTAGTTAGCCATGCGGTGGGCACGTCTGCTGGCTGCCTGTTATTTGTAAAAAAGTTGCCGGGGCTTGAACTGCGAGGTCATTATTCATGTACTTCGGGTCGGTGTGCAGCACTCGACTTTTCGTTGAACAACACAGAATGGCGTATCGTGTGCCTCTATGCGCCCAAAAAGGTTGATCAAAGGGCACAGTTTTTTCATGGCATCGAAGAACGCCTTTGCGCAGACAGACAGCTTTTAAATGCGAAGCATTTCTTAGCGGACTTCGGCGAGTTTGAGCGTATCTATCTATCTATCTATCTATCTATCTATCTATCTATCTATCTATCTATCTATCTATCTATCTATCTATCTATCTATCTAGCCGCGTACGATTTCGTGCTCTCCTGGCCGTTTCGCTAATCGGATGTTTACGAAAATTGGTGTGCCACATCATGACTACATGACGAACATAAATGGCAGGTCACAACATGAAAATCATGATATGCATGCTATGAGCGGCATGATTTACATGCCACCGTCTTAGGGCTCTCCTGGCCGTTTCGCTAATGGGATGTATGCGAAAATTGGTATAGCACAACCTGACTGCCTGACGAACATAAATGGCAGGTCATAACATGAAAATCCTGACGTGCGTGTCATGAGCGGCATGATTTACATGTCACAGTCTTGGTGCTCTCCTGGTCGTCTCATTAATCGGATGTATACAAAAATTGGTATGCCACAATGTGACTGCATGGCGAACATAAATGACAGGTCATAATATGACAATCATGACATGCATGTCATGAATGACATGATTTACATGCGACGGTCTCGGTACTCTCCTGGCGGTTTCGTTAATGGGATGTATACGAAAATTGGTACGCCACGACAGGACTGCATGGCGAACATGACTGACAGGTCACAACATGAAAATCATGATATGCATGTCATGGGCGACATCATTTACATGCCACGCGTTTCGTTAACGGGATGTATATGAAAATTGGCATGCCACAAGGTGACTGCATCATGAACGTAAATGACAGGTCATAACATGAAAATCATGACATGCATGTCATGAGCGACATGATTTACATGCCACGGTCTTGGTGCTCTCTTGGCCGTTTCGTTAGTGGGATGTGTAGGAAAATTGGTATGGAACAATATGACTGCATGACGAACATAAATGACAGGTCATAACATGAAAAGCATAACATGCATGTCATGGGCGGCATGATTTACATGCCGGGCGTTTCGTTAATGGTATGAGTTAAAGTTGGATGATGATATCCTCTCTCGATGATGGTTCCGATGCCCGCGGCGACACGTTGAAGGACGGAATCTGGAGCAAGATGTCCTCACAGCAAACACGTAGGTTTATTCAAACTGTAGTACTATTTACAAACTCGGCCGGGGCGGCCAGTACTGTCACAGACAACTCAACAACCAACTGGGCTCAAACCACACCAAGCGGTTCGTTCCGAGCCCTTAACGTTTGCACTCAAACGTGAACAAGCACTAAGCTTTAAAACATCATCATAACTCGTCTGAGGCAGCGCCAAGCTTGACCTCTGACCACCTTGCCGCGTCTGCGACCCAAGTTAGCGCTAAGCTCCCCTCCTGTTGTTCTTCCTCGGATGCTCTTCCGAAAATGCTCTACTGTCCCGCAGTGAAGAGACCTGTCAACCATCATGTCAAGCCTATGCTGTGCAGCTATGTCCGTCACAGCAATTACTGACCACGTGCGTCGCGGGAGCAAAGCCGCCACTTCTGCTGCGTACAGAGTGCATACCACGACGTTTCTACAGGAAAAGCCATGCGCTAGGGCGCCGTCGCCTGCTCTTCTCCGTCGATCTGCCCGCCGAACATAACACCTTCCAACCCAAGAATGTTGTATGTACACTCGTTGTACATACAACATAAAAAAAAAACTTCCCTGCGGGCGGGTTGACGGGAGGCGCGCGGGGTCACATTGCGGTACACATCTGCGGTTAGCATTTCCCAATCTGATCGCTCACACTTGAACAAAAGCACACACACAACAACAACAACAAAAAAAAATTACAGGACATCCTATACATCATGATACAATACTAACGAACACTGCTGTACCGTTGTCAACTGTTTGTGGATTGTCGAACGCACTAAGTTGCACACGCACACAAACACAAAAAGGAAAAAAATAATACACACAGTCACAGAGGCCCACACTGAGTTCCCTCACATGTTGGACCCTGTTCTGTACATTCCTTGGTGCACCCTAGCACTTGGCCACCATTCACGCACCATACACTCACTGACGTTTAATCTTACAAAAGTACCCTTGAGTGCGGGTGCCTATCGTAGTCTTTATCAAAACTACACTTTCCACCTGTAAACATCAGCTTCCTCTGCTGATACAAACTGTCTAATCGCGACAAGGCATCAGCGCACTTCTCGACTGAAGCATTTAGATCGCGTGAGCGAAGTGGATGGCACTCTATCAAGCACTCTCCTTCTCGAGAATGTGCGACAGGTGTGGCAAAACTGACATACTCTTCTAACACGGGACAAAAAAATGAGCGGATAATGAATGAAATAAACAGCCAAACTAAAATAAACGCTCTTCCCGTGCTCCTACAGCACGACTGCCAGTGCCTTCCAGTGTCCGATGTCACCTTCCGAGTTCGTGCATTGGGAACAAGCTCATTCGTCTCGTTTCTCGAAAAATGCTCGTCACGCGGTGCACCATGTGCGGACGCCAGGACTTCCCCGTGGCGCGTTTCACGCACGACCGGTTCGCGACACTGCCTTTTGTTCACTAGCTCATGGTGGTACAATAAGCTTCCAGGCATGAACATTCCATGCGTCTCCTCACGCGCCTGATCCCATGCAGCCCGTAGTGAGCTGTCTTCTCTTTGTTCTTTTTCGAACATTCCGTTGCCCGGTTCATTCGCTGAAGCATGTGACTGTGCCTGAGACCCTTCTTTTGAACCGGGCCTACGCCCGGGCACCTCCTCTGCGCTTATTTCGCATTGACCATCGGCTTCTTGAACAACTTGCTCCGCTCTTACCATACGAACCGCAAATTCTACCGATTCTCTCTGAATTTGCCTGAGCTTGTCGAAAGTGCACGGCGCTAGCAGAGCATCTACTCCACTTCCGAGCTTATCGGTAACCGCGCACAATTCAACTACTTCAGGGGTAGCACCTCCTTCTGAAGAATAAAGGCCCAAGGGTACGTAAAGTAAGTCTGCCGGGACTGCATGCCCGAATGGCCCTCTAAGACGTACTTTTCCTACACCTTTGAACTTCAGTTCAGTAGGAATTAGTTCTCGTCTGAGAACTGTTATCTCAGATCCAGAATCTAAGCATGCTTTGAACGTGCGTCCCGCGCTCACCAACTCAACCCACGTTAAGTTCGACCTACTGGCCTTATCTTTCACGGGAATTCCCCCTGAAAATTCACATGCGGCCCCTGCAACAAATTTCTCAAGCGGGAGTCTAGATGTTCCCGCTGCTGCCGTTGCTTTCGGCTTCGTTTGTGGGCACTGCCAACGACAGTGGCCATTCTCACCGCATCCGTAACACTGAGTTACCTTCCCCTTCGGTTGGGGTGGCCTGTCCGCCGGGCGGAGATTAACCCTTTCGGAACTCCTCCAACTACCAGCGGCCGTTCTACCCGATCTTGTACGCACAGTACTCTCGTCGTACTTTTGCGCCAGCTTCGCTAGATCCTGGGGTCTTAGCCACTCCGTCGTCTCGTGCTGTAGTACGTACGTGCGCACGTCTTCCCCCATCAGCTGCTTGATCCGATCCGAAATCATTAACAAACGCAGCTCCTCCACGCTCTTTATCTCCCTGCTGCGAAGATAATAATCAAGCAGGACCTCGAGCCTAGTTGCGAACAGCCCCCACGTCTCATCTCCTTTCCGGCAGGCGTACAGGCGGCGTTTATATTCCTCAGGAGTGAGCTTGAGTTCCTGCAATATCAGGTCGCGAACCTCCTCGTAGGAAAGCACTCGTGCGTCCGCCTGGTTTGCTACCAATGTGCGGCACTTCTCATTTAGAAACGGCAGAATGATAGCGCCCTGCACGTCTTCTGGAATTGCACAACTCCTGAGCATGTTTTCGGCGCTCCGGAACCATGCTGGCACGAGCTCATCAGACACTGGCATTGGCGACAACACTGCCCGTAACTGACCCGCATACCGCGCCAGGTCACATCTATCGCTATGCCCTGTATCACTTTGCTGAGACTGAAGCTTTAGTTTTTGGAGCTCGATTTGAAGCTTCAAAGCCTCAATCTCCAGCTCCTTTATCCGCACCTGTGCAGCGGAATCATTAGCTTGCACACGAAACGCATCTGAGTCCTCAAGCTCCGCTGATGCCTCGTCGCGATTTACCTCGTGCTCATCAGAGCTAGTACCTGCCATCTGACTCTAACTCTAGAGGTTGCCATGGTGCACCCGGAGAAAACAGAAGAGGGACCCACCTGTGGTTCGGTTCGCTGTACACCGATGCGTCGTGTCACGCTGCTACCACGTCGTTACGTGGTGGAGACTTCCGTCGGTCGGCCAAGACGGATGTTCCCCGGTGTCCCAAGATGCGGCCACGTTGGTCCACTCTTTGTCAACTATAGGCCGGAAGAACTGCGCAAAGTTCAACGTCTCTCTCTCGCCTCACCCACTGCTCGGGTGACCGTCAGGAACGCTGGATGTGACGCGGAGTTCCAGCCGTGAAGCAGAGGTTTCCTTCAGATGTCTTCACCTTTCCAGGACTTGCATATAACTGCAGGTTGCCTCACCGTCCTCCAGAAAGCCACCGCGGAATCCTTGTCGACTGCGCCAGTTAAAGTTTGACGATGATATCTTCCTCTCTCGATGATGGTTCCGATGCCCGCGGCGACACGTTGAAGGACGGAATCTGGAGCAAGATGTCCTCACAGCAAACACGTAGGTTTATTCAAACTGTAGTACTATTTACAAACTCGGCCGGGGCGGCCAGTACTGTCACAGACAACTCAACAACCAACTGGGCTCAAACCACACCAAGCGGTTCGTTCCGAGCCCTTAACGTTTGCACTCAAACGTGAACAAGCACTAAGCTTTAAAACATCATCATAACTCGTCTGAGGCAGCGCCAAGCTTGACCTCTGACCACCTTGCCGCGTCTGCGACCCAAGTTAGCGCTAAGCTCCCCTCCTGTTGTTCTTCCTCGGATGCTCTTCCGAAAATGCTCTACTGTCCCGCAGGGATGAGACCTGTCAACCATCATGTCAAGCCTATGCTGTGCAGCTATGTCCGTCACAGCAATTACTGACCACGTGCGTCGCGGGAGCAAAGCCGCCACTTCTGCTGCGTACAGAGTGCATACCACGACGTTTCTACAGGAAAAGCCATGCGCTAGGGCGCCGTCGCCTGCTCTTCTCCGTCGATCTGCCCGCCGAACATAACAGTATGTATACCAAAATTGCTATGGCACAGCACGACAGCATGACGAACGTAAATGACAGGTCATACAATTAGAATCATGACACGCGTGTCATGACCGGCATGATTTACATGCCATGGTCCTGGCGCTATACTGCCGTTTCGTTAAAGGGCCGCTGAAGCACTTTTTAAAAAAATTGAGGTTAGAATGCTATTTAATCATTGTTCGTGCGGGGAACCCGAAAATGAGGTCGAAAATGGGCATAAACTTGAGCAAATGACCCTATTTTGGCAAAAACGCGCGGCGCGCGTCATGGGCGGCAACGAAAACCTTGTCGCTGCCTGCGATTGGTTGCGGAGCTTCATGACGTCATCGTGAGTGTCTCGGAGGGGCTGACTGCCACGGCTCTGATAGTTCGCGCGCGCCGACCGGCCGTGTGCGTTTTATCAGTTCTTTTTCGTGCTCTATCTAAGCATATCACTATTATTATGGCTAACTGTAGCACTTACGATGAGTTTGTGGTACAGTTACATGTGGTCGCCTGCATCAAACGCTGCAGACGACAGGCCACCATCGCAGTGGCCTAGCCGTACTGCGATACATGGATCGCGATCGCCTGGTATCCACACCGGTCCACATGCGGTGCCGTGTGCTCGAGCATGTGCACACACCGCAATTCAAGAAATGTGCAATGAAGCATCCGATCGAGTGAGCGGCGTGTAGGTTCTGTCCAGGTACAGCGCTCATCACGCAGTACATACACTCGCAAGACCTCGCATTCTCGACAAGAACTACAACATAAGCAACTTTTCATGACTCTCTTTGGTTTCGCACGAACATAATTCAATAAGAGCACCCCTTCACTTGCGACAAGCACGTGGGAACAGCGCGCCTTCATGAAGGCCTCGCTGACAGCCCACGAATATGACGCGGGAATAGCTAGGTCGACGGTGCGACCAACGCTGTTTTCAATCTGGCATAAACTCAGCGCGTACATTTGCAACATGATTAATGCTTAAATTTTCATGTTGTGCGTCATAATGTCTGACTAGTTTTGACTTGCTTAATGTTATGACCAACGAGAGAAGCCAGTCTCTCTTATGCAAAAAAAAAAGAAGAAGAAGACAGGTCCTGCGATTTCGACCTCGCGTATGGTTTGGTGCAGGACACCGCATTTGCGGAAGTGGTGTGCTTTTGACATCACCCTAATTAACTAGAAGGGATTACAGTTGTGACTATATATATATAACGAAATGGAAGAGGTCAAGGGCTCGTTTATATGTTAGAAACAACTTATTGAATATTTAAACTAGCGTGCCGATTATATTCGAGACGGTTTTTGCGCGTAGTCGCTCTCTAGGAAGCGCCTCGAACATAGCACACTTGCTCTTCTAGGACTGAACTTTCTCTCTTTCCTAACAGCAATGTCCCACTAAGTGGACATATAATCTTGAGAAAATTTGTGAAATGCTGCTGCTCCGCAAACGTAGATTTCGCAGCTGAAGGACACACAGAAGCTCGGTATAGCAAGTCGACTTCGTGAAATCAGTACATAGGCCGCAGCAAAGGCAATATATGTGGCACACTCGGGGAACTTGTTACTGAAAAAATATCAGTGCATGACAACAAAGCAGTGCGGTGCCCAGAAACCAACACAAGCTCCTCTACTGACACAGCGCTGTGCGCAAACGAAAGCCGCAAACCAATGCAGCTACCCTGCTCGCCCTCACGATGACGTCACTCCTCCGCGTTTCACTCTCTGTCATCCTCCTCACCTACTCTCCGCGCTCGCCGTGGGCCGTTCCCTCAGACCAAGTTTGGGCGCTCATATCGCTGTTGTTTAATTAAATATCGCGGAAAAAAACACCGTATGTATGTTATAACAGGTCGCGGATTCCGAATTTCATTAAATTCGAAAAATTAAAACCGCTTCAGTGTCCCTTTAATGGGATGTATGGGCTCCGTCTACTGACCAGAAGGCGCTCTCATCGGACGGCTCAGTAGGGCACGGTGGAAACCGAGGCGACAGCGACGCGCGCGTTTCTTGGCTGCTTTCCGGCGTGCTGCGAACCACACGAACGCTCGCGGCGTCGCCCTTAGGAACAGTTTGCCGCAGGCAACGCGTTGCCGCAGGTTTGGAGCGCGCGTCTCAAAGGAAATAAAACGAAAGAAGGTGGGACGGGCGGTCGCTGCTGTTATAGAGTTGGAGACGCGCATCGCGTTCGCGTATTTCCCTGTCGCAGTCTGCCCAATTTTGCTTCTTCTCTCCGCCAAGCAGTGCATTCTGGCGCTGATGTCGCACATGGAAAACTCGACTGCACGGAGCGAATACGAAAATTGGTTTGGCACAACATGACTGCATGACGATCGTAAATGACAGGTCATAACATGAAAATGCATGTCATTAGCGGCATAATCTACATGCCATTCGTTTCCTTAAAGGGATGTATACCAAAATTGCTACGGCACAACACGACTGCATGACGAACGTAAATGACAAGTCATAACGTTAGAATCACGACATGCGTGTACGAGCGGCATGGTTTACATGCCACAGTCTTGGTGCTCTTGTGGCCGTTTCGTTAACTTCATATGCACCAAACTCGGTATAGCGAGACAACAATGCAAATCCATTTTACGTTCCTGATGCGTGCTTCGCATTTCCTTGATTCCCACTGCACGTTGGATCTGCCAATTTTTAATTATGGGGGATTTTAATTGCGTCCTCAGTGCCCGCGATAAAACAAGCACCCTTGGCTTTAGAGACCAGAGTACGGAAGTTCTGTGGCGAATTGTTGAAAATTGGGATCTAGAGGATGTGGCAGAATGTTTTGATGGAGGACGTGCAGTAATGTACACGCGATTTGAAGGCTCGAGTCATGCCCGGCTCGACCGTATTTACGTGTCAGTTGATATGGTGCCACAGTGTTCCGGTTATGATGCATTGCCTGTGTCGTTCTCAGACCATTGTTTAGTACAGTGTAGCATAGGACACGTAAAGCGTTGCACTACTTTGTCCTGGGACACATGGAAGTTAAACAATAGACTTGTTCAGGACGAATACTACAACAAATTTGTAAGGGAGGAAATCAGCAAACTGGAACCCTGCAAAGCCCTGCACTTATGGCAACAGTGGGAATTATGTAAGGAAACTTTAACATTAAAAGCAATTGATAGGGCTACGCGCATTCGTTATGAGGAAAAGAAGGAGGAGGCGGAGTTAAACGCACTGCTAAATAAACTGCTCGTGCAGGAATGTCGTGCACCGGGGAAATGGATAGGCGACATAAGAAAAGTCAAACGAAAATTGGAGCAGCACCAAGTACAACGCTATCGTGGTGTGCTCGTGAGGGCAAGGGCGGAAGATAGAGCCGCAAGCGAAGCGCCGACGAAGCGGGCGCTGTAGTTTGAGAAATCACATGCACAAAGGAATCACATAAACGAAATAGAATGGAGCGGGCACTTATCAACGGACACAGATGTTATCAAAACAGCTTTCACGGAGCATTATCAGGCGCTATTCTCGTCGCATGACGTTGACGTGAACAAATTTAAGCATGTTTTCCTTTGCCCTATCCCTCGACTGGATGATGAAAGGAGAGAGCGACTGGAACAAGAAATTACTGTTACCGAAGTAGAAAAGGCCATCCATAACTTAAACCCAGGGAAATCGCCTGAACCAGATAGATTCACAGCCTCTTTTTATAAAGAATTCAAGCATCAAATAAGCCCTTTTTTGAGAGTAATCTTTAACGAAGCCCCACCAGACATGTGGGATAAAAGGGCGTTCTATTTTTACAAACATTAACAAGGTGCGTAGTGTACTCGAATGTTGTGATTGCTCAAATGCTCGAGTTGCCATGCTACAAATAAACCTAGAAAAGGCTTTTGATTGTGTTGACCATGGGATTTTATTGGCTGTTTTAGACCATGTTAAGGTTGGTTCAGTTATTAGAGAGGGAGTGGCCCTGGCATACCAGAACTGTACGCCGAGATTGATTGTAAACAAGAGTTTGCGGGCACCCATTAACGTGCAACGTTCGGTGAGTCAGGGCTGCCCTCTAAGCCCTCTTTTATTTTGCCTTTACATTGAAACTTTGTGCATGAAAATAATTCATGACAATAGTACCTATGGTTTTCGGTTTCAGGCAGCTGAAGTGAAGCTGCTAGCATATGCGGACGATATCGCCCTTTTTGCAAGTGATCAAGCAAGCATATCTAAAGCTGTTGAAACTGCGAAAATTTAGCCAAGTCACTGGTAGCGGGGTTAACTGGTCCAAGTGTCTCGGTACCTGGCATGGATCGTGGCTGGAGCTGCCTGCTCTTTTTGCTAATGTGCCTTGGACGTCTACTCCAGGCAAGTACTTTGGCGTTCCGCTGAACGCTTATCGCGACAGCGATCAGTATTGGAAGGGGCAGGTGCAAGAAACGCGGGAGAAAGCCGAGAAATGGAAAGGGGCCAAATTGTCGATTTTTGCCAGAGCTACCGTTTGCAATCTCTTTTTTATGAGTAAGCTCTGGTACGTTATGCAGCTTCTGCACTGCTCGCGTATGAATGTACAGAAGATTCATAGAATATTCGCCACATTTGTGTGGGCTTCTGGGTGGGAGCGCTGCAGCCGTACCAACTTGTTCGGACTGGTAAATGTTGGGGGGTTGGGTCTTGGTCACCTTTTTCTGCGGCAGCTCGTTAACCGGTTTTTGTTTTTTCGTGATGCAACAGATCCTTTTCTGCTAACCGTGTGCCAAATGTGGCTGGCCAGATGACTGCCCGAATATATTGTGTCAACTGAAGAGTGTGCGGGGTCGTTGAGTGGTTTCTAGAGAGAAATAGTCTTCAGTGTAAGATTTCTTACTGTACGCTTTCACAAGAGAGTACCTCTGTTCTGTGAAGCGTAAAGAATTGTATTTTGCCCTGTGTGACGTTGTTTTCCCAGTGCCTTCGTTCAGGTCACTGTACAGTGGAGGCACAGGTGGCAACGTCTTAAAGAGGGTCAAGAAAATGCAGGTGCCGCTGGCAGCAAAGACCTTTTTCTTTAAACTGCACACTGGCACATTGCCAGTTAAGACGTTTTTGGAGCAAAAAGGATTCTTCTTACCGTGGGGATTGCATTGCTCAATTTGCAAAGTGTCAGAAACTGTAGACCATGTTTTCTTACATTGCTGGGAGGGCGTTTATTTTTGGGATGTGTTACAGCGAACTATGAAGAAAGACCTCCCAATGGACCCGCATGGAATCAGGTTTTTAAATGTTGATAGGGAACAGGGGGTGCCTTTTGATTAATCATGCTCTTGGGCTTCCACTCTATTTGACGATCTAGCATGGCAGGGCATCCTGTGGATAAAGATGCTTGGCCTGCGCGAATTTATTTCCGTGAAAGTGTAAATTCGTTTATAGAGATTCAAAAGGCCTCCGCTGAACCTCCTGAGTGGCTCTCTCGATTAGAGCCGCTCACAGCATTGCGCGAATTTTAATCTCATGAAACCAGCACTTGCTGATGGATAACAGGTGACCTCATGTACAATGAGCATTGTGTAGTTGTATTGACAATTTGGTTTTGGTTATTGTATCATTTGTTGTGCGCCAACTACAATGAGTATTGTGTAGCTGTATTGACAATTTCGTTTGGGTGGGTTACTGTATCATTTGTTATGTACCAAAGACAGGTAATTAAGGAAAAAGAAAAAGCAGGCGTAGCTCAGTGGTAGAATGGTCGACTATCATGCAGAGAGTGTGGGTTCGAATCCACGCAGAGGAGAATACTCCTCGGTCCTGGTTATTTTTTTTCAAATTTGCAGCGATAGTGTTTACGGACACCGGCGGCGGCGGCGGCGGTGGAGAACTACGGCGCAGAAACGACCCTTGTGATCACATAACAGCTTACGCTGTAAAATACCTGGCACCGACTAGATGCGCTTCGATATCTTCGCGCCTAGGCATCTCGTAATGCTCGCTCTTTAATTCAAGCTTAGGCAAAATTGGAGGGCTTTGTGGCGCGGTTAGTATTCGCATGGCTGAACTGGTTTTTTTCTGTGCCTCAAGCGGAAGTTAATAGCGGTAATACTTGCACTGGGAAAAAAATCGAAGCTGATTCTGTTTCGAGGTGCGACTTGGTCGACGAAAACTTTTAGATGCGGAGCATCTCTTGCTCGCGGGTATGTCACGCGTCAACCGGCGGCCGCACTCACTACGCATGCGCGACACACCTCTCCAACAGCTGCTGCAATAAATAAAGCGGGTAGAGAGCGCGCGCGCGCGCGCGGCGTCCGTCCGCACTCACACTACGTATGCGCGACTCTCCTTTCCCTTCCCTCTCTCCAACAGCTGCTGCAATAAATAAAGCGGGTAGAGAGCGCGCGCGCGCGCTTCGCTTCAGTAGACCTGGCGACAACTTTCTGTGGCAGCACAGCGAAGGCTAGGGAGCCGAAGCGCGCACATTTTTCCTGCGCTCCCGCATGTAGTCCATGAACGCTAACTTTTGCGCAATACATACGCAACGTAAGACATGTCGCCTATAATTATCTGTTTTTATGTTCAAGATTATTTCATTGTAATTTAGAAAACTTGCCTTGTAATCGAATTTGGTTGTTTGCTGTGTCTATTTTTCTGGTTTCTGCTGTCTGTTCCACGCACGGAGGAAGGAAAAAACTGAGGAGAGGGCGTGACGTCACTTTTTGTGAAGGCAGCGTTAGAGACTTCGGGATCGGCAATGGACCGATTTCAGCCATGTCAACGGGGCTCGGCACATGCGCAATGCGGTATTCTAAAGCAACGCTCCGCTTCTCGCTAGGAATGGTTGCGAGCGGCTGCGATCGTGGACGATACCTGAACGCGTCAAAGGCCACCGTCATACCACAAATTTTCAGCTTCGAGAAAGCGAACTTCCTACGACGGCGGTCGCGCGTTGACACGAGCCAGAAATTTAGGCGAACGCGCCCGTCGTCTGTGGCGATCACGCGACGCCAGAGTGCCGAGCGTGCGGCGACCGCCGGCCCCACTTCACAGACCGCGCGGGGTGAGCTGCTGCGAACAGTACCGCAATGTAGTGTGTGATGTGTACACTATGGACATCGCGCAAATAACGGCGGCCAGCGGTGCTTTATCGCGCCGTCGTCCCCTCGAAGCCAGCGTCTCCCGTCTGTCGTTGCTGGCCGGCATTGGCCGACAGTCGTGCTACCGTGCTGCGGCGGGAACGCGCTGGAGCGTCTCGTTTTAAGACGCGCGACCTCCCTTGATGAAGTTCGCTCTGTGAGAACCATGCTTAGTGCTCTCATGCCGAAGGTACTGCGAAGAGCGAGCATCGTAATCGTAAACGAACAAAACAAAAGTGCTTATAACACGCACAAGCGCAGTTCGTAGCTACAAACAACATACACATGTAGTACGAAAGCATGATTTAATGTCTTGCTGTGCGATGCCCCGAGCAGAAACACTGCACAACTGTCACTGACCTGCCAGGCGTTCGTCGTACAAATTACATAACAATGTCTCCTTCTGTGACGCCGCTATGACTTCGCTGAGCACTGCAAACATCCTTCACTCGCCGTACAGTCCGTCGATGCTCTCTCGTTAGACGCTCTCTAGCTCAGACCCGCCGGCTGCAGCAACCAGCGGGAGAACGCTGCGTAGTTTTAAATGCGGCACGAAGACTCCATAGTGTCGAACACTTGCAGTTCGCCACGGCACAGCACGGTACGGGATCCACAGAACCACAGACGCCGCAACAACACAACACGCCGCGCGCACATGGCCACAATGCCGCCATTTTTCCCCGTAGTAATGGCCGCTAATGCGTCACTTCCTCCACACTTCTCTGCCAGCCAAGGAGGTTATATATTACTTTTCTGGAGTGGAAGCGTGCCGCCGAAAGTGAAGCCGTCGCCGCCATCTTGCTCAAGCAAACAGCAGCAGACGACCACGCAGACGGCGGAGCGCGTAGACAACGCGACGCTGTTTCGTGGTGTTTAAGCACTGTGTCCTGTTTTGCTAAGCATCTAAATATCTGAGAAGGCAACGGTGACTTCGCGCGTCACTTTCGGCTGCACAAATCGCGCTGAGAAGAAGCCTGGAAGGACATTTCACGTGTAGGTTTTTCTCACTTTCTTCACGTACGGCTGCCCGTTTTCAGTGCATTTTGCTAAATAGAGGGCAATTTTAAACATTCGCATCCATATATTACCTCCCTACGCCTGTATGAAAGATAACTGTAAGCTTTAAATACTTGCTAGTGCTTCGTTTTCCGATGCGTTCATACAGGATTTGCTACGGGCTCGTGTTCTGCTAAAATACACGTCTGATGCACATATTGGATAGTCACTCCAGTGTTTGTATGCGAACTTTAGAGGAAGGGCATCTTTCCCGAGCATAGACGCAGATTTGTTACGCGTACGTGTTGACGAATGCGCAAATGCAGCGAGCACGTACGTATGGCGTGTTTCTCAGTGCTACTGGTTTCGAAAATGAAGGGAAAAAAAAATACTGTGCGTAGCCTTCTGACTGAGAACATGTGGTGTTCGGAGGGGTGGATGGAAAGCTTAAAACAGCGATACCGAACAAGTCAACCTCTGTCTTCAAGTGCATGCTTTTCGACGCGTGTCCCGTGTAAGAAATCTCCTATGTACGTTTACAGTCAGAACTAAATGAGAAAGTTTTCCGAACGCACCCATCGGGTCTTGACAGACGCGGATCTGAGAAGACTTCGCAAACGCTAAGAGCAACGAACCATTTGGAAAAATGTACGTGAAATACGAAAAAAAATAGAGCGTGCGCGGTTAGTTAGGCAACATGCAGAAAACATGAGCGGTACTCAATCGTTTGGATACATGCTTAAATAGAGGGCACGAATGCATTTCACGTCAGCTGGCAGTCGCACAATGCCGCATATTTGCGCTATATCGCATCACCACATCACAAAAACCTAGTTTCTACTAACAGACAGAGTAAGCCGGCAAGTACGATTTGCATAGAACCTCTCAGCCAGCGGTGTTCTTTTGTTTTCCTCGACGCCTGCAGCTGAGTACGGACGCGGGAAAATTTTTTTCTCAACTAGAAAACACCGTTGGTAATTGGCATAAGCATAAAGTTCGTTTCTGTCTCAATGTTTTATCGTGAGGTTGCAAAACAAGTCGAGCGCCTCTCTTAATACATTGCCGTCTATGGCGCGCCCGCGTACTTTTTGCTCTAGTAACATGGCCGCCGCCGGCTTCACTTGGCCCCGTAGGCAGCTGCAGGGACTTCCACTCCGGAAGTTTAATGGAACCTCCTTGCTGCCAGCACGCGGGCTGGGCAGGCCCTCTCCTCTTTTTTCCTTCCTCCGTGGTTCCACGTTTTCCTCACCCTAAAAACAGCGATGGCGTCGCTCGGTTCAACCAGGTTCACGTCGCAGACCGTAAGCGAGCATGAGCGAGTGTTCGTCGGCTGGTGTGAATTCATCGTAGAAAGTGAAGCGAAGACAGTGATGTGTTGCAAAATATGTTGTATGGATACAATCTCGAGGAAAGGAGTTGTGCTGCGTGGAAGCGATGCTAACAGCGCGAGTTGGCCCCACGCCGCGCTAATCACTTCGACACCGCCGTCACCCGCCCATCTTCAGCAAGTCTGTGAACTTGAGAGCAATGCTGCTATTAGACACAGTGCGTGAAATGAATGGCTCATTTCTTTTGCTTGATTGAATATACATGGTTGGTATTTTGGGTTGTTTATCCCCGCTGATACGGTCATTCAGAATGCGCATCTCGTGAACATTAACGCCGCGCATTGCGTGCGACAGCGCGCGCGTCCGTGTCTGCAGTTGGAAGTGTTTTTGGCGCTTTGCAATGAGAGCGTTACACTTCGCTCAAAAGCTGCGTTATTGGCAACCATAGAGTTTGTTACACAATAGAGAGACATCTCGCGCTAGTGCCTATAGCGACTCGTTCAGCGGCGCTTCAACCACCATGGGAATTATGGGAAGTACAGGCTTCGGATCTGCTTCGGATGGATTTTGTTCTTGAGACTCGCGACGGTTGTTTTCAAAGCTTTAACCAAAATTAAAAGAAAATATTTTCTCTTATTGTTTGCTTTCGTCTCCCGCACGTAACAACTGACACGCAAAGTTTGCCTAACTGTGAAGTTGAAGGAAAGCAAAGACAAATTTTGTCACCAGGGTTTGCATGGTTCGACTATTGGGCTCTAGATGTGGCGGCACGAAAAATTTAATTATGGTTCTTGCATCAGTGTAAATAAACATGTGCGTTTGCCCCTGAAAAATACGCAGCATGCATTTATCAAAATAAACAAATGTCATGTTTGGTGAGTAATGTTGAGCTTTCAAGAGAAACACTGAATGTATCTTCTGCTTCAGCGTCTGCTGCATCCGAGCTCGGGAACTGCGAGCGTCTTTCGCAGACGCTATCGATAACAGCAGGCGTTTTCGACTTTTATCAAGGTTTCTGAATATTGCCGATACAGGTGTCTGTTTCGAGCACTCAGGCGGCAGCTGGATGCCTGTGGCCTGTTGACAGGTCTTTTTAAATGCGAATGCATTTCTTAGTCGGGCTATGTCAGGCGCATCCGGCGGCGTCCGCGCGCCGGCAGGTGTTATCTCTCCGCTCTCACTCCCTCTCCCATAGCAACAGCTTTGGGCGCGCGCGCTTATCCTCGCCCCTAGCAACCTGAGCAGGTGGTGCGGGCGGAGTAGCGGAGAGTGAGTGGAGAAGAGGGGCGCGCTCTGGCGTGTGAGGGCGCTCGCATCCGAGCTCCGGCGTGTGTGGAGTGAGTGCAGGAGAGGGTAGGTGCAGTGCTTCGCCGCTCCTTCTCTCGCCGTTCGCACTCTCTCCTCCCTGCGCCCCACTCTCCCGTTCGCTCGCTCGCACGTATATATAAATGCGCATCTGCATTTGCTCACGATTACCTTCAGGGAGGTGGGGGCATTTTTTTTTTACGTTACCTTACCCATTACTTACTGACTGAAGCGCGCGCGCCGCTTGTCGTGCTTTGCGCGTAGCCACTGTGCGACAGCAGGCTGCAGCTTGGATGCAGCAGCCCTTCATAACACAAGGAAGTGTGTGTTTTCAATTAAAACGAATTCTTTTCACCGGAGGGTGGATCGAATTTGCCGACGCAAGCGTCTGTATGCTTTGTCCGCCGTTTTCAATACACCGCCGCATCACGGCAAGAAAGTTACATGAACGCGGCTTGAACACCCACGTTAGAAAGCTCGCTTTTCGCGCAGGCTTTCTATAGACAGCACGGACAGTGAACCAGATCACTAACGATAAAATACTGAGTGGCGAGCATAACAAAACAGGCTGGCAGAATCACGTCATGTGGCAATGTGACGCTCGTTTTTCACGTTGTACTAGCTTTGGCTGTAGTCGGAGGCTAGTTATCTTTCTAGCTTTTGTTTCTTCTGAATGCGTTGCGCCCCTCGAACAACCTCGCGGCAGGGAACGCGGGAAACAAAACCAAAACTGCAGAAGTAAATGGCTTGTGCACAGTTCGCAAGTCAACGCCAACCAATCCGAAGCCTGTACTTCCCATAATTCCCATGGTGGTTGAACGATCGCAGCGCCAGAGGGCCCTCTAGTTTTATAGTATGAAACTCTATGTTGGCGACGGCCAGTCAAGGTGTGTCTCTCTCGCTTGGACTTGCAAACTCGAAATGAGCACATCTGTGGGACGGTGGCGAACATGTCCAGTTACCTGTCGGCGGCGACGCGTTCCCCGCCAAACTGGTTAAAGTTACTGAAGTTATTGCGTCACAGAAATGAAAATACCTACTCTGTATGAAACGGAATTGATGAAATGGCTTGATTGCCTGCATGTGAGGTGTATAATTGCGCAGCTCCATTGCGACTTCCGGATAATTTAACATATAAAACTGCTCGTTCAAACCAAACGAATTTCTTTAGCCTTCCTACGGTTCCCGAGAGTACACGATCTTCCAAAAGAAGAAAAAAAAAAGGCGTTACAAATCGTTGTGTACAAAATGCGCGTTTGCATGCATATTCGAGTGAGTGGCTGGCATATCAGCGTATACTACATTGGGGTTACTTCGAGTCAAAGTTAGAAATACCCAACCAGTTATCTTCCATTACGCTATAAAGCTGTTCATATAAGCCGGAGGGTGGGGGGCAGGGTTCACTTGAAACTGGCACCCTCAAAAACGCACGATGGATGAGTTTGCGAAAGCTAAATCAAAATTTCCCGCGAACGGACTACTTGGCGTATTAACACATGTGCAGAAGCTCCGCCCACGTAGTCTTGGCTGTGCTGCCCCAGAAAGTTGTCGCCATGTACAGTATCTCCTCCTTCTCCAATGAAAGAAGTTGGTGGTGCTGTGTGATGGAAGCAACAGTTCCGTCAGCGAGTGGGTTGTCGCAAGTACGCATCAGCATCAACCCACACTCTGACAACAGTCACGCGATGCGTCGTAACGAACCAAGTTAACAACGTAATAACACGCAAGGCTCACCGCAAAGGTAACACCGAAAACACTGCAAACCTGTAAACACCGCCGTTAAATGCACCGTTGAAACTCCCAGCGATGCTCCGCATCACCCCATGGTCCCCTTCGGGGAGATGGTGTAATTTTGTGTATTGCTTACCGTCTGCTTGAGCCCTACGACGAACGGCTGCGAAAATAGCTTAGTAGAACATGTCTTTGGGCGAGTTAGTTCATGCTTCAAGAAGGAAAATACGGAGCGCTAAAAATACGACACACAAAGAGGAAGGCAACACACAGGACTGGCGCTAAACTTTCAACTGACATTTATTGAATCAACATCGAATTTATGCACACAGCCGCCAAACATAATCTCTGTCATGATAGAACCTTCTGACAACAAACCTCCGCGTCACCGCCATAATCACCGCATCTTGTCCACGTGCCTGGCAATACACAAGCAGCAATGCCACAGAAGGCGAGGGGGATAGCCATAACCCCGCGCACCACATTTCAGAATCTCATGTTTTGTAGAGGATAATAAAACTATTATTCCGATAATAAACTATTAGTCAGTCCGCGATAGTTTCATTATCCTCTACAAAACATGAGATTCTGAAATGTGGTGCGCGGGGTTATGTCTATCCCCCTCGCCTTCTGTGGCATTGCGGCTTGTGTATTGCCAGGCACGTGGGCAAGATGCGGTGATTATCGCGGTGACGCGGAGGTTTGTTGTCAGAAGGTTCTATCATGACAGAGATTATGTTTGGCGGCTGTGTGCATAAATTCGATGTTGTTTCAATAAATGTCAGTTGAAAGTTGAGCGCCAGTCCTGTGCGTTGGCTCCCTCTTTGTGTGTCGTATTTTTAGCCCTCCGTATTTTCCTTCTTGATGCGAAAATAGTGCGTTTGTACAAAAAAATTTTCATGCATTGGGCTGCTCATATAGCATCCGTACTTAACATTTTCCTAAGCTTTTTTTATAGGGATCTGGAACGTTGCCTTGATGCGGGTGTAAAGAAAGCGTATTTCACTCTTTACTACATTGAGACTACGGGATACAGCACTGTCGGTAGTAGTTTCAAGAGTCCGGAAAACACTCGCATATTTCTAGTGAATCTGTTACAGTGGGCAGTTTTATATATTATTCATACGAGATCTGGGTATTGTACCCAGAACATGCTGCCATTCAAGCAAGATCATCCAGGCAACCACACGTGACCATGCAGGCTTTAGAAACGACATTACCTGGGTATTCATATAAGTCGAAACACGCTAAGAACCAGTGGAAAATTAAATATATGCTGTCTGTTGGCGCACAATGCTTTTCACATAACCTCAATGCCACTGAAGCTGGTAATATCAAGTGCGCTGACCTTTCATTATTCATTCACAATAGCGAGCTTGAACAGCAGGCCACAATACACATGATTATCTTTTAAGTGGAACGAAACAGTGCGAAAAGGACGGAGCATACCAGAGATAAAAAACACAACACAGAGCTGACTTACATGTTTTATGGGTGAAAACTGCGCAAAATATATACTGCGTGGTCAATAACCAAAGAAACAACAAAAAAAATTCACAGCATATCCACGGAGTGAATGATGATAGGTGGGCGAAGCTCCGGAGGTTCATCGTAGATCGTACCGAGTTCCGGATTAATTTAGTTCACGCGCACGCTACGAATCCTCATGATTCAACTTCGCACAAGTGAAATCTCCCACCGGCTCTTCATTGCAAGTCAAGATCCAGTGCCTATGTATATATAAGGGTGGCCTGTGAACGGTTCTCCAGCGCGAGCAGTCGGTATTTTTTAATCAAGAAACTCGCTAGAAGACGCTGCCTGCGCTAACGTTCTCTCTCGCGGGTGAGAGCGCGTTCTCCTTCTTTGCAAGCTGGTAGCACGTTCATCGAAGAAAGAGCGTTTCCATAGTCAACGCGCGCCTTTCGCTCTCTCTGTCTCTCTCTCTCACGACAGCAGATGGAAGAGTGAGAGAGCTCGCGCACCGGGAGGCACGCGCCGAGGGCGCGCCTTCCACACGCGCCCTCCTAGTAGCGCGTTCTTACTAGGTAACGCTCTACAACGGACGGACAGACCCAAACCTTAAGGAGCTTCGCCCTTAAAAAGGATAAGCCTATGAAAGGCTATCGAAGGCCTGCTCACGCACATTCTGCCAAGCCTGGAAATTTCCAGAGCTTCCAGGTTCTGACGTGCCAGCTGGTCCCGATGACGCCAGACCGCAGGGGTGCTACCGCGTAGAGATTCCTTTTTTCGTTCCAATGCCTTTCGGCGTTACGTGACTGCTGTCGTCATCGGTGGGCGGTGACGCTTGACGTATTTCAAATTGCCCAATCGTAAGCGGCCGCTTTTTCTCCTTTTTCTCCACCGTTCGCGGGCTTGCATAGTAATTATGTTTGGTAAGGAAGTAGTTAATAAAATTGCGGTTGCGCACTAATTAGATGAAAATGGCTTAGTAGCATTAAAACGCAAAAGCGAAAGAAATATGAGGCAAACAAAACGCAAACACACGTGTGTTTGTAGTCGTAGCCACATTTGCGCCGTACGTGAATCCAAGCCATATCGCTGAGCGCGAACAAAATGGCTACCGTTGTGGGAAACAGCTAACTGTGTTTTCATCGGTTATTCGTCCGTATCATTTGCAACTTTGGCGCAGAAGCGTAGTACTTTCGCCTGGGAAGAAATTCTACACTCCACATTTTTCCGGGAGTGACGGAACACTGAATTGAGGTGAGCACAAACTGTTACTGCCGTGGTCTGCTGCCGCTACGTGCATGTTTGATGTGCGCGCTTTGTTTTCCTGCAGCACGAAGCTGTTCGGAAGACAACTCGTCATATTATCGGACAGCAAAGTGGAACATCGTGAACTGGCCGCGATCGAGAACTCGCAAGGTAGCGAGCGCCGTTTGACGGGGCACCCCCACAGCACAGCGTAATTCCATGAAATCTGTGATCAGCTGCAGTCGGTTGCGCAAACTACCAGCCACTGTCGTCGTCGATCCGAGAAAGCTGCTCCTGCATTCGCCAAAGTAAGCACAGGTACTACATTACCTTGTTTAAATGAAAGAAATTGCGAAGCTAGAAATTAGAGCACGAAAATAAATTGTGCTGGCCTGTATGCCATCAGATTTTAACATCAATTTTTTAGCACTGCTTAACTAACGTGTTGTGATGTTCAGTGATTTGTTTTATGCTCCTCACAGACGTGCGAACGTATGAAATGGTGGCTCGTGTTAATGTCTGTAAAAAATACAACTCGGAATGTATAAATGGTGCCATTTCTCTGTTTTTTTATATAAGTCCTGCACAATAAGGCGCGCTATTTCTCGAGTTCTTTGGGAAGTAATGGGTGTCACGCGTATTTGCTATGCTCATGATATGCTGCTTGCCAAGTAGGATATTTGCCTTCTTCGCACCCATGTGAGATTT
Source organism: Hyalomma asiaticum (assembly GCA_013339685.2). Taxonomy (NCBI): domain Eukaryota; kingdom Metazoa; phylum Arthropoda; class Arachnida; order Ixodida; family Ixodidae; genus Hyalomma; species Hyalomma asiaticum. The sequence continues at coordinate 134,450,296 of CM023485.1, forward strand.
GCTCATTTAACTATTGTCTACCTTGTGAAATCGGAACTTAGTCGTTTTGTTTAAAGCTGTGAACGCCAAGAAAAGAAACAGCCAGAGCTTCGATGTTGAGCTTTCCACATGAAGTGTTCGCATTTGCTTTGCCGACATGGCCTTTGTTTGTGCTCTGTGCAATACCAAATTAGCATAGACCCCCCTTCCAGCATTGGTCGCTAAAGTCGGTCAGTACGTGTATAAATGCAGATACTTAGAGGTACAGTTGCTTACTCATTTTCACATAACCCTGTATATGAAAACAAAATGTGGATGTTCTGAAAAATGCAAGTGTATATGTTGGCTAAAAGTAGGCACGCTTTTTTTCTGTATGTTAGTGTGCATGTAAATTTGTGATGCTTCAGTACACACTAACATAGCATTTGTGCATGAGCTTACAATTCTGTAAATTGAGATCAAAACAGTAATGCTGTGAGGCCTCGTTAGCATCGCCTTGCACATAAATTGATTTTGCTCTTTTTTATTAACCAGCACGAGCAATCCGAGAAGCCGAGCCAGCGGTAGCTGGGCACACAGCGCCTGGTGCAGGAGTTTAGGGTGCCAGATGACGTCGAGTGCCTGCTGCAGCAGCTTGTCTATGCCCTCGCCAAGTTTACTGCCCCAGCTCAACCCCACTCCCCCTCCTTGACCTGCCTCATTAGAGTATGCATGCATAAGAGCGAAAATTTTCATTGTGATACTTTTTTTTCTTAAGCTACTTCATGTGCTAGTGATTGTTTGAAGACTGAGTATCTGTAACTTATGACAGGAAGTGATTTTGACAGTGTTTAAGTGAAGCATTAATTCACTGTTTCAATTATACCACAATAGTAGGAGTGTCCAAAACACTAGGCTGTGCCAAAAGCTCACCGTGGAAGCCTCAACTTCCAGGCATCCCATCATTGTGACATAACATCAGACACGACGGCACACTGCAAATCTGCATGTTCATTGTAAGAAAGCTGTAGGTTGTGATAACTTAGGGTTATGTTTTCGCGACTTACATGTGCAACAATAATTTTACAAAAGAAGATTATCTGAGAAAAATTTCTTGCCTATGCACCTGTCTCTGTGGTATAGTTGCCTGTATTTAGTCTTTCATATATTTTCTTTACTCCTGTATCTTTCTGCTTTGATTTATATATTTAGGTTTATGCTAAAAGTTCTTTGTTGAACTATCTACCATTTTCTGTTTATAGGATTCATACAATAATATATTGATTTTCAACATAACACTAATGTGCATGTAGGTCCATTTTTATCACAAGAATAGCGGAACACTTTGTTCAACTAGTTGGTATGCAATCATTTGTTTTGTGGCACTGAAAAATACAAACCACCAGAGAGTATCAGTGGCCTGTCTCATTTGTGGCGCTCATCCCTTGTACTCTCTTGTGGTTTGTGTATTTTGACGCCAAAAGCAAATAATATTAAGAGACGTTCTTGTATTTTACGCATTCAATGCGAGCTGTGATTACGTATTTTTGATCCTCTTTGAAGGCATTTTGCACGATGCAAGGTTCTCTTAGGTGCAGTATTTTCCTTTCTGGTTTATTTGTACAATCACTGCGCAGTTCAATACGAGGATGCATACTCAGTTTTGCTGGTGAGCAATCCTTTTTTTTATGCTATGCAGCTTATCAGAGGTTTCGTGGTGTTACCTGTGATATTTCTGATCCATACATCCACAATTTTTCATCAGAGTGGAAGGTCATGACAATGTGATGCCTGTGCACTGCAGAAATTACACACGCTTAGAACACACCTTGTGTCACGTAGGCAATGTGGTGCTTGACTTTAAACATATTCATCATTTCAATTCTTTCGACGCTGTGTTTCATAAAAAGCAAGTAGCTGCTTTATTTGTATGCTGTAAATTAATAACTGAGAGTGTTTCATGATCTCCTACACCACACATTATGGACCTGGTTAGTTGGTGAGAATTAATGGAAAATTGTGCAACATTGCAAGTAAAGAAATCTCACTGTATTGGTCTGCAACAGTTTTTCTTGCAATACACAGTTCATAATGTGTAAGGTGGTAGTCTACGCAGTAATTATATTACTGTATCAGCATTTCCAGGAATGTTCTACTTACACAAAAACAAGAACTGTAGATGTATGCTGGAAGGAAGCGCAATGATGTTAACTTTGAGCAGATTTATTTACTTGTCATTTCTACATTTATGTTGCAGGCTTGCTTTGTAAACATTGAACTTGACACACGTTACAGTACTATTTACACATACAGCTGCTCTTCATGTATATTGGTCTACAATGAACTATTTGCATTTCTCACAGCATGGTGCAGTCCCACCGCCCTCCCCCCCCCCCCCCACTATTTTCATTCGTAGGGCATGTGAGGACGGAAGAAAATTATGGGTGCTAAACAATGAGTGCTGTTGCAAACGTTTACATTAGAGGTAGCTTGGCCTGTACACATTTCCACCGGCAGTGGTAACTTGTACAGCACAAAAATAAAATTTTGGAACATCCTGGTTATTGACTACCACTTTTTTTTTCAAATGCAGGTGGTTTTGCTAATGGTCAATCAGCCTTTCTATTTTTTGTAATGTAATCGCACTTCAAAGGTAGCCAGCACAGTATTTCGCATGCCGGGTAATGAATTTCGGTGGCACGTTCACCCTCTGAAGCCGATTGCGTGGTGGTTATGTGGAAGACTGGTGGGGAAAGTGGAAGCGCAATGAATGAGACTCTTGGTCGAGCACAAGGCGTTGTGCTAGCTGCACTTTTCTGCAGCTAGTGGCTTGCAAGCTTCCGTTGGAAGTTATGAGATGAGCAGGAAGTTATGCAGAACATTATCCTGTCTTACCGAACCCAAAAATCACAGCCACAACAGTACGTTTGCCATCTGTGTAACAACAGCTTGAGCAGTGAACTTCATTCCCAGACAAATGAGAGTTTGAAAAAAAAAAGAAAAACGAAAACAGTTGCAATTTCGCAGAAGATACTGGACAGTTTGCATGCACATGATGACAGCTGCAACAAGCATTGAAGGGGCTTTCACATTGTGTTGCTGTGCGTGACACACTGAATTGAAGCACACTGTTTCATGCATCACGTGCGACGCTCTCAAAGTTGGTGCTCTTTGTGCTGTGTACTTCCACAACCAAAAAGTAGTACATTGATTGAATAGATCGAGAAACAACAAATGCTTTGCTGGCAGCTCTCAGCATCACAAAAAACCTTGCATTTTTCGTGAAAAAAATCAAAATACAGTTTTTTGTATTTCATGCTAGATGTTCCTTTGTCGGAGCACTATACCCCTGCTTTCGAACAGACTGCATGCATAGCCTTCCAAGCGTTCCACCTTATGTAGTTGAATATGGCATAAAAAAAATTGAAATTCAAGAACAATCCTCTCCATTCTAGTGCAAATCATGCAACAAAAAGCCACACTTGTGCTGTACTATAATGCAAAGTACTCATTAAATACCATATTGTTTCACATCGAACATTCTAGAGGTGACTTTATACATCTTTAATGACAGCATGTAAACACACTAAATGGTGCATGGTTGTGACCACGCTCCAGTACGCAGCATGTATTCTGTAGTTTAGTCTTGTGGTGGAAGTACTTGAACAAGGTAAGTTTCCTTTTTGTCAAACATCTGGTACCACATTTGAACTACGTGGTGTATGGTCAGCAGAAATGATATGAATTGATTCTTCGATGCGAGTAAAATGGCCACAATATTGCAGCTACGCTTTGTTGTGCTTAATGATGTCGCAGTTGTTGCACTTTTATCTATACTCTCCTCAAATAATGCGCATGCAGTGCCACACTTTGCAACGGTGTCCCACACTGCACAGTGTTCTCATATAAATACAGTGATCTCGATCTTCTGCTTTGGGGCAAGCCCTGTGGGACTCTACTCCTGGCTGTTGCTGCTGATATCACCTACGTCCAACTCGAGAAAGCCCTCATTAAGTCTAAGCTTGCACAGTGCAGCACACGCTGCAGTGAATATTGGCAGTGATGTCTGGCTCATGGAGTGCTTAGAAAGATGATCTCTGGTGAATTTCGCTTGTGCATTGTGTATAAGGGGATGGCCAGGGATCGGGCTCAGTAGCCGTGGCTGCAGTGGGTAGCCAGTCACCTGCATGAAAATATAATCAGTACCATAGTCAGCTGGCAGCATTTTTTTTTCGAGGGGACACACGCATGCACACACACACAAACCTGGAACATATATGCACAGACATTTGTTTGTGAAAGTTAAAAATATACACATTAGAATTCGCACAATTTCGGGGGCGGGTTGTCCATGGACCCCTCTCCTACTATTCTTATGGGAGTAACCAAGCTGTGTGCTATCGCTTTACAAGAAAGTTAGTGCCACAAGGAATAATGCTACTTCACTGCAAAAGCTGGGCTGAGCCTGCCTCATTGCTGTGATCTATATATTTACTTCTCCCATCAACTTAGTAGCCACCTCCATTAAAAAAATCTAGTGACTGCACTGACGGGGGCTACTTGTTCATCTTACAGCAGGCATGCAATAGTGCACTCGTAATTTTGTTAAAAGCACTGTTGCACAAGGTATGATGTGCAATTTGCCACTACAGTCGTAACTTCGCAACAAAACCGGTTTTCTCTCATTTAAGGAGGCATTCGCCTAGCTCTACAGTGCGCCCCGACGTCGTAGCCGAATTCCGGTCGTATGCAGTCCACAGCGAGAGTGCGCACATCCGCATCGTAGATATAGGAAAATGTGCGCGGTGACAACGCATTGTTAGCAAATGCAATAAACCGGCCAACCGTCATATCTCACACGATCACCTTCAATCGCCCTCAGGTCCGATGGGGATCACGATCGCGATGTGCGCATCGCGATCTCTGTCGCGCTTCGTTCACATCAGCGCTAGACTTGATCCGGATTAGTTTAGGCCATGTAGCAGCGACAGCATTGATTGCGATCAAGAAATCCAGCCCTGTTTGCCGCGGTTCAGTGTGCTCGTGTGCCACCGGTGTATGAATCTGGTGCAAGCGTACTAAACAAAACGCACAAGGCAAAGTACTCACGGACATGGCGTTGAGGCCGAAGAAGTGGTGTCCACACATGAAAGAAGTCTTCCTGTATCTCTTGGGCACATCGACGCCGATGAGAGTGCTGTACACACATCCGACCACGCCGGGAATGACGTCGCGACGAAGAAAGCACTCCTTCACGGCCGCCTTTTTGATCGGTCGTTGTTGCCATGTAGCCCCAGTGGTTCGTGTCCCGCCGGCGTTCACAAAAACAAGCGAAACGCACCAGACGCACTCGCTCACCGTCGAGTGCAACAACCGAATCGTCTCCTCACATCCTATAGAACCTCGTGAGAGCTCCCGGTAGCATAAAAACGCGGCGCGCACAACGCCTTCCGTTCGACCGACCGACCCGTCGGTCGCTTCGTTTCGAGTTCCTACGCGACTTCACCGCTCAAGCATAGCACGGACGAAAATGCCGTCGAAATTCATCACCCGGCATGTCAAACGCGCCGTCCGATACCCTCCGTCAACATAGTCGAGGCTCGCCGGCGCCCGCCGCAACAGCAAAGCTGCCGCCGTTACGCCCACCGCCGCCCAGAACCTAGCAGCCGCCGCCATGTTCGATGTTTTTCGCATTCCTTTCAAAACGCATCGCTCTCCTGCGATTCTAAAATATGTTCCTTTCGGCCGTGCATAATGAGTGCGTAAACGTCATTTTGACCTCACGAATTCTCCGCCTCCGCTGGCATCAGCGGCGCGAAATTTGTTTCGACCAATGGCAGCCCGCCAGGACGTCAAGAGGCATGAAAAAATAAATATAGTCATTAGGCAGTAGGCATCCCGTGATCCAGCGCTCTCGCGGACGTCAGGCGACGTCATGCGGCGCGAAATTTGTTTCGACGAATGGCAGGCGTCGAAAAGCATAAAAATTGGAATGGAATCGCTACGCGGTGGCACCCCAGTGGGAGAAATGAGGAACGCAGCCACAAAGCTGCCACTGGTCGGTTGTTTCCCAGGCAGCACGCAACGTAGGTCCGATGTTGGTTTTATGGCGGCAGAGCGCGGCCCATCCACGGCCTGATGTTGCCGGCGGTGAGCCAGTATTGGCTAAGATGCCATCAATGACTGGTAACGTCCGGCCACTGTAGCCTCCGTCCCACCGATATCGGCAGGCCGTCGACTGGAATCGGCAACATAGGTCCGCATATGCCGCACTATTGCCGACATCGGCTGATCTGTTGGCTTTCAACGGCAAATATGGCACCGATTTTGCCGTTCTATTGGCAACATGGGCAAGCCGCTGCCTATTACTGGCAACATTGTGCCGAGTATGCCGCCTTAGAGCCGGCGTCGGCTGAGCCGATAACTTTCTCTGGCAAATGTGGCGCAGACTTTGCTGTTCTTCAGCATCGTCTGAAGAATTACAAATTCGGCACGATATTTGCCTAGAAAGATTGTTTCACAAGAAACATTGAGCCTTTTCTGCCGTCCTCCAGGCTACGTCGTCTACGCCGCAGACTTTCATGGTTAATATCGGCCGGGCCTTTTTCGAATCCTGCTGTATAGCACAATTGAGATCCGGTCGAGACGAGATTCACTTGAGAGATTCGACACAAGAATCAGATGTTCGGCTTCATATATTCATGCACGTATACGCATTTCAGTGCCGGAACATAGCGCATGTGTTTTAAGCAGCATATAATATTCTGTTCGCGCGCTTTGTTTTTTATAAACACGGTGCACAAAGAACATGCATATAGAGAAACTACTGATATATATATGTATAGGCTGTTTTGCAGGAACTTTGCGAAATAGGCTGGCGCAAGAGCTACATTACCCAGAAGGATCGACAAGCATGGTGGAAAATTATCTGATAGTGCATGTCAGACAGAAAATTAACATTCACAGAAATCGAACTAGCCCGTGCTTACATCGATCGCTATAGCCACCACTGATATGCTAAGCAAATAAACAGTCGGAAGCGGCGCTATACTACTGACATTTAGCAACCTATGCACGGAAAAGGCATACGGAGGTAACAGCGCAACAGCGAGGAGACAAAAAAGATCTAGCGCAGACTTTCTGGTGCACTGAAGCGGAAAAAAACTCTCGCAACCGGCGTTATACTATATATACTGACATTTAGCAACCAATGCAAAGGAACGGTATACGGAGCTACAGCGCGACAGCGAGGGGACAAAACAGATCTAGTGCTAACTCTATATTCAGAGGACCATGAAGTACATAGGTCCCTCTGCATTCCAAATTCAAATGTGAGTGCTCTTGTCAAGACCACGACATTTGCAGAAAAGGCAAAAACGAAAAAAAAGAGAGCGACATTTGCAAGGAAGGCAAAAACGAAAAAAGAAAGCAGTAATATCGCAAGCATTTTTCATCTCAGTGGCGGCAAACCAATGCACACACCTGTAATTGATATATAGAGAGCTTTTCTGGTTAGTTATACGAGAGTGTATATGATCACACAGTGTTCTTGTGCAAGCGATCTGCGTATTTTATGTTATATAAAATCAGCAAGCATGCACTGAAAAAAATTGTTGAAAATAAGAGCACTCTTCTGTCCCCTAGTTTCTTCATATGTTGTTGCATGGTTACAGTATAAATAAACTCGCCTAAGTCAAGCTGTTGTTGACGTGGCCTTCCACTACATGTCATCAGTGCGTTAGTGATACTAGCGCATTCCTTTAAAAAGGAGCTCCAGTACAGCCCTAGCGTATGTATCGCAGCTCCCATAAACCCAGCAACAGACTGGTCGGGTAAACTTACACCGCCCTTTTCCACCTCCATGCTCTCTACTACCACGCAGATACAATAGGCCAATGATTCCTTAATACGCCCACGGCGTTGTGTATAATTCCTTCTTTTTTTGCTTTTTTTGTGGTAACTACCGTCAGTGTATTCTTTCCGCACCTTTCGAATTCGTTTACACATCAGCCATCGGTTACGTTGTTCTAGTTAGATGAGCAGAATATATCGAGCTTGACTGAATGCTCTGTGCAGTGTGTCGAAGTGCGTATGGGACTATGGCGTTGCTATAAGCACACATGTGCTTATTCTCATATTTAACAACTCGTTTATTTATAACCAATAAGGGCAAAAGAAGGGCGCGTAGAAACAGTCATCGCAGTATTCCTTGTCGTGCGGAAAGCAGCACGTGCATGTCCTTCCTGCACTGCAGAAAATGGCAGAAATTCATGCACCATGGCGGTGCCGCGCGTCCTCGCTACGTTTGTTACGTGCAGTGCAGCATTTCGCTCGCGTCTTTAGCTAGAATGGGTGGTTCAGCCTCTGCGAAATCCTGTGCTACAGGTAGATTGCAAAGGAACACATGCATGCCAGCATACTCCATAGGTTGCACCAGGCTGCACTTAAGAAATGCAGTCCCGGAGGGTGTCCCCGCCATTGTGCATATATGTTTGCCCTGGTGTCTTCCCCATTTTGGGACAACCAGAAAAGAAAAAAAAGAAAGATAAAACGAAAGAAAGAAAGGAAGAAAGAAAGTAAGAAAACCACGGGCGTCCTGCTTAAAAGTAGCCCAGCACGTGCTAGGCCAGCAGCAACTAAACATAAAAAGAAGTGTGACGTGGGGGGGGGGGGCGCGTCCCCTTCCGAACTGACCACCATTGTCACGGCCCCCTCTATGCACGTCAATTGTGCGCAGCTACAGTTTGCGAAGAATCTCGTTCTGAACCTGCTTTTGGTACTTCCTTCGGTGGGGCGACCGCGCCGTTTTCTGAGAACTTGTTTTCCGGGCTCTCTCGTCGCGGCTGCAGGTACAAGCATTCCTACCAATATGCAAGGTGTACGAACGAGTTTCAATGGGGCGCGCAGTCTGCCTACGCGTGTCGGCGCCTATACCGCGTTTCAAGTTGATCATTCAAGTTGATTGCGCGATTCGTTGGCCAGTGTACCTCCTAAGACAACGCCCATCCCAACTGTGACAGCGGTTTATTTATTTATTATTTATTTACTTACAAATACTGCATCTTGCACAGCAAGATATTGCAGGAGTGAGTACAACACAAGATAAAATACAATACATTAAGTCACACTAAATCACATTAAGTCGCATTAAATATAACACAAATAAAGTATACACATTGAGTATACACGCTGAAGTATACACACTGAATGGGCAGAACATCAGGAAAGTATACACAGCTGATCAGTGAAAAAAGTTTGGCAATTGTTCAACGAATTCATCGTTTGACAGCTCGCGCAGGGAGCCCGAGAGACCATTCCAAGTATCAATAGTGTGAGGAAAAAAAGAAAACTTGAAGCAATCAATGGATGACTTCAAAGGAGCTATGTTAAGGTGGTGACTTCTCCTTGTGATTCGAGAAGAAGGGTTAGTGAAGGTAATGGGTGCATCAATAAATGTTTCCCCATGAGCGATCTTATGCAACAGGACAAGACGGTCACAAGTGCGTCGGAGAGCCAAACTTTGTAGCTGTAATTCATTAGCATATATTGTAGGTGAAAAATGGCGATCATAACGCTTACATATAAATCTGATGGCTTTTTTCTGAATAGAATCAAGCATATTTATGTCATTGGCATGATGCGGTGCCCATACGACAGACGTATACTCTAGGAGAGGCCTTATTAGAGATCTGTATGCTACTAGTTTACATTCCCTAGTTGCATCTCGAAGGTTTCTCTTTAGGTAACCCAGCTTTCTTAACGCCTTATTTGATATATTCAGAATGTGAGCATGCCATTTCAAGTCAGGGGTGAAAGTAACACCGAGGTATTTGAAAGTGTCTACACTTTCGAGCTTATGGTTACAACTAAAATATGAAAACTTTAACGGATGCTTTTTATTTGAGAAAGTCATTGAGACTGTTTTTTTAAAGTTCAGTGACATCTGCCATGTCTTACTCCACTCGCAAAAACGGTCGAAAACTTTATTTAACTGCAACTGATCTTGGGTGCTAGTCACATCAGAGTATATGACACAGTCATCGCCATAAAGTCTCAATTTCACAGAAGTCCCAGCAGTTACTTTAACGACGTCGTTTATATAGATGATGAAGAGTAATGGACCCAGTACCGATCCTTGTGGTACACCGGATGTGACACTGACCTGAGATGAGTGAGCACGATTAACTGCAACAAATTGTGTTCTTGAGCTCAGATAGTCCTGTATCCAGTCTGTAAGTTTAGTGTCATGAATTAGTTCCTTGATTTTAATGAGAAGCTTATTATGGCATACTGTATCAAAGGCTTTCCTATAGTCAATGAAGATGGCATCAAGCTGTCCTCTGGCATTAAGTGTGGATGCAATATCGTGGGAGAATTCTAATAATTGTGTCACCGTTGAAAAGCCAGAACGAAAGCCATGTTGAGCGTGTGAGAGAATATTCTGTTCAGACAAGTACTCGATGATATATTTATAGATGATGTGTTCCAGTAATTTACAGGGCGTTGATATTAATGAAATTGGCCTATAGTTGTACACCACCTGTTTATTGCCATCCTTATGTATGGGAACGACCTTGGCGCACTTCCAGAGTAATGGGACAGTAGATGACTCAACAGACTTTGAAAAAATGACTGATAAATACCGAGAGGTCCATTCAGAATAACGTTTCAAAAACATATTAGGTATACCATCTGGCCCAGCGCTTTTCGTTGTATCAATTTTGAGTACAAGGTTACGAACGCCCGCAGTAGTAATTAGCATGCTTGGGAAAGGTTGTGGAGATGAGTTAGTAAAAAATGTGGGACTACGCCCATCATCACGTGTGAACACTGATTTAAAATGGTCATTAAATGCTTCAGAAATGCTAAGATTGTCAGAGCATGGTTTATCGGAAATAATAAATGAGGAAGGACAGCTCTGACTTGGGGGATTGATGGCTTTCCAAAACTTTGACGGCTTGTCTTTCATGAACGACGACAAAGTATTATTAAAATAGAAGCTTTTCGCACTTGACATAGCAGATTTTAAACTACTTTTCAGTTTAGGTAACACAGATGATTTTATTCGATTACCAGATTTGGAATGTTTACGAAGACGCCTGATACGGCGAATCAGATGTATAATGTCGCGAGTGTACCAAGGATGCTTGGGATTGCGTTTTATACACTTTGTTGGAATGTGATTAGCAATACATCGGCCAACAATTCCATTAAAGCGGCTCACTAGTACATCGACATGGTAATGGCTGGCGCTGTTTAAAAACTCATCAAAAGAGGATGCAAGTATCTCGATTATGGAGTTATCATCAGCATGCTCGTAGTTCACAACAGTCTGGTGTAAAGGAAGGTTAGGTACAGTCGTTAAGTTAAAATCAACTACGACACCCTTGTGATCCGACAGGCCTTCGACAATCTCACAGTGATAGCCATATTCTTTGATATGCTCATTAATGAAAACAAGATCAAGAATTGCATTTTCGCGGGTTGCAGAAGAAACAATTTGCGTCAGGTCTAAAGAAATAGTTAAGTCAATCAAATAGTCACAGGTGAGCTTGTGTTGGCCATGTGCTGATAGAGTTTTCCAGTCTATGGCGGGGGTATTGAAGTCCCCAGTGATTAACATTTGGAACCATTTAATTTTTGTTTGACTATATAATCCATGAGATCAGAAAAGATACCAAAACCCGCATCAGGTGGACGATAGACAGCTCCAATAGTCAGCGTGAGACCACAAATCCTAATTTTACACCAAATAGATTCACAGTTGGTTACATCGGGAAGTACAGTGAATTCAATGTCTTTTTTCACGAAGAGCGCAACGCCACCACCGCGACGGCCACATCTATCTTTTCTCAGAACATTGTAACCTGGTGGTAAAATTTCTGAGTCCATGATATGTTCATTAAGCCAAGTTTCTGTTACGCATATTACAGAAGGATGATAGCATGCAACGAAGTGATGAAAGTCTTGAATCTTGTTAAGTATGCTACGGGCATTAATATTCGCCAAAGAAAAGTTATCAGAGCGGAGTCAGGTTCCAGGAGGCTGAGAAAATTGCTTCTTGGCTTGAATGATAGAGTCGCCCGCTTCGGTTAACACATAACGTGCGTTATCTATCAGCAAGGAATCATACTGCAGACGAGAGGTGGTGGCATTTTTTCTTTGGTTAGCTGAAAGTTTCCAAAGGGCGCTGCGTACCTTTCTAACACGCTCTGAGAAGTCCTCGTTTACATATATTTGTGTTCCTTTCAACTTTCTGGCATTCTTTAAAACAGCAAGTTTAGATCTGTAATCCAAAAATTTAAATATAGCAGGGCGGGGCTTTTCCCCTCTACGCGCTCCAAGTCTGTGCTATCGTTCGATGTCGGTACATTCAAGACCAAGTTTATCAGACATTAGGCTCGTGAACAATTCAAGCAGCTGCCCGGGAGACTCAGAATGGTGTTCAGGCAGTCCGTAGACAATAATATTATTTCTACGGGACCTGTTTTCAAGTTCATCAGAACGGTTGTCTAACTTCGATACCAAGTTAGCAAGATGAGTTACCGTTTTTCAGGTTGTTCAACACGTGGAATTGCTTCCTTGGCTGATAATACCGAGGCCTCAAGCCTATTTAGCCTTTCTTCGATGGAAGCGAACTTGGCTGTCCATGAAGAGAGCTCAGAACGAATTTTTTCTTGTCCCTCGAGCAGCTGCGACAGTTTTTCGTTTAACTTGTCAGGGCCAGGATTGCTCTCAACATCGCCGGATAATAGCAACAAAATTCTACTGACAGAGAAGAACGATAATGCCGTCATAAGTGGGTCAGGCAGCAGCACTAGACATCGATCATCATTCCTATAGCAAGGGAAGTCGTATTTTGGCCCTACCTGTAAGACAGTGCAGACAAGCTTGAACCAAGTGCACATTGTGCCGCCGCAAGACCCACTGAAGAGCGTAGCATTCGCTGTCGGCTTTATAGCAGGCCAAAAGTGGCCAGCTGGTGACGCTGAGGTAGCACACCATGCGCAGATGGGCTCCCAAGTGCCCAAGTCACGCAAGTCAGGTGACTCAGTCCATAGATGATACGAATCCCGTATCAGACCATCCGATCCGGGGGGGACGAGCAGCTGCTTGAAGGGTGTCGATACACGATCATGCGCAGAAGCGGATTCCTGAAGACGACTGCTGGATTCGGTGCAAGCGGCAATCTGTAAGACAGTGCAGACAAGCTTGAACCAAGTGCACATTGTGCCGCCGCAAGACCCACTGAAGAGCGTAGCATTCGCTGTCGGCTTTATAGCAGGCCAAAAGTGGCCAGCTGGTGACGCTGAGGTAGCACACCATGCGCAGATGGGCTCCCAAGTGCCCAAGTCACGCAAGTCAGGTGACTCAGTCCATAGATGATACGAATCCCGTATCAGACCATCCGATCCGGGGGGGACGAGCAGCTGATTGAAGGGTGTCGATACACGATCATGCGCAGAAGCGGATTCCTGAAGACGACTGCTGGATTCGGTGCAAGCGGCAATCTGTAAGACAGTGCAGACAAGCTTGAACCAAGTGCACATTGTGCCGCCGCAAGACCCACGGTTGTGTATGAACACAAGCCTGCGCCTTTTTGGGAGACTACAGTGTCATCGCCGAATTTGTATTGGGGACTCACAGCTGAACAGTGCACAGCGGATGCCGAAATTCGGTAAGTTGCTGGCCAGTTTTCAGAATGGGGCCTGGCACTTCTTGTTACGATGTTAAAGCACCAGTTCCACCTTTATATATTATTTCTGTCGTGAAGTGCGTAGGCTCTATATTTTCGAATAAAGAGCCTACGCACGTTGTCCCAAAGCATTTTTACTTCATATAGTTATTACTGTGCTTGTATCAAACACTCATTGTGTGGCGACTTGCAGTTATCATAATATTTTTTTTTCTTGCCCGTATTTTTAAAGGTAACGTGATACCGAACACGCGATGACATTTTTAAAGTAGCCTTGAAAAGATGCTCCTCCTCTAATATCTGCTCATAATGCGCCTTGCACCTATCATAAGGACATTTTTACCTAAAGGCCCCATTTTTAGTGTGTGTCGTGTTAGCTCACGTCTACATGTTTTCCTTTCCGATGTATGCCAAAAATATGAAATTTATTATAACGCAAAATGCACCTATTTCAACTAATGTGCCGCTTTTAAAATTGCTTTGCAACAGAACTTTTACTCATGTTTCTTTTTTTCCCGCTTTGGGTATCTAAAGCAGCACGAAGCCAAGATCTGGGGGTTGAATATTGAACATAGATTCATTATATAGTTAAAACGACAAATTTATTTGTTATTTTCTAAAGCAGTGCCCGATTATGAGATGTCTCTGACATTTCTTGAATTTCTGCGTTTGTTCATGAGTCGCACATAAGTTGCATACAATGATAGTATTGTGCTGATGTGCTCCACAGCTGTGCTAACTTCTCACGCCTTTTCCCGCAGGTTCCACCCTTGCCGAAGCTTTTCCACTACGACGATGCAACACGAGAATAGCATATTATCAATTACCGAGTTCACAAAATAAATGAAATAGTGCTTTTCTCTATAAACCTTTCTTGTTGTGTTATTTGTTTTGTTTAGAACGCATTAATAGAAAGTACAGAGGATCCACTTAGCCTCACTTATTACAGTGTTAATAGAGCTTTCGCGTATGCATGAGAGGCATATTTACACAAACTACTGTTGGTCCATTTCATAGTGCCTTCGAAAATGCCTTCAAAGCCCTTCGAAAATGTGAGAACACAAAAAATAAAAATTTTTGCAATCCAAACGGCGCGACACACGGGGGGTAAACACTAGAACCACCATTATGGCTGTGAACGGTCGCGCAAGGGGTTTCCCGATGGCGGGGCCGACAAACGCCAAAAAAGCCTGAATGCCGGCAACATCGGCCAATGCTACCTAGCCAAATCCGACCCACTCTGGCTGGCCAAATTTGACCCATTCTGGCTGGCCAAATATCGCCCACTCTGGCTGGCCAAAATACGCCCACTCTGGCTGGCCAAATTCGACCCATGGTGGCTTCGCCACAGTGGAGCCATTCTCGCTGGTCATCATCGGGCAGATGTGGGTGAAAGTAGCGCGAGCGCGATTTGCCGACTTAGGCCCGATATCGCTGCCGACTTAGGCCAACTTCACGCCTACATCAGTCCTGTGTTGGCGTGCTGCCTGGGTTAGCGCCGAAACATCCCAATTGCGTCTCAGCTATTGTTTCTCGGTACCGCGAAAGCGACAGAAACGTAGCAAATCATGATACAGGCGGACTTTCCACCAGCGTTTCCTCTTCAGAACCTTGCAGATGCGTTTTAATTGATCGATTTGTTGGGTTTTTCGTCCCAAAACCAGCTCTGATTATGAGAGACGCCGGATGCGTATTACGTGGCCAAAAGACGGTAGCATAAAGCCAAAGAGCAAGATCATATCTTGAGGTATCAGCCCTCTTAAACAGAAGGCAATAGTCTAGCACAGCATGAACCGGAAGCAAGCAGACGTACGTACTCCTGGCCTTGAGAAGACTGGAAAGGGCGCACTGTAGAAGTTAATGAAGGACGACAGAATACATTGTTGGGCTGTTTCGTACATAACTAAACGACGTGCCGCAACGTTACAAAAATAATAAGACAGCGGGAGAGCGACAGAAACAGGCAGAGGGCAAACTCGACTAATTTTATTTCCAGAAGCGATTCTGGATCAATATAGACCCGAGAGAACATGCGCAGAGCAAGTAAATACCACACGTGCTAGAATAATGGGAGCAATTGCAAAATGTTTTTCCTTGGGGCATGGGTACATAGGAAAGGCTGAATCTAACAACTGATATTCGCTATTGCAGAACAAGAGATGGCCCGCTTACACAATAGTCCCCATTTTCTTTATGCAATGCGCTTGCAATAATTCTCGAGCCAACTTATCTCGGTTTCTTCCAGGTATGCGCCTGTTCTTAAACAGCGCCTCATAGCCACACGAGGCACACTGCAAGGCAGATGCAATGTGCCTATTCTGAAATTTTCTCATTCGTATAGGGACTGCATAGAGGAACAATTGGACAGTAATTTTATTATTGTATGTGGTGTTTACTTTAACAGTCCTATGTCGTTACTGGAATTTTATCTTCAGAGCACCTTCGTACCTTTCGATGGGGGATTGTTTGCTCAAAGAAAAGGTATATGTATCGGCTAATGTGTCACGCCTGTTTTATGTAATATATTTCTCTCCTCTATTGACCGCACTTTGCCAGGTACCTTTGACGCAGGCATTGTACCAAAGGTTTCCTCGCGGTTTTAAATAGTACTATCTCTCTGACTCCTTCTAATGAGATAGATTTCGGTATCAACTTTGTTTCGACAGCATGGAAAAGCCTGGGCCTTTACCATAAGCTTTCCGATGATAATCACTTGCATTTTTATGACATTAACTTGATTGTAGGCAACCGACACGTGTGCTGGAAGTAGAGCCCAGGAGAGAGAGAGAGAGAGAAAACTTTAATCCACAAATAGGTCCGGCGATTGTGTCGGGGTAGGGCCACAAGCACCCCAGCCTAGGTGACGGCCACGAGCCCTTGGACACGGGCGGCTTCCTCGGCGTGCCGGACGGCCCAGAGTTGATCAGCGAGGTTTTTGCTGAGCAGGCACGCCTCCCATTGCGACCCGCAGTCAGAGACTGCCATGTCTACCCCGTTCCTAATAAGGGGATCCTGCTGTGCGCTCCCTGTGCATGCCCACAGCATGTGCTGCAGCGTTGCTCTGGCTCCGCACACTACACGTGTCAGACGTATAAATGTCTGTGTAGCAGAGGCCAAGGATCACCGGGTTTGGATATATGCGTCTGTAGTTGTCTCCAGGTAACCGCCTGTTTCTTGTTGAGTTTGGCGTGTGGTGGTGGGTACTTACATCTGTTCAGTCTGTAGTGTTGTGTGATGTCTCTGAAAGTGGTCATGCGATCCCCCACGTCCACTCCTGCATCGCCCGCGTGTTGGGCGGGCCGTCAGGACTGTCCGCGCGCAAGAAACGATTTCCTCTTCTATGATTCCGCGCATTCTAAACTTGTGAAAAGAGCCATAGCCATGATATGCTTTCATTCTGAGCTAATCAAGTCATGTGAGAAGACAGTTCATCAGAGTTCAAGCCTCGCGGAATATTGCTGCACGTTTCCCCTAGTCGTTCGTGACCACCGCGACTGAAAGGTTGCATTAGAGGATAATGACCTAATTATCACCGACCAAGAGTGTGCCAACGTGTTCAACGTCGCGTTTTCATCTGTCTTTACCACTGAACCCGCCACGCCTGGCCCGCCACCGCCTGCTGACTTACACTCTGTCATGCCACCCATCGAATTCACTGAACATGGCATAATGCTAATAATCGAAAAGCTGAAGTTATCATCAGCATCTGGGGTAGACGCTATCAATTCGAAACTGTTAAAAAATACAAAACATGTGTGCGCATCTTACTTTAAACTAATCTTCGCTGAGTCTTTATCACCCTCCAGTATTGCCATCGATTGGAAGAGCGGGCAGGTTATCCCGATATACAAATCAGGGAATAAAAATTCACCACTTAACTAGCGGCCAATATCTCTTACAAGTGTACCCTGCAAGATAATGGAACACGTTATCTACACACAAATCATGCGCTTCCTAGACTCCGCTAACTTCTTTCACCCTGCCCAGCATGGAATTCGCAAAGGGTTTTCATGCGAAACGCAACTTGCCATCTTCACCCATGACTTGCACATTAACCTTGACAGAAATACCCAGGTTGACGCTATCTTCCTCGATTATGCAAAAGCATTTGACAAGTTACCTCATAAATGGCTATTACTAAAACTATCTTGTTAGAACCTGCCACCAAGCATTCTCAACTGGATTGCTGAATTTCTTTCCAACCGTCATCAGTCAGTGCACGTGAATAATCAAACATCCGCTCCCCTCCCCGTAACGTCTGGCGTCCCTCAAGGAAGTGTTCTGGGTCCCCTACTCTTCCATGTTTACATCAACGACCTTCCCCTTCATGTTTTTTCTCACATCCGTCTGTTCGCCAACGACTGTGCCATATACCGCGCAATCAATAACTACTCTGACCACAGTGCCCTGCAAGACGACCTCAACAAAGTGCAACACTGGTGCAACGACTGGCTAATGACCCTCAACCCCAACAAATGTAAAGTGATGTGTTTCAGCCGCCGCCCTCAGCCCTCTCATATGCCCTATAATATCAGCAATACTCCCTTAGAAAAAGTAGACTCATTCAAGTACCTTGGTGTCACCTTTTCATATGATTTAGACTGGTCTGTTCATGTGTCGCGCATTACAGCCTCAGGAAATCGAACCTTGGGATTCCTAAAACGCCATCTACGTCACGCACCTCCTCACGTTAAGCTACTCGCATTTAAAACGCTTGTACGTCCGAAACTTGAGTATGCATCCCCGATTTGGTCCCCACATCAAACATATCTCCTTAGTGCACTCGAATCAGTCCAAAATTGCGCGGCAAGATTCATTCATTCATCGTACTCTTATCACACAAGCGTATCACTACTGAAGTCACGATCCGGCCTAGACTCGCTGTCATCCCGGCGCCGCATCGATTCACTAATCCTTTTCCACAAGTTCTTTTACAGCCCGCTTCATCAGGCACCAAACATCTTGGCCCCGCCCCCACGCATTTCTCTTCGTACTGGTCATCATTTCCAAGTAACCCGTCCACGCAGCCGCACTACTACCTTTTCGGCGTCTTTTTTTTTGCCGCTCATCGTCTGAGTGGAACGGCCTGCCCGGTTCTATTGTTGACATCACCTGCCCATCCTCATTTGCTGAAAAGCTATTCCTTATTCCTATGTTTTGGCTGCTAGCTATATGCTTAAGTGGTTATTGTGTTGTGTATTGTATAAATTATTGTATAAAAACATATATCATTTTTATGTATAATTCTTCCCTATTGAAAATTCTCTCTTGGTGGTTGCTGGAATTCGTGGTGGTTAAGATGGAAATATTAAGGATATGGTGGAAATAATGAAGGATATGCTGGAAAGCGTGATGGGAAAGATGGCTCATGGTGGTGAATAGTGGATGCATTTGGTGGAAATGGTGGCTGACGGTGGTGATGGCGAACGTGTCATGCTGTACTGCTTGCTGGAAGACGGTGGCGTGGTGGAGTCACGGAGGTGCCTTGATGGCAAGCTTAGTGGTTGTGGACAGCGAGATGGTGGCATGGTGGAGGAATGAAGGTGCCATGGTGGCACACTTGGTGGCTGTGTACAGCAAAATGGTGGCGTGGTGGAAGCATGGTGTTGCAGTGATGGCGAGCGTGGTGGTTGTGGGAGAAGGTGGCTGCGTTAGCATGCCTGGGATGGTAGTAATCATTGGCAGTAAAATGTTTAGGGTCTATAGTTGGTGCGCGATTAACGAATACGTTTAGAGTGCCCGAGAAATGCGGGACTCGGTTCTTTGAATTGCGTGCACCGGCCTGTTCGTCACTGCCGTTGTACATTCTACGCCTATTGCACCTGAAACACCATTATTCCGATCGAGCTGAGCTTTCCCTCTTCGCGAACGTGTGCCCTTACTAAGGGTAATGGTAAGCGCATATTTGCAACATTCTATGTTGAGAACACGCGCCAGCACTCGTGCTGCATAGGAGGACGGCAGGCAGCTGTCCTGGAAGTGCGCGCCCCGTTTATACACATATCACTGGTCACTGGAAGTATGCTGGCAAATGGTGCAGGGATGTACTGCACGACGGCTACTCTTAGTTACGTGCAGGATGGTACTTATCATGTTCTAACAAACAGCGCTAGACAAGGGACGGTGAGTGAACAAGATGTGCGATTAAGGTGCTGAACTAATAATTATAACCAATGGTTTACTGCCGCAGGAAAATGGAATATCTGTGCAGAAAAACTACAAAACATAGCCTGTGCGCATGCAAGATTCAACGCAGAAAAACTACAAAACATAGCCTGTGTGCATGCATACTGTGTTGGTTGGTCTTATATGCAAAGCATTTGTTTATATATCCAGCAATAATAAAACCACTGGTGGTTGAGCGCCTTGTGTGTCATTCTCTCACCGCCCTGTGTCTCCGAGTTGGTGATACAGGTAATCGGCATGGTGCACGCGCAGGAAAAAAAGAAAACGAAAAACGAGGAGAGAGACCTTGCTGTGTTTCGTTGTATCTGCCCTCGTTTTTGTTGTTTTTTTCCTGCACTGTGTACCATGCCTACTACGCTGTCCTCCTCTTCTTTTTACTTTTTGTTTTTTGCTTGTTGCAATCAATATTTGTACGACCACCGCACATACGGCTCAACAGTATTAATTGCTAAATAACATCATTTTGGCTGCAGCTGATAATGCACAGAATATGCGCTACAGGGCAACTGTGTACTGTTGCGCATGCAATCTGGCGTTACACATGCAACATGAAGTGGTGCGGAACACGTTGGACCGAGGCCGAGGAAAACGTCGCGAAATGCAAGCTCGCATAAGTTACGGAATGTGCAGAGCTTACGCCAAATTCCAATTGCAGGATGGTATGTAAAATAAATGCTACATTGTGTTTGCAGTTTTTAGCCTTAGAGCATTTGTTTCTGTATTTCCTTACACTGAAAACATGACAATTGGTCTGAAATTTTGAAACCGAAACCGCAACCCGTGGTGTCGCCACCATCGCGCTATTGCTGTTTTTTTTTTCTTCTTCCAAACATGGCGGCGCGCTGCGGCTGTCGTGTACAACGTGGTGGCGATATTTGTTTTTGTACGGACGATTTCTGGTTGCGCTGCATCTCGGTGTATGGTTAGCGTTGTGCTCATTAGCTCCAGTGGACCTTCTTGAGCCAGTGTGAGGTGCGGTGTGCGATAGACTGAGAAAGCAGCAGCCGGCAGCGTCGACACCTCGGAGATCCTTTGTTGACATCCATTCGCCGAGGGACGTGAGTCGTCGCGACACCGTCTGTCAGTGTGTACGCGGATCAGTGAGAAGCAGTGCCGGAATGCTTTCTCCGTTCCGTGATGTGTGTTCCTAGGAAATGCGTTCTCGTACGCACACATCGGGGGTCGGCACATCGCTCCTCGATCTACGGACGAACGACGCGGCTCGGCACAGCGCCTCAAGGCCGTCAGACGACGCAAACTGGAATCAGCACGTTTCTTAATTAAGGTAGGTGGCTGTGAATGCTGCGCTTTGTGCCCTATTATTGTTGTGTGCACTCTTTACAGCAAAGGAAATCGAGTAGCGTGGTGCAGAGTGCGGTGCCAGTAGCGTTAAACTGGCGTGTGCACGATGTCTGTGCAGAACTTAGTCGTAACAATTGCGAAGTTCTGGTCCGCCCGCGCTATCGTGCTTGAACATTCCATGAAAGGGTGCATAAAATTGTCGCCACGAACATGATCGTCTTGCTTTTTATACGTGTAACTACATGACTCGCGAAACGTGCCTATTGCTGTGGTTATCGCTGATGTATGCAAGCGTTCGTGCATTAACTGCCATTTTAGGACTGCAAACAACTGCGATCCAAAGTCATTATGCAGGTATAAAAATGTGTTAGCTGCTATTAAAAAGGACAAAACTGAGGAAGTTCGAAGGATTATACTGCCTTAAAGGTAGTAGAATCGCTCGGCGTTGTAAGTGTGCCGCTTTGCTGTTAATTGAGAGGCTACGCTGTCGCTTCGTTACTCGCCGCAGCCGATCACTTGTTCTGTCCAGGAAGGCTTCATAGCCATTCCCTGCACAGATATACACCTTTGTAGCCGCACTCTCTCCCCTTCCTGTATCCTTAAAAGGAAGGTGCTCTGCAACACCTTTTTACTCTGATGAGGGCCGGTCCACCGGTCGCAGCGTGAGAAAAGCTATATTGTTTTGCTAATCGTGTGAATCTCTTCTTTTGAATATATATATATATATATATATATATATATATATATATATATATATATTATAGTGGCATCATGAGTCACCCTAATTCAGATATACTTGGCTGCTACATTAATTAGTATTATCCATGAACATCACAAAAGGGCAGAAGTGGCTAAATGTCTTACAAAACAATGTGGAACAGAGAGCATGGCCCTTACCAGCAGAAACATCAGTAATGGTAGGAAAAGCAGTGCTTCGTGCCTAATTGCAACATCGCATATCACACAGTGGCCCTTACACACCTTCAGAGCTTACATTTGTCATTGATATGAGCGCATTGTAGTTGAGCCAGGGTTCATTTGCAGTGCATGCAGCACTTGGTAATTTTTCATCAGTGTGTGTAGGCTGCATGTGTTCCATTGACACTTGACGCTTGTGTCAATACTTGCTCTGGTTAGTTCTGCACCAGCAGGACCGGCGGTTCTGTTTTTCTTGGTGCACTATTTTTTAACTTTTTGGTTGCCGTCCGAGATTGCATTCTTAGCTGCCAAGATTTGATTTGCTCAGTAGTTGTGGCAGTCTACTTGTACAGCCAGCTATATTTTTCAAGGGGGGGGGGCGGTTATAATGCAGTGGGTAAGTGTACCTGGAAAGGGGTCAAGAGAGGGCACAATGAAAATTTTGGTGGGTTGGTTAAACATAAAAACACTTGCCTGGCTACACTCTGCCATGAACCATTGTTTTGCTTTCCCTTGGTGTTCATAAACTGCTTGTGTGCCTTCAGAGCTGCGTTAACAATATCTAAGGTAGTGTTCATACTGACCATGGTTTAATGCACAGAAGATGAAGCACTCACTAGTTAGTTTTCTCTTGCTTTTGTGTGATGTGCACACTGTCAGAAACGTTGAAGCTGTCAAGAATGAAGAGAATTTTTACTGCACTCCACATGCTAGATCGAATCGCTGGCTACGTTGTGGTTTTTGGAAGAATATTGCCAGGCCCCAGGCAGACACACATATATATACTTATATGTAGTACCTTGCAGAAATGTCCTGGATGAAGAAATGGCACTTGCATCACGGCCTCATCGTGAAATAATTCAGTTACACGATGACGAGAATTCCGGCTTGTACACTTCTTTTGTGAAAAATGAGAACAGTTTTTGTTCATTGTTCAAATAAGAGGTCTGCTTATTCTCGTTGTGACACTATCACTGTTCGCTTAATTCGGACCTATTTTTAGTCTTAAATGACCTTTTATCTTCACATCAACTAAAATTATACAGACTCATCAGTATTTTTTATCACAAAAGAACTGCATGGTTACAGCGTCTTTCGAAATTGGCAACATGAAGTGAATTTAAATGTAGTGTTGCCTTCTTAAACTGTACGTTTAGTGCAGTATAGCAAGGCCAGCATCTGTCTGAAATAACTAGATGTTAAATACGTTGTGAGCTATGCACCTTGTCTGAATTAAATTGTTGGTGTGTTGCTGCAAGTACTTATGTTCATTCACATGTGAATGTTGATTTCAAAGCCTAAACAATGGCATTTTTGCACTGTTTCATAGACTGCCTGGAGAAGTATACCAGCAGCCATCCACAACCTACACCAGCACCACAGGCAGAAAGCAGGCTTGCTGCGGTCCGGAAGCACCTGCGCAGCTATTTTACGGAGGCTGGCCGCCAAGGCAAGCGAAAAAAGCCGACAGCTGCCAACACAATATGCAATGAATAAATCTTGACTGCATTTGAACATACTAGTGAGAAGTTGGTAGATAATTTTGATCCTAAGGTTGATATAATGCCCTTGCACACTGTATACTAGCATTCTTCAACCCTCGTTAGGAAAAGTGCATGCCTTAAAGGCTACCATCAAACCCCTGAACTGTGCTCAGCAGCTCCAGAACTACTGTTGTGTACTACACGTATGTATTCAAAATATCTACAGCATTGTTCGCTATTTTGCCATCGATACACATCTTAAATGTATTCATATGCTGTCTCGTGCCGCGTTCCTACCATCATGCCCATCCGCTATGTTCCATCATGTTCCAGCATCCATCATGGTACACTATCCATCATGTCCCAGCTTACATCATGGTACACTATCCATCATGTCCCAGCTTACATCATGGTACACTATCCACCATGTCCCGGCTTCCACCATGCCACCGTACCATCACCATAATCCACCATGATGATGGATGGTGGATTCCACCATTCCACATACTGGCAATATTTTCAATAGGGTTGTGTATGTATATTTGTGTATATATATTATTGGCTACAAATGTAACCCACCCCTTATGTAATACCCCCCTTGAGGGGGCCTTTAAGGAAATAAAAGTGAAGTGAAGTGAAGAAATGTACGCAAATAGCCCGAGCCAGCGCTGCGACAAAAGACATGTGGTGCCCTACATACACAGTTTCACACAACCTGAAAAACATTGCAAATCGGCACTACGTGCCAGTGGTCTTCTCTGCTAGAAACTAACTTTCAAGACTCTGTGCCCGCACCTCTTCGCGAGGTGCCAAGGCTGCATGCAACAAAAAAGCATGTAAATTCCATCCTCCCGCGTGGTGGCGTGGGCACTGTCTACGAAATTCTCCTGAGCTGCGGCAATGCTTATATTGATCAAACAGGATGCTGCACGAATGACCGTTTTGGGGGGAACACCGTTTATCAATTCAGAATAGGATAAGTTTGCATCGGCCCTTGCACTGTGCCTCGTGTGGCCGTGGGGCGCTCTTTAAGAACATGCGCATACTTGGAAGAAGCCTAGGAAATATGGCTCGAGAATTATTGGAAGCCTATTTCATAAAGTACAAGGGGGATCCTTGTGTGAGCATACCATCTGTCGTTCTGCATAATAGCGAATACCAGTTGCTAGATTGAGCCTTTTCCTAGTACCCATGCCCGCAAAAAAAATGTTGCACTCTCTAGCATGTGTGATGTGTACTGGCTGTGCGCATGTTGTCTCTCGACTATATTTATTCAGAATGTGTCTGGCAATAACATTAGTTGTGAGTTGGCGCTGTATCTGTTTCTTTCGCTGTTCCGCTGTCTTATTATTTTTTATTGTAACGTTGCGCCACGTCGTTTTGCTAAGCTATGTACCAACTAGCTCAACACAGTGGCTCTCTAAAAGTCCACTTTTGTTCTGCACGATCTTATCGATACTTGCCAGTTGCGTTTGATACATACCTTCCTCATCCGAGGACACTATGACAATGGCATCATTTCAATTGATACCACTCAATCAATTAAGTGCCACTCATTAACTCTTAGGAAAGCAATCATAGACCTTACGTGAAACTGCACCATGTTACCAAAATGACAACAAACCGTCTCCACAAAGAAAAAGTCAGGCAAAAGCACACAATGGTGACACAGTTTAAGGACCAATAAATGTTGAAAATATTGGAAAAGATTCTAGTATCACTGCATATTTATTTAATATGCAGTGATACTAGAAATATCAAGGGGGGGGGGCTTAAAAAAAGGCACTTACGTGCATCGAGTCACACCAGCACCGATGTCCCCATCATCCACTTATGCTTATTTACTTGTACAGCGTAATATGTTATGAGATGACAGCAACTGCCGTTTTTCGCGCCGTAGTTGTCCGCCGCCGGTGTCCGTAACCTCTATCAGGCACATTTTAGAAAAAAAGCAGCCAGGACCGAGAAGGATTCGAACACACGTCCCTCTGCGTGGCAGTCGAGCATTTTACCGCGGATCTTCGCGTGTGCTTGAAAAATCATCGCAGAAAGGCCTGCTTAGGAACCACGTTAAGAAATGTAATGTTACGTTGCAGATAGTAATACGCCACTACGCGTCGCTGAAAGTGGATTGCATAACGAGTTCGAGGAATCATTCAAAAGAACACAGGGGAGCATGCTTTGTAGCTCTGCGCCCATTACAAAGACGTCAGCAACATAATCATATGAAACGTTCTTCAACTTTTCCATCATCATTATTACGAAGCGCCTCCTTGTGAAGCAGTTTTGTTGTATCGTGCCATGCATCACGCGACAGGGGACGTGCGCAGCCCCGACAGCAACCTGACTTGGCTTTTCGATATACCTGATGGTCTGAACACTTGGACAGATCCCCAATAATTCACAATCGCCCCTAAGAAGGTCACTCCTCCAGCTTACGCTATCCCTGTCCTGTCCTCCCCCCATTTCAAACACTGTTGTGACACAACGGCTTTCCCGCCTTCGGCTTTGCCACACTAAAGTCTACATAATGCACGAATTCCCTCCATTGGCTGTATTATGGAACAAAACTGGACGCCCGAGGAGCATTTCAACAGCTTAACTATGCTGTACCATACACTGCTACAAAATAGCACGTAAATTTGAATAAACAGCGACGACATCGGATTGCGGAGGCAGCTAATGCTGTGCATTTGTCCGAAAACGAAGTACGTACATCAGCAACCTTAGCGAAATGAAAACACGACAAATGATGTCCCTCGAAACGTCTCCTCTTTGTCGAAGTGCAAAACAGATGGACCAGAATTTGAGAGAGAATGCGCACCGCAGTTCATTCTACAAACTTTAGCGTAACAAAAAAAATTCGCGCGTCTCCACGAAGTGAACCATGACGAGTGGGCGAAGCACAGGGGATCGTTCGGTGTTACCCTAAATCACCCGTGACATTGCCCACTCATGCACGTAAATGAGTGACAACCTGTGCGTATATTTACACATGCGTTTTCATTTACGCTACTGGTCTTTATGTTCCTGCGCCCCCACGTCGTACATTGTGCCGAGTTCCGGATTACTTTAAGTTAACGCGGACGGTCCCAATCCTTATGGTTCAACAACGCGCAAGGGAAATCTCCTACTGGCACTACATTGCAGGTTAAAATCCAGTGCATATATGTACGGGGTGGCCGGCGAACGCTTGTGCAGCGCGAGAAGTTGCTTTTTTTTTCAGTCAACAAACTCGCTAGCCAGACGCTGCTTGCGTCAGCGTTGTTTCTCGTGGGCGAGGACGCGTTCTCGTTGCTTGCCACCTTGGGCAAGCTGTTGCGCATGCGCAGTGGGAGTGTGGAAGGAGCAGGGACTATTGGTACATTAACAGCTCC
Source organism: Hyalomma asiaticum (assembly GCA_013339685.2). Taxonomy (NCBI): domain Eukaryota; kingdom Metazoa; phylum Arthropoda; class Arachnida; order Ixodida; family Ixodidae; genus Hyalomma; species Hyalomma asiaticum. Next base: position 134,477,217 of record CM023485.1, read on the forward strand.
AACTCCGAACGCTGACTCTGGCATTTCTGGAGCTGATCGCGTCGTAGCACAGCTGGCTACCATAGAGATAGGAGCGCCATTGATGATGATGATGATGATGATGATGATTGTGGTTCGGTTAGGAAAGGACGCTAATTTCTGCAGCCCATGTAGGGAGCACGGCTAAGCGTCCGTGGGGGTGGGGGAAAGGGAGTGAAAGAGATAGAGAGGAGAGAAAGGCCGTAGTGGAGGGCTCCGGAAATTTAGACCACCTGGGGTCTTTAACGTGCACTGACAACGCACAGTACACGGGCCTCTGGCATTTTCGCCTCCATCGAAAATGCTACCGCCGCGGCCGGGATCGAACCCGCGTATTTTGGGTGGCAGACGAGTACCGTAACCCTACACCACCGCGGCGGACACTCGACGATGGCCTTATATCTTTAGCACAGTGCTTGAGAATTTGAATCCACTTAGCTGACGCCTGATTAAAGCAAAGCTCTCTAGCATGCAAAAAATTAATCTTATATTAATTCTGTACTCTTGATTCGCAGGTGTGGTACCGTCATCTGGGAGTGGTAGGGTGAAGGAGTGTTTTGTCATGCTAAAGTCGCCGACGGAGGGCGCTGCTGTTCGGGGAGCTGTATTACGAAATTTCGCATTGGCTTAGCTTGCACGCCTCTTGGACTCTATGGCGGCTTACGGTCTCTGTAGACCCTCTTGTGCCTCGTGTATGATGACATAGGATACAAGCGACCACTTAACGATTCGCAAAGTCAATGATATCGACCGCTGAATGCCACGCCGATGCCTGCTTTGTCGTAGCAAGAGACACTGCAGAGGGAAATGGAACGCATTGGTACACTCACAGCTCCAACTGCAAACGCTGACTCTCGCATTTCTGGAGCTGTTCGCGTTGCAGCAAAACTGGCTACCACAGGTGCAACACAACAGGGCAAGCGGTTGTACCTCGCCCAAGCAACAAGGCGGCAACCCGAGCCAAGACAAAGGCACCTTGCCAGCACGACGACCGCTGACACGGAAATCATGCGCGTTTCGTTGCAGGGGACTGTGAGTTCACAGCACGATCCGCTGACAAGCCGTTCGGCATCGCTAGTATGGTTTCGGCATTTGCGAATGCTCCTAATTTGTGGAACGTTTGCTCAGGGCTCTGTGGCGCGCAACGCAGTGTCTTCTGAGAAATGCGAGCCCGACAACTCTTGTGTGGGTGCCCATTTTTGGAGGATCTGTGTGCAGTGTGAAAGTGTCGCTGATGTCTGCTTGCAAAGGGTTGACATTCCCACAGCGCCAAACCGGTCTTCTCCCCTTCGATTCGCCAGGTTGTCGCTTATGCATTCAACAGCTTCTGTGAAGACACGTTTCTCTTTCGTGTTATACCGATTCCTGTGACACAGCGATTGACCCCATTTTTTGTCTTATTCTTTTTCAGGTGACGGCCGGGACGTCACCATACCAGCGCCGGAGCATCCCGAAACTTCCGTAAGTCTCTTGGCTCACAGAGACAATGCAATTTCTTGCATCAATTCATTGCGGTAACAGAAATTGCAATAACGGAAGTTGAATTTGTCTTATGGGAAGTGTACTGAGTTTATCAAGCAGTGCATGTTCCAGAATAACTTTTAAGCGGCGCACGAGAAACGAGGGACACAAGGAAGGATCAGAAGAGACAGTGCTGCCGCTGACAGGCAATTAGATTATTTTTGAAAAGAGCAGAAGAAACAGTAGAACACGCACAACGATCAATCACAATAACAGAACTGTTACCAATGTCCAAAAAAAATTACAGCATATCCACGGAGTGAATGATGATGAGTGGGCGAAGCTCGGGAGGTTCATCGTAGATCGTGCCGAGTTTCGGATTAATTTAGTTAACGCACACGCTACGAATCCTTATGGTTCAACTATGCACAAAGTGAAATCTCCCACCGGCACTTCATTGCAAGTCAAGATCCAGTGCATATATATATATATATATATATATATATATATATATATATACATGGGTGGCCGGTGAACGGTTCTCCAACGCGAGCAGTCGGTATTTTTCAATCAAGAAACTCGCTAGGAGACGCTGCCTGCGCCAACGTTGTCTCTCGCGGGTGAGGGAGCGTTCTCCTACTTTGCGAGCTGGTAGAGCGTTCATCTAAGAAAGAGCGTTTCCATAGTCAACGCGCGCCTTTCGCTCTCTCTCTCTCTGTCTGTCTCACAAGACAGCAGAGGGAAGAGTGAGAGAGAGAGAGGCACGCGCCGAGGCAACCGAGGGCGAGCGCGTGCCTCCCGGCACGCGGCTTACGCCTGACGCCTGACGCAGGACAAGGTTAGACTAAGAGGAGCTTCGCCCCTAATAACACTTCACAATCGCTGAGCGTAACCAATGGCTGGGTGACACACACCCGTTGCGTCCATTGATGTAGAATGCTTCCATGGTTCATTTTGTCAGTTGGTTCTTATGGTGGGGTCGTATTGCCATTTCTGTGAATAGCGGCATGCAACCACAACCTCAGCGATGTCCCTTAATGGACGAATAAATATTGCTCCTTAGTGATCTCTCGTATTCTCACAAGTTCGTTTAACACACCAACCTGTTTGGCCTCTATATACAGATTGCTCTATATTCAACCTGTTGAGGTATTCACCTCACCAAGTCGAATGGTCCCGCAGTTCCATAATCGATGAACCTGGACGAGGGAGGGTAGTAATTTTGCACAGAAAACTACACTAGGTTGATGTCTTGCGGTCAAGTTTAGCTCATATTCTTCCGAACATGTCGGCCGATATTTTTATATCTGTTACCCGCATTCTTTAGATTACGTGCTACTTAATACGCATAACGCATTTATGGTATTCTTTAAAACACGCAATTGCTTTATGCCAGGTTCCTACAAAAAATCAATCATGTGCTTTAGTCACCGAAGTGGATTTCTGAAAAAAATGAACGAACATTTGATAATGAAAAAGCACCACCGCTGGAATTCGAATCCGAGCCACTAGGGATGCGAAGATATGAGCCGGAAACTCTACCACCAAAGCGTTGAATAAATGGTGAACAAACGGGCTTTGCATCTTTACTACAACGCTTTACATTTTGCATCTAATTGATGTCCATTTAAAGCAAAGCTTCTTCAGAGAGCAAATTAATTGTAAATTAACATCACGTACGTTTCAACGCACTCTTGCTTCTCCGCGGTGAACGGGTAGTGTAGTGCGCGAGTACGAACGAACGAAGGAAAACAGATAGGAAATAGCGCAGACTTCCAACTGTTTATTTCACGAGACCAACAAGCCTACATGTAGGCCGACACACCTGCTGCACCACGCAAGTGTGCATAACTTCGTTAACAGCCTTAATCTGAAGTGCTGACACGACAAAACAAGACGACATGCATAACTCGTGTACACCAAAAGGTACACCAAATCATAATTTGTGTACACCAAATCATAATTCAGCGGTCGTGAAAGAGCCTCTACTAGTATTAAGAAAACACAGTGATAACATATTTAACAAGACGCGTCCTAAGTCTATTAGAACTTAAAAGGTGGCTGCACCAAAGAATCTAAAACATCACAGTGTGGAAACCAGGGACATGATCGTCATAACAGAAGTATAAAACAGCAACAAGAGTAAAGAATACTCGGGGCCTTTATTCTGCTCCTTGTGCCCACCAATCTGTTCAAGTAATTCGCTCCGAACACGACTTCGCCATGAGGGAGATGATCGATTAAACTTTTTAATCGATTAACGATTAATCATGCGTTAATTCGCCACCGGGTGGCCGTTGTCTTCTCTGCTGCAAACAAACTTTCAACGCTCTGTGCCCGCATCCTTCGCGAGGTGTCAAGGCTGCATGCGACGACAAGCATGTAAATCCCATTCTCCTGCGTGGTGCTGTGGGCACTGTGTACGAAATTCCCCTGGTCTGTAGCAATGCTTATATTGGTCAAACAGGATGATGCCCAAATGACCATTTAGGGGAACACCGTTTATCAATTCAGAATAGGATAAGTTTGCATCTGCCCTCGCACTGTGCCTCGTGTGTCCGCGAGGTGCTGTTTAAGAACAGGCGCATACTTGGAAGAAGCCGAGATACAATGGCTCGAGAATTATTTTAAGCCTATAGTTAAGCTTTTTTTCTTTATGTTCTCCTTGATGCGGATCGTGGTCCGTAATGGAGATACATGACCGACGTCGACGAAACATGAGGCAGGTTGGAGGTAATGATACGATTCGTCGTATGTACAAGTTATCTTGTAGCGCTACAAGTTATCTTGTAGCGAAATATTTACAGTCATATGTACAGCTTGCCGAAGCACACTGACGAGAACACAAACATTAAGAGCGTCTTACTCTTTTATTTAGCTTTCTTAAGTCAGAGCCGAGAACACTCTTACTACATACGACGAATCGTATCTCACTGTTCGACCACCAAGTGCTTACGGCCCAGACTAAAGCTGTGTTTCGTACGTAAAACCACAGAAATCAATGATATTGATACGTGCGGCGGTTGTTTGGGTTTGTTTCAGGCGAACGCCGTTCTCACTTTAATGTGACATGAGTGCTTGTTTTGGTTGTTTAGGGAAGTTGTGCGAAGGATGTCCCTGGTTCGAAGCGTAGACTCTCGGTTCTCGAACCAAGTCCTCGCGGCGTCTTCCAAGTAGAAATATATGTACCGTAGCTTATCGTCAGGGTCCCGCTTGTGCAAGGCAGCGACACGGTCGTAGGTGTCGAGCAAGCTTATCGGGTACTCGTATGACAATCCGTGTAAAATAGGCAGCTCTTTGGGTTCCTGCATAACCACAGTTGCCGGAGACACCGCGCCCTCATAGTGGATGCTGGTTTCGCAGCAGCCCTTGTCTTATTGTCCTTGTCGGGAAGCGGCTGATATTCTGGCGGTAGTCCTTGCTGTCTGTGGCTAGCTGAAAGGGTCGGGTTGGAGTCGTCCTCTTGGCAGCGTGGGCTCGGCTCATGGCTGCACGGGGGCGTACGGTAGATGGACCGAGAAGCACCTCCACCATATGTCACGTGGTCGTCAGGCTGAAGCACGCAGAACTCAAGACGGTGTCAGTCCAATTGTTTATTGGGTGAACCTGTGCCCGTCAAAGTAAAGTAAACCACACTGCAAGATGATAGCGGCGTGAACAGTCGCCGGTTGACGGGAAAACTGGCAAGCGGCAAAATGTGTCGTCCTTCACACACGCGTCATAACTGGTTCTCGCATTATCTCTGAGATTATAGAAGACACTTAGAAGTGCGCGTCAGGCACACATTTGCGTGCGTGACTCCTATTAAAACAACCAACATTTCCTCTTTGATGAACACACTTGTTTTTTCATTGCGGAAGGCTTTTGGCGACGAAAAACGCTTCGTACTTCTTGTCGCCAAGTGCCGCTTGGCTTTCTGCCTTCATTAAAGCATACAGTCTCTGGTGAGTCGGACGTATCCCGCATTCGAGTGTTGCTACAAGGGGACGTGAATGATGCGATGGAAAGATGACACACATGGACAAGTAATATGGAAGTGACATGGACGATGAGCACTGGCAACATTTGTTCATTCGCATTCCCTCGACAGATGTGCAACACAAAGATGACGTATAGATGACGCAAGGAAATGTTGCTGTTATGTGGTGTTTACCGTCCCAGAACCAGCTCTCATTATGAGAGACGCCGTAGTGGAGGGCTCCGGAAATTTTTATTACCTGGGGTTCTGTAACGTGCACTGACATCGCACAGCACACGGGCCTCAACATTTTGCCTCCATCGAAATGCCGCCGCCGCGGCCTGGATTCGATCCCGCGACCCTTGGACCAGCAGCCGAGTACCATAGCCGCTAGACCACCGCGGCGGATCAAGGAAATGTGAAGTAAATGAAGTTGTGTCTAATAAGGAAGCACGGTGTCCAATAAAGGCGCACCGTGCGTGTCCGTTCCGTAATTTATGTACGTTTATGCCATTGTTGCGGCGCACCAGGAAGCTAGGTATTTCATACGAAATATTCCGAATTGAGGCAATTTTCAGTGAGATTACGAAATTGCTTAATGTGGCAGCCTCTTCCAGCTCATTGAGCAAAATGTAGAAGTTCTCACAACGTTGTTGGCACGGCAATAACGCATTGATTTGTTGGCTGTTTGTCGAATAGGAACCAACGCATGGAGCAGCATCACCTGAGCCTCTGCCATATCCTGAGTATCCTGTGCTGACATTTCCGGGGCCGAGGGTAAGAGCTACGCAATTTTTAAATTCCTGCTTTCTACGAAGAGGTCAATGTTTCCTAGCAAATAAATTACCGTGAGTTTGATGTTCTTTGCGATTTGAAATAAAGAAATGCAGGGGGCCAGAGGTACGGACGTGCCTCGCATGGGCTCCGGCGTCTTTTGCGAATTAATACGGATCGTTACGTACAGTCTTCAGGAGAGTGGTGTCGTTGAACTCAGCAAGACTAGCGGCACACGAGGACGTCAAGACCTCACCGGTAGGTGGATTTCTCAACGACTTTTTACCATCAAAAGTTTGGCTCGTGGTGCGGAACACCACCACGCAGAATAGCGCCTTGAGACGGGAACGCTCAATGAAGCTGTGGAGAAATGACTGAGGAACAGAACGAAATTAGCGTGGAGAGCGCGTCGAAAGAACGGAGTATGGCCTTTGACGAATACAGCGGCAAGACATTAGCCCCGGAATACCCGTGGAAGCAAGCTACCAGAAAGAAATCCCAGAACAAAACAGGAAGTGGGATGCAGATCAAGGAAAGCGATATGCCAGGCCGTAACATAGCGAATGACCACGATAGCGCGCAAACGCAACCGACAGGCAGCCAGCAACGCGAGAACAACGCCCGGGAACGCGGTGACCCCAGCGACTACAGACGTGCTGGTGAGCGCGGTGGCAGACTGCCGAAGAGGCACCCGGGCCCACCGCTACCAGAAGACGAATATAAAGTTCTCTTCAAACCTCAAACGGCACTCAATATTTCTAAATGGACCAGCAAAGTGCTCACTCAGAGCATTGCGAATGCTAGCGGAATCCCGACCAAAGAATTTTATGCGCACGTCACAATAGAAACGCAGTGGAATCGAAAGCTCATCGTTGCAAGCACGGCACTAGACGATCGTGTGGAAAAGCTGCTCAGTGTCACCCAGATACAACATGGAAACGCCATTTATGAACTACTGCCCTATGTGAGAACGATATCAGGGTGCGTGAAGGGTGTCGTGCATGGAATCGAGGCTGGTACGACCACTCAGGAACTTTATGAACTCATATCCACCGATGGCTACACGACGACGTGGGCACGAATACTAGGAAAGACGTCCACTATGACAGTACTATACTTCGAAGGACCTAACGTACCTTTTTACGTGAAGGTGGGCAGCGTCTACACCCGTTGCCTGCCTTATCCAGTTCTGCAGGGCATCCCATGATTTCGGCCACAGGACAGACGTGTGCCCCAATCCAGACAGAAACCTCTGCGACAAGTGCGGACTAGAAAACCCATGAGAAAACCATGAGTGCCATCCAAAATACAAGTTGTGTGAACCGCCCCGCCTGACGGCTACTAGAGAATGCACGAAGCGCTTGAAATCGGCGCCCCCGCCTCTGCAAATAAGAGAAGCAAGAAGTAAGTAAAAAAAATGCCGCCGGCATCTTCCCACGGGAGGAACTCTAGTAAATGCGTCGCAGAGTGGTGGGGGTATCGCGTGAATGTTGCGTAATTGGGTAGGGTTTGGGAATGCTTAATTGTTATTTCGTCGTTATTATTGTTATTTATTGAATGAAGGCGCTTGCGTCCACGAGGAGCGTCCGGAGCGGCGTCGCGTTGACGACGTTTGCACGTCGCTTCTCGCTCACGTACCTGGGGTCTTAAAGCTCGCTGCTCACGTTTCGCCGCTGCTTCTCGTGCGTTCGAGGGAGAGGGGTACGGGGGAGAGGTCCACAAAGACGCCCTTGACTGAATTCCGAACGCGCGCTCCACCGCTTATATACACCGCCCGCGTTCGAGGGAGAGGAGTACGGGGGAGAGGTCCGCACCCCCACTGCGCATGCTCGGCTTGCTGAACGCCCGGTGGGCCGGAACGAGACGAGCCTAGCATGCGCAGGGGGGTGTGGACGGCGCCGACGCCGAAGCGCGACATCGTGCAACTAAGAAATGCTCCGCATTTAAAACAAGACCGCTTGTAGAAACCACCTCGGAAGAAAAGGCGAATGGAAATGTAGTCCAACCAAGCAGTAGCAATAACGTTGACGGGAACCCCAGCCCCGAAAAGCCGCAGAAGAAATCAAGGTCCAGATCCAGATCCAGGTCACGAGGGCGCCACCAACAGCAGCAACAGAAGGTGAGCTGGGCCCATATTATCAATCCTCCCAGCGCTCCCTCAGACTCCTCACCCAAGACCCAGCCGCAACAGCAACAAGAGCATCAGCAGCAACAGCAACAGCAGCAGCAACAGATCTCGAAGATGGAGAAAACGCTAGGATCGCTCAGGGAACTCAACAGCAAGTTAATGAAACGACTGGACGATTGCGAGAAGCGGCCGCAACACTTCACGGGGACCTCTCTACCTATGAGCCTCGAAGAACGCATCAACACAATAATCGAGCAGAAACTTGAGCGGGTGGTCGACCAGAAGATCGAGCAAAGGTTTCAGCAGCTGGAGCCTTTTTTGGAACAGGGGCTTAGCCAAATTACTAATGCCATGACGGAGAAGTTCGGAAACATTGGCACAACCATATTTAAGGTGGGAGAGGCCGTCGACACCCTCACCAATACAATCAGCAGCCTAGGAAGCAGCGCTGATGAGAGTGATCGGCGTCTCGCCACGCTAAAAAAAACAGCGAGAACAACTAAGAAAGAAGCCAAAGCCGAATCTGGCATACGCTACAACCACTCCTACCCTTCACAATGGAGAGCAATAAAAAAGGAATTGGCGAGCAACTCAAACTCTGGCAGTAGAATTGTAGGTCGATACAGCATAAAAAGCAGAACCTTCTACCATTTACCTACAGTCATCAACCGGACATTATCGCCCTGCAGGAGACAGAGACCGACACATTCAAACTTCGCGGCTATGAGACCCACATAGCTGAAAGGAGGACTGCTATTCTAAAAAAAAACAGTACACGACGCAGCAACACGACATCGGTCACAGAACGGAGCACACCCTAGTAGAAGTAATACCGAGAACAAAGACTCTGGAATCGTTGTTCATATTAAACGTGTACAGTCCTCCATCGGAATCTCTAAAGGACTTTGATAAGCTCCTCAACGCCGTGAAAAAAATCACCAAAGGACAGCAACTCATTGTCCTCGGCGACTTTAACGCCCCCACTTCGCCTGGGGCTACCACGTCACCCGCAAGAAAGGCAACAGTGCGCATGACGCGGTTCAACAGCACGGCTTGACTTTATGGAACGACCCCCAGCTTCCAACCAGGGTGGGAAACAGCGTCTCCAGGGACACTAGCCCCGACCTCACGTTCTCCTTTGGTATATGGCAGGTCCAGTGGACGAGGTTGGACTAAACCTTAGGGAGTGACCACTACATCGTCCAGTTGGTTGTACAGCACTGCAAGACCCCCCTGAAGACGGCCAAGCGAAGATCACAGATTGGACCGCGTGCAGGAAGCACGACCTCCCAGACGTACAAGACACCGGAGAGTGCACGAAGCAAGTCATTGACACGGTGGCCAAACACACAGACTGTCAAACTCAGCGTCGACCATCCTGAAGTGGATCCCAGGCTCGCTTCACATGTGGAAGGCCAGAAGAGACCTTCTAAAGTGTTGGAAAAGGCAGAAAAGAAGCCGCAAACTTCGGCTTCGTATTGCCGCTTTGACTAGACAAGCGGAGGAGTACGCTGAGGACTTAGCGAGACAAAACTAGAACCGGGTGTGTGACGAACTCCAGGGCACTTTGAGCAACCGCCAGACGTGGACAATATTAAGGGAGTTGCTGGCCAAAACAGAACCGAGGACCACCACAAAGCAAAACATTCAGAGACTGATCCATAATTTCCAGGGAACAGAGGATGAGGTCTTAAAAGCAGCCGCCGAAAAGTACCTAGGCACTCAACCCCAGCCACCCCAGGTCTACCTACCAGAATACACAGGTCAACCCAACTCGGATTTAGACCAGCCTTTCACTCATGCGGAGATTATGACCGCGATGGCGAAACTGACGAGAAACGCGACACCTGGGAGAGACAGACTCAATAACAAGACGCTCCGCAACCTCGAAAATAACGCCACAAAACACCTTCTAAAATACATGAACGAATGCTGGGAAGACGGCAAAATTCCTTCTATATGGAAACAATGCGGATGTGACCATGATACCGAAACCTAACAAAACACTCAATCTACAAAACCTGCGCCCTATCTCCCTCACGTCGTGTGCAGACAAGCTATTCGAACACATGGTTCGCAACCGACTTGCTCCTTACCTGGAAGAAGGGGGATTCCTGGACACGACATCACGTACCAGTGGATACCGGGTCACTGTGGGATCAGCGGCAATGACCTCGCTGATGAATGCGCCCGATCTGCCCACGATGATAACCACTGTAGAGGAATACCGTTCTCCAGGACCGACGCATCCGCAAGGCTTCAATCCCTAGCACGTGAACTTACACGTGCACAGTGGAATTCATCAGAATTCACCAATGCTCGTGTCCACAGTTTGCACCCGGACCTTCAGTTCCACCTTCCGTCAGGAATACCTCGCGCTGAGGAGACGCTTTTGTGTCGCCTGTGGCTTGGGGTTGCCTTCACGAAGGCCTACTCATTTCTCATTGGAATGACGAACGACCCTAAGTGTGAGAACTGCGGCTGCGACGAAACGATACGTCATCTTCTTTGTGAGTGTCCCCGTTACAGTGGCCCTAGGAAAGAACTTACCGCTGCTCTAGACAGACTTGACAGCCGCCCTTTGTCCGAGCAACGAGTTTTGGGACACTGGCCAGGACCATCGTCAGCACGGAAAGCGCTGAACGCGCTGTTACGATTTTTAAGGACGAGCGGTCTAAAGGACAGACTCTAAGCAGTGTCGCGTTTCCTTTCTTTTTCTGTGCGTGTTTTTTTTCTCTATCCTTTTCTTTTCTCTTGTCGTGTCTCCTTTCTATTGTCTTTCATTCCCCTCACCCCACTTCCCCTGCACAGGGTAGCCAGCCGGTCTCAGCACTGGCTAACCTCCCTGTCTTTCCTCCCTCCTTTCTCCTCCTCCTCCTGGCAAGCACCATGTACGGTTTTCGATCTAATGTTTCGGCTTAGGACATCCTACTTCAGCTGAAAGACCGCGTGATAGAAACCTCAGCAGCGCACCATAAGAGCGCGGTCGTGACCCTTGACGTCAAGGGAGCATTCGACAACGTCTCTCACTGCGCTATCCTTCTGAGCCTAAACAACACAGATTGTGGCCACAAAGTTTACAACTACGTCCCAGACTTTCTGACGGACCGCACAGTCACGGTGGGGCTGGCCCACTTGAGTACGCAACAGCTCAGAGCCTCTCCAAAAGGAACTCCTCAGGGTTAGGTAATCTCCCCACTGCTTCTCAATGTTGCTCTGAGGGGTTTGCCGACGCTCCTGAGAGGAATCGACGGTATCGAACATGCGTTATACGCAGACAATATAACCATCTGGACAAAGCCAGCACTTTCCACAGGCCAGCAGGAAGAGGCGTTGCAGGAGGCCGTCCACAAGACCGAGAGCTACCGGCGCGGCTGCGACCTCGCTTGCTCCCCAGAAAAGTCTGAACTGCTGGTGATACTGGGAAGGGCGAGAGGGCGTCCTCCGCTGGAGACGCCAGACCCCGAATTGACTCTCAACGGCGTCCGAATACCCACGGTGAGCACGCTGCGAGTACTGGGGCTCACTCTGCAAGAAGACGGCGCGGGCATGGCTACGATCAACCAACTGAAGAACACGGTTGCACAGGTCGTCCAATTGATACAGAGAGTAGCGCACCGCAGGCACGGTCTTAAAGAACAAGACACGCTTAGAATAGTGCAAGCCCTGGTTACCAGCAGGGTGACGTACAGCACGCCTTACCTTGGGCTCAAAACAACGACCAAGACAAGCTCAACACACTGATAAGAAAGGCACACAAGACGGTGTGCCTTTCTTGTCTACGGAAACCTCTATCTACGGAGACCTCTACGGAGAAGCTACTAAGCCTGGGTATCCACAACACGTGGGAAGAGTTGGCGGATGCTTATAAAAGGAGCCAAATCGAGAGGCTGAAGCTGACAAAGCGTGGAGGGACACTCTGCGACGTCTGGGATACCATGTCCAGGACGACGAAAAAGCCGAGAAACATGTATCGCTCCAGTTACGCAACTACATCAACGTCGCGGCACTGCCTCGCAAAATGCATCCCGAACATCACAAGGGACGGAGAATCGCAAGGGTCAAAGCACTAAGTAAAGCCTACAACAATGTCGAGGGAGTCCGCTGCGCAGACGCCGCTAAATACAGAGGGATGGAAGCGCACGCAGTCAGCGTGACAAACGGCAGGGGAGAAGAGCTCGCGGCCGCGTCCGTTCTCACCCGGGATACGGACTCGGCCGAAGAAACTGCAATCGCCTTCGCGGTTACCACAGCGAAGGGTAAGGAAGGACCACCTAGTCATCCTTACGGACTCACAGACAGCCTGTAGACATCACCAACTTGGCCGGATAAGTGCTCCAGCATTAGACATCTTAAAGCGGACGAAGGAACTCCCAGACCTCTTCATAGTCTGGACCCCAGGGCATGAATCTCTGGCCGGGAACGCTGCGGCACACGCCGCATCCCGAGAACACACTCTCCGGGCTAACCCCGTCAGCGGTCCGCGTCGTGGAGTGTCCTGACGAAAGTGTGCCCACACGATTCAACAACATCGTGACGCATTACAGACTCGGCAGGAAAAAATATCCACCACCGCACTTCAAATTGACGAGGGAGGACGCCGTTGCATGGCGACAACTGCAGACAAACACGTTTCCGCACGGAACACTGTTGCACGCTATCCACCCCACTACGTACGAGTACGCGTGCAACAAATGCTCAGCGCCGTGCACTCTCTACCAAATGGTATGAGAGTGTGCGGGTAATTCAACACTGCCTCCGATCCCTCCATAGTGCTTATTTAGCGCAAAAAAACAATACACAGGAAGGAAGGACAGGACAAAAGCGCTACTCTCAACTGATATCGTTTATTGCGTCACCCCACTCTTTATACCACCCACACACTGGAAGGACATGCGTAGTAACACCAAGCGCGGCAACCACCACAACTTCATCATCCGAGCACACTCATGATAGCGCTTCCAAAAAAGAAAATTCATTGCTAAACAAGGTCAAGGAAGGGACACTAATACACTGGGAACCCAAGGACTTTATGTAAAACGCTTCTGATAATTCTCGGGCGGTGGTGTCACCGCTCTTCTTTAAAATACTAGTCTGTCTAAACAAGGCTTGACATTTACACTTTTTGCAATGTTGAGCTAAATGGGAGCCTGTACCGGTTGGCAGGGATCGCTCATGTTCTTTGAGGCGCTCATTGACACAGCGGCTTGACTGACCTACATACACCTTGCCACAAGAGAGTGGAATCTTGTAGACCACACCTACGCTGCATTCTACAAAGTTGAAATGTTGCTTTTCACATTGCGGCTTATTGTTTTCTTTACCGATACGCGAGCACAGCATTGACAGTTTCCGGGGGGCAGAAAACACTACTTGAATTTGGTACCTGGCAGCTACATTCTTAAGATTGTGAGCCACTTTGTGGCAATATGGCACAACTACAGGCCTCTTCTTCTGTGTGTCATTGTTACACCTCTGGCGCTTGCCTTTCAACTTTTGAAGCAACACCTCGGAGACCGACGTCACTACCGCACTTGGGTAGCGCTTTGTCCTGTCCTTCGTTCCTGTGTATTGTTTTTTTGCGCTAAATAAGCACTATGGATTCACACCAACTAGCCTGACAACGCATTGTGTTGAACCATATTTCTCCGATCCCTCAACCGCTGACTCCAGAGCAATGGGAGGACCAGTTGACCAAGTCAAGCCCTGCAGACCAGCTACGCCTGGTGGAGAGAGCGAGACGGGCAGCAAGAGACCACGGCATCCTGGACTGAGGACGCCGCCCACCTGAGGGCGACGATCGCCGTCTGCTCAACAATAAAGTTTATTTCTCTCTCAGTCGGATAGCTGTGAGCACGAGAGAAGTATGTTCAGTTGGGGCCTGGTGGGAAAAGTCGACTTGTAAACGATAGCCAATGTAATTCCTGTGTTTAAATCAGGTAATAAACAACAAATTTCCAATTACAGGCTAATTTCCTAAACGTGTACCTGTTGCAAGCTCTTAGAGCACATAATTCATAAGCATATTCTTCGGTACGTCACTGATAGTGACTTACTATTGCACAATCAGCATGGTTTCCGCCCTGGCTTTTCCACAACTACACAATTTATTGAACTCAGTCACGACATTGCTTCGGCCCTGAATAATCGAGGTCAAATTGATGCTATATTCATAGGTTATAGGAAAGCATTTGACATGGTGTGCCACAAGAAACTTGTTTTTAGGCTCAGTAAAATTATCAGTGACGAGAAAATACTTGGCCAGATAGCTGATTGGCTACGTTTAAGGTCACAATATGTCACTTTCAATCACGCACAATCATCGTCGGCCGTGGTTACTTCCGGTGTACCGCAGGGCTCGGTCCTTGGGCCCCTGCTATTCATTATTTACATTAATGATGTGGCATAGGTCATTAGGGACACACCGGTGAGACTTCGGTTGTACGCTGACGACTGAGTGTTTTATACCAATGCAACTAACAGACGTGATCAAGAGGGTCTCAGTAATGTGTTTTCGTCTTTTTGTGGTTGGAGCACTGCGTGGCAAATGAGTATCAATTATCAAAAGACAGCACAAATAACTTTTACGAACAAAAAGCAGCCGCTAGTCGTCAATTACAGTTACAATGGGCACTACCTTAATTCTGTGAGTACCTTCAAATATCTTGGATTTACCTTTACCCAAAATCTAAAGTGGCATCTTCACATTGAAACCATTTGTGCTAGAGCACTTGGCAAACTGGGATACCTGAAACAAACTCTCAAGCACTCTACCAGAGACTGCAAGTTAACTGCTTACAAATCCCGCGTTAGGCTGTTACTAGAGTACGCATCAGTTGTTTGGTCACCCTACACTGCAGTTGACATAAATAAGCTTGAGGCCATACAGAAGAAAGCAATACGGTTCATTTTCCGTCGATATGACCGCGATTTTTCACCTTCATCTCACGCATGCGCTTTATCGTTAGAACCCCTGGCTTATCGACGCACGCTTGAGCGCATCACATTGCTGCGTCAGATTGTACACGGCCACAGTCACATTCAAGCGCCCATTTCTCTGAGTCCTACTACTAGGCGTGCCACGCGCCGATCCCACCCTCTTAATATTGTTCCTTTTCAGCCATTTGTGAATTGCTCTAGGTATCCTTTTTTGCCAAGTGTTGTCGACATTTGGAACAGGCAAGATGGTTTCCTGCGGGAAAAGCCAAATGAACAGTTTGTGAAAGAATTGCCGAACTATATCTCGTGATGCTTTTATAAAGCATTGTGCATTTTTTTAAGTAACTCATGTGCCCTCTTCTTCTCCTTTCTATGATTGTATGATTTTTGTTTGATTTAGAACTCATGTACCCGCTCCTGTTATGTCTCGTCTGCCGAGACAGCAGTACGTGTAAATAAATAAATAAATAAAATAAATAGGTGTAATCTAGTCACAGTGCAAGCCACACTTCCATGGCAAACGTGATCGCTTGCATGTATGGCAGTTAAGGCATTTGTGGCGCAGTACGTTGGGCATCGGTTTTCGCTCTTCGAGGTTCATATATTCTTATTTATTTTGGACAATACTGCAGGTAGTTGCTATGCAGGAGAGGGTGAAAAAAAACAAGGAAAACAACAAAACGAAATATAAATATCATCACAGCTTTTTAACTAACAAGGGTGAAGTACATGGTAATGAATTCCACTCCGTAATTTTTAGCGGAAAGAATGAATTCTTGTAGAATTTGGTTCTGGCGAATACAGGCTTATTGTGATGACTGCGTTTGTGACGTGAGGCCCGACCGGTATGTTTCTCTAAGTAGTCTTCACGTTTGATTCGTATACTTTACCAAAAAAAAAAAGAGACTAGGAAATTGAAACGTGCTGTTTTTCTTCTCTATGTTTTAAGTTCGGACAAGTGTAGCATCTCTGAAGGTGAGTCAAGACGTCTGAAATGTTTACAAACACAGCCGACAGCAAATATAATTTTTTTTCCAATTTTTCTGTGTTTGCCAGGGTAAAAGTATCCCTAACAGCACTGCCGTATTCAAGAGAGGGTGTGATAATGGTTTTGTAGGTCATCAGTCTTAGGGCAGGGGAATATTCATCTAACTAATGTTTTTGGAGACGTAATTTTCTTCGGGCTGTGGAGCATATGTTGTTTATGTGGGTCGACCATTTATGAGTTGAAGTAACTATCACTCCTAAATATTTGCATTCGTTGACCTTCTGAAGGGGAACATTTTTTATGGACGACAAAAGGAAGTTTGTTGCATTTGTTGGTGTTGCATATGTGCAACGTTTTCAGGAAGTAAATCACAATTTCCCCTTTAGCGCACCGTTATGCAAATTTACTTAAAGCATTACATTCAAGATTATCCGCTTGGGGAGATAGATAATTGACAAGGGTATGTACGATGCAATGACTTGTAAATAATTTCAATGACGCAGGAAACTCAGCTTTGTTCTCAATTTCGATAAAATCAATATTAAATAAAAGACCTCTGCGGTGCACCTGAGCATACATATAAAAATCACGAATATGATCTGTCAACGGTAACCTACTACTTACGGTTCAAAAGGTATGCTTTAACCCATTGAATAATTTGCGCAGGCAAGCCATTTGCTTCCATTTTTTAGATTAACTTTGCATGCACAACGCTGTCGGAAGCTTTGGAAAAATCTAGTGGTATATCTATTTGGCCATCCTGGTCAAGAACCTTGGAAAACTCTGGAAGTGTTGTAATTGAGTTAATGTACAGCAAGCATGCCGGAAACAGTGTTGTGCATCTCTAATCATATTCCTTTGTGATAAGAAATCGTTTATTTATTTTGCTAATATGTGCTTAATCATCTTACATGAACAAGAAGTTAAGAATGGGGGGGGGTTAATTATCTATCTGTGGTGGGGAGCCTTCTTTTCTTTTAAAAAAAACGATAACCTTTGCTACACACCAGTCGTCGGGTAGATTTCATGAAAATTGTTGCGAAAATTCGGGCCGTTTGCATTAGGTATCTTCTAAGAAATGTGTCTGGAATGCGGTCGAGCCCCGGCGACTTTGTAACAAACACCAAAAGGTGAAGTAAGTTCAGTCATGCCTTCGAGAGATATACTATGTCATGCGCTTCCTCAACTCAAAAGGACAGAAAGTTGAGCGAGTTGGTAACAGTCCATAATCAAAAGAAGAGGCGTGCAGGACACGGACACAAGAAGAGCAGTGAACAACACGAACGCCGACTAACAACTGATGCACAGCACAGAGGCGAAAAAGAAAGAAGACACACAGCTTATCTGCGCATGCTCGGAATGGTAGCGCCACCTGTCAATCGGTTAAACGTGCCGGTCTTCGCGATAGACAACTCCTAAGGCTTTCTATCTCCTCTCTGTTTAAGCTAATCGACGGCTGACTCACGCATGCAGTTCCACTAATACTGATATGCCAGGCCTCAACCAATAAACGCGTATCTTCGTTCTTATGCCTGTACAGGATCTCGGTTTTGTCTAACTCGGGCATGCAGCTACATACCTGGCAGTGCAAGGATAGATTCTATCCTTGCACTGCCAGGTATGTAGCTGCATGCTCGAGTTAGACAAAACCGAGATCCTGTACAGGCATAAGAACGAAGATACGCGTTTATTGGTTGAGGCCTGGCATATCAGTATTAGTGGAACTGCATGCGTGAGTCAGCCGTCGATTAGCTTAAACAGAGAGGAGATAGAAAGCCTTAGGAGTTGTCTATCGCGAAGACCGGCACGTTTAACCGATTGACAGGTGGCGCTACCATTCCGAGCATGCGCAGATAAGCTGTGTGTCTTCTTTCTTTTTCGCCTCTGTGCTGTGCATCAGTTGTTAGTCGGCGTTCGTGTTGTTCACTGCTCTTCTTGTGTCCGTGTCCTGCACGCCTCTTCTTTTGATTATGTCCTCAACTCAGTTGATGTTCTTCGGCAGTTGAATTTGAAATCGGAGAGTGTGGCTTCGTGAAAACACTTTGAAAAAATTGTGTCAAATGACTCGGCTATTATGTGTCTATCCGTAAGTAGACTTCCATACAAAGGTATTTCAATTATTTTGCGAGAGGCATTTTGGGACAACAGTTGCCAGGTCTTTCTGTGAAGCTGCCGAGCCTAAGAATAAAATAGTGCTCTCTTAATTCTTGTAGCTTTAACTTTAGATTAAGAGCTGATTTCACTATGAGAGTTTCCTCATACCTTTTTTTCCTATAGCGCTCTGAATTCTGCGTTTCCGTTCAACAATTTCTCTAGTTATCCACGGGTTATCGTGATCTGTCTGTTTAATTTTATTCGGAAGAAGGACGTGAATACAGTGCAGGCAGCATCTCTTAAACTTTGTCCACATCGTGTTGACGTTATCATCACTACATGAAAGAAGGGGACCTTTCAATTGTAATTTGGTGTTTGAGTCATGAGCTGCTTCATAGTTTCTAACGTTTATGTATTTGGGCTTGCGTGAATGCGAATTACGTGGAGGTACACACGCAAAATACACCAATCTATGGTCCGAAATACCTTCGTGGACATCAGGTTTACATCCACCGAAGCCAGTCGAGCAGAGGTCTAGGTCTAAGGCGGAGGACGGTGTGGGTGTTGCTCGTGTTGGCTGCAGAACTGTTTGACGTAGGTTATACGCATGCGCCATGTCCAATAAAGTTTAAGAATTCATTCGCATCAGTGAATACGCATGGTTAAACGCCGCTGCCATAGTCGTTTCGTAGCCGCTGCAGAATGATGACCTAGAGTTAATTGGCGTATGGGAGATTGCGGCCGTCACTGCACCAGGGCGACCAATCTTACTGTGGCTAGGGTGTGTGTTACCGGCTATAGTCGGTGCGAGCAGGCCGCACCCCCAGGCCTTCTTCTGCAATTCCATCAAGACGTGGATCTTTTCACTAAATCCAGCAGGGGATTCGAACCACGGTCCTTTCGAATGCGAGGCGGGTGCTGTACCTCCAGGCCACTGCTGCATCATTATCATAGCGAGTAGGTTAATGCACCCAGGTCTTATTTTTGACAGAAAGCTCCTGTTGCCTTAAGCTCTCGTTAATACAGCAGCTTGACCGATGTGCAGGTTGCAGCGTTTAATCAGAATTCTGAATCGAACGCACAAGAGGACAGGGGCGGTATGCCGCACGTGGTGTCTTCTCTTTCATCGTCCTTGTTTTACGTTGGCGGTAAACGCGTTTGGCCCTTTAGTTTGTGAAGCAGCCTAAGAGCAGGCTGTCAGCACGTTATCCTACTCTTAGCAAAACAGATCAATGGTAACGGATCTGAACGTAGCCTATCTATTTGAAAGTTAGACTCTCTTACATTTCTGAAACGCAGGACCGCACTTGCGCAGCTTCGAACCACGTGGTATCTACTGCCATGTTAGCAAGCTTAATATGTGTGGAATCGTGTCCATCTTTTTTCTTCTCCGAGCGTGGCTTCGTTACCTTTTTTTGCAATGTATGAACGGACTATCCCAGCACATGTTAGTCATGTTCCAAATCTTCCATAAGCAGTCTTCCGCTAGTTCGTAGCTGGCGGAGCAAGTGCCCGTATATTCTTCATGCAAAGAAGATGCTTGCAAAACACGGACACAAGGGAAGAGGAGGGGACAGCACCAACGTCGACTATCAAATTAAGCAGAGCACTGTTCAACTCGCTCAGCTTTCTGCCCTTCGTACATTGTCGGTTGTAGCGCTTCGGGGCAGGATTGTAGAGGTGAACGCTCTGTCGCCAATGCACGTGCTGCTGGGCGTTCTGAAGTATTATTTTTTTTTTGCATTCTCGATGGCACGGTCCTGGACTGTCGTCGTTTCGTCACCTTGGAAATACTTTGAGCGGAAATTTTGCACAGTAGCCGTTATCACGGCAGCCATGTCTCGGGTCAGTAAAGTTTGACTTAACACGACTGCCACCACAATGTTGCGAAGTGTGGTTTTATTGGTTCTGGGTATGGAGAGCTCGTTAGGCGGCACTACTACTCCGGGACACGCAGCGCCATCCGTGTCCCCGGTGAGAGTAGCCTTGATGGAAAAGGCCTTTCATGGCGGTAACCTGACAGTAGGGCTTCTGAGTGTAGAAAAAAGTGGAAAAGCATAAAGTGAAGCGCGAAAAATATTCTCATAGGCTATCATGGAGTTGTGAAAGTGGGCCTCCAACTCAGCCGCTTTGCTCAGATGCTTCCTGTGCTACAATGTTGCTATTGGAAACGAAGCTGGACACAGCCCTCTAAACAAGGTCCCAGGCGTGTCCTAGTAACGTAAATGTGAGAAGATTATCCTCTGTGTACCACAAGCGTCCGACTTTGCAGCGAACAAGTCCCCAACAAAGCGCACGGTGCTCCAGACACTAGCAAGAGTCTGAAATGCTTTTGGGTATCTAGCGCCATTTACGATCAGAGCAGAGCTCATTTTCCAAGACCTTTGGAAAAGAAAATACGCCTGGGAAGACACCCTTCCGCATGAGCGACAAGCAAGCTGGAACAGTTGCCGTACTCAATTGACCAACATTGGAGCCACATGGTTTCGAAGGTTGTTTTCCTCCGCGCAGACGCAGCTTTTTCAATCAAGCTGCGTTCTTTCTCCGACGCAAGCCCCTGAGCGTATGGCGCCTGCATCTACGTAGGTGCGTGTTGAACAAATGGCGCCTACAACAAGCAACTTCTGATAAGCAAGAGCCGTGTGGAACCCCGCAAAGAAATATCGCTTCTGCGTCCAAAGCTTTTAGCCTGCGTCGTCGGCAGAAATTATGGACATACGTCAAGACAATGCCATTGCTCAACTCTGTTCCAGTTCACATCCGGACCCCTCATTTCATAGCATCGCATAGCACTGGATTTGGAGTACGACGACAGAGAGAGTTAGTACATCATCTTGTCACTGAGATTCATATTGTGACATTGCCGACACAGTGGCATGACTGCGCGGGGAGAGACAACCCAGATGAGTTGGTTACACGGGGAGTATCACCTCCTGTGTGTTTGCGTCGACGCTGTGGTGGTATGATCCAACCTCGCTTCATGACTCGCATCAGACGGTTCCAGTGTAGCATACTGTATTGCCAAAATATCTTAAGACTTCCTTAGGAGGCCAGGAGAGGCGTCAGTGTCTTCTTCAGTAGTTTTTGTTTCGGACATCATAGTACCTGCTGACAGGTACAGTCAACAATAAAAGTTTGCGGGACGTGAAACTCTCGAAAAACCTCTAATACCGCTTAGCCTCGGAACATAGCCTCGATAAAACGTTTCACTGGGTAAAGGTTTTTGCGATGCACAGGCATCGCAAAAACCTTAACCTGGGAACATGGCCTAGGAACATAGCATTTCCATGAATGCTACGTTCCCATGCTAAGCGGCAATGTAGCGAGTTTCGCGTCGCGTGAACTTTTCCTGCTGACTGTACCGTAGTACCCTGGCGACACTGTTCGGAGACACTGCTTCCGTCTACTGCTTTGATGCGTCACCAAAGCAGCCTTGAACGGCCGGCCCATTAACCAAAGAACTTTGCAAGGCAGAAACGTACTGGTTGTAAACGTTCAGGAACAGATGTTCCCCGAAGATGTGCAAGCACTGGGCGCAGGGAAGGAACTTCCATCCACAAGTCCTTTTCTTCGACTGCATCCTATCCTCAGCACAAGGGTTCTACTTCAGGTGGGCGGTCGTCTGCAGCAACTCGTGGCCTCTTCAGACGTGAAGCACCCAGTCTTGTTTCGCGCAAGGCACACATTCATACATCACATTGTTTTAACTGCGCATGAGTGCGTACTCCATGGCGCTGTCGAGGCCACGCGGAGCGCGCTTCGAGAAAGGTTTGTAATGTGACCGTCAAAAAAGTGCTAAGGTTCTGTTTACACTGCCAGCGCCATCACCAGGTGGCCGAGACAGCTCCGTTGTCACGAGATCGAATCACCAAAGCAAGTCCGTTTTCTGTCTTGGGGATAGCTTACTGCAGGCTCCTCTAAACGGGTGACAGGCTGCTGTCTGCAAGAAGGCGTACATCCTGATCTTTTCTTGTGCGCGCCATGCATTTATAACTGACGACCGATATGGCGACGACACCGACCCTTGTGACGGCTGTGCACGAGCGTTTATGTATTATATTTCTTTTACAAATACTGCTATCTTGCATAGCAAGATATTGTAGAAGTGAACACACGCATTCAGTGGAATACAATATGAAAAGAGCGTATACATAAAAAAAACAAAACTATTTCAGGAAGGTACACACAGCTCATCAGCGAATGAAGGTTGGTGACTGCTCCACACATCCATCATATGACAGCTCTAGCAGGGAGCCCGCGAGACCATTCCAAATGTCAACACTGTGAGGAAAAAAGGAAAATTAGTAGCAATCAATGGATGACTTCAAAAGGACTATACTAAGGTGGTGACTACTTTTGGTGAATCGACAAAAAAGCTTATTAAATTCAATAGGTGCATCAACCGATGGTGCCCGGGAGCAATTTTGTACGGTAGGACGAGACGGTGAGATGTACGCCAGTGGTAAAGGTGTTTTACCTGCAGCAGGTTAGCATGTAATGTTGGTGAAAACTGGCGATCATAACGATTGCATATGGATCTAATGGCTTTTCTCAGAACACATTCGAGCATATTTATGTGTTTAACATGTTGTGGTGCCCACAGGACAGACGCGTACTCTAGAAAAGTCCGTATTAGGGATGCAGCTAGTTTACAATCCCTAGTTGCATCTCGGAGGTTTCTCTCAAAATAACCCAGCTTTCTTAGCGCATTATTCTTCGAATACTTAATGTGAGCATGCCATTCGAGATCAAGGGAGAAGGTAACACCGAGGTATTTGAACGTGTCCACATTTGTGAGCTTGTGGCTGTGACTAAAATTTGTAGATTTTAACGGTTGCGTTTATTGAGAAAGTAATTTAGACTGCTTTTTTGAAGTTCAGTGACATCTGCTACGTTTTATTTCATTCACAAAAACGAACAAAAGTTTTAAGCCTTAACTGATCTTGATTGTTAGCCACAGCAGAATAAAGGACGCAGTCATCAGCGTAAAGTCGTAATTTAAGAGAAATCCCAGCAGTTACCTTAGTGACGTCACTTATATAGATGACGAAAAGTAATGGACCCACTACATATTGATGTAACACTGACCGGTGATGAGCCAACATGGGTAAATGCAACAAATCGAGTGCTTTAGCTTAGACAGTCATGTATCCATTCTGTGAGTTCATGGTCGTGAATTTATTCCTCGAGTTTAATGCGAAGTGTAATATGGCACTCTGTGTTGAAAGCTTTACTGCAGCCGCTAAGTATGACACCAAGCTGTCCTCTAACATTAGGTGCGGATCGAATATGGAGTGCGGATGCAACAATGCGTAACGCGCTCGGCCACCGGCCACGGCGCAAGCATTGTTATGGTCCCTTAAAGCGAGCGTTTTAAACTACTTTTGAGTGTAGTTAACACGGAGAATTTTATTGGATTCGCTGCATTCGGTTATTTGCGGAGACGCCTGATACGACGAAGAAAGTGCATAATCTCGCGAGTGTACCAAGGATGCATAGGATTGTGCTTGATACACTTAGTTCGTATGTAATCTAATACGTTATTAACAATTGTATTAAAGTGGTTCACTAATACATCGAGAGGACAATGGCTGGCATTGTTTAAAATCTGATCAAAAGGGGATGGAAGCGTGTCGATTATGGAGTTATGAGCATGTTCATATTCAAAACAGTCTTATGTAACGGAAGCTTAGGCACCGTCGCTAAATTAAAATCAACTATGACACCCTTGTGGTCCGACAGGCCACCAAAAATCTCACAATGATAACCATATCGTTTAGGCTGCTTGTTATAAAAAGCAAGACCAAGAATTGCAATTTCGCGGGTTACAGAACAGACCGTTTGCTTCAGGTGAAATGAAATGGGTATGTCAATGAAGAAGTTTCAGGTAATCTTGTGATGGCCATATGCTGACAACGTCTGCCAGTCTATTTCAGGGCTGTTGAAGTCACCAGTGATTAAAATTTTGCAACCGTTTAAGTTTTGTTTGGTTGCATAACCTAAAGCATCAGAAAAGTATGGTAGCCTCGGATCACGAGGCTACCATACTCGCCCTGAACTTATCATCAAATCCCTCGGAAAGTAATTCCGTCAAACTGGTTCCCAACTTTCATGCGGCCGACGACGTGGCAGTTTTGGAATATCTCGAAAATTCTTATGACTTGATTTGTTCACTCTATCAGTCCGGGGCAACTGCAGACAATTTATGGGCATGTTTTTCGAATGTGGTCTCGCATTGCATAGAAAAACTTATTCCGGTACGAAAATTATCGAAAAAGAGAAATCCTTGGATCACGAGAGAAATAATCCACGTGAAGCGGAAACTACAGCGAAAAAGAAAAGCCCTTTCAACCAATGCTTCGCCTGAAAATAAACGCACTATTCAAAGCTTAAGAAAACAGCTACGAAACTTACTTACTCAATCTAAGTTCAGATTTTACAACGTTACCCTCGTTAAATTCCTGAAAGAGGCTCCTGCAAAGTTTTGGCGCTATGTCAACCCGCCCACAAGGTCAACAGCGTCATTGGCCTCCCAGAATAACACTGCGCGCACCGAAGAATTTAATTCCTTTTTCGCGTCGGTTTTCACCCGAGATAATGGTATGGCGGTTGCTTTTGCTGATGAGTCAGTGCGTACTCCTCTCGAGAACTTAGAAATTGCCGAAGAGGGAATCCTAAATATTTTGTTGCACATCGACATCAAGAAAAGTCCAGGGCCCGATCAGATCCCCAACGAGTTTTTGTACAGATACGCAAGTTGGGTTGCGAAATACCTGAAGCTCATTTTTCAGACATCGCTCGACACGGGATGCTTTCCGCGTCAGTGGAAGTATGCGCAGATCATACCTATACACAAGTCTGGCTGTAAATCCGATGTTAAAAGCTACAGGCCAATATCTCTGATTTCTACATGCTCGAAAGTGCTCGAACACATTGTTGCTAATCATCTGATGACATACCTCGACCCTCACAATCTGCTACACCCACACCAACACGGTTTCCGCAAAGGCCTATCAACTATTAGTCAGTTAATCGAACTAGTGCACAACTTCGCCCAAACCATAAACTCTCGCAGCCAAACAGATATCATAAGCTTAGATTTTTCTAAAGCTTTCGATAAGGTGTCGCATCCTAAATTACTGCAGAAAATAGCTGTGATATTCAACAACGCTTCCATAACCCAGTGGTTCCATTCATACCTCCATGGGCGCCATCAATTTGTCCGTTTGGGGAGTTCAGATTCAACCATGCGCCCTGTCCTCTCAGGAGTCCCTCAGGGGAGCGTCTTGGGGCCTGTTTTGTTTTTAATTTTCATAAACGACCTACCCCGAGATCTCACAGTGCCAGTCAGGCTGTATGCTGATGACTGCATATTGTATAAAGAAATACGAACTCCTTCAGACCAAGTAGAACTGAATGCAAATCTACAAAAAATTAAACACTGGTGCGATAGCTGGCAAATGGAATCAAACCTAAACAAAACAGTCTATATGTGCGTCTCTCGCAAAAAAAATGTCTTCAACTTTCAGTATCCTATTGGCAACCACATTCTAGTGAACGTCAAAGAATTTAAATATCTTGGTTTGACAATTACGCATGAGCTACGCTGGGATACCCACATCGATAATGTATCTTCTAAAGCCAATAAAGCTCTCTGGGCGCTCAGGCGAAACCTAAGATATTAAAAGTCTAGCATACAAGACGTTGATACGGCCTATTCTAGAGTACGCTAAAATTGTATGGGACCCTTATACACAATCAAACAAAATCAAACTGGACAGAGTGCAAAGGCTTGCTTCGAGGTTTATTTTTAACAAATACAAGCGACGCCATTCACCTTCTGAGCTGTGCAAACGTGCTGACCTTTCCTCGCTCGAGGTCCGATGCTCTTTCGAGCGATTGAAGTGCCTCTATGAAATTATACACCACAAGATAAAAATAAACCACGATCAATACTTTGAAATTAAACACAATGAAACTTCTCGACATCGTCATAGCATGTATATTCCCCCACCGTTTGCCCGAAATAATTGCTTTAAGTATAGCTTTTTCCCTAAAACAATTGCTCAGTGGAACTTGTTACCCAATGACATTGTGACCTCGCCTACCTTAGACATTTTTTTGAACAGAATTAATGACTACCTGAAAGCATGACCCCATTTAGCTATCTGATTTCTCTTGTGTGCGCTTTTTGTACATGTGTGTTTTTCTTAAACTATTGTTCTACCTTTTTCAACTGTTCCCAAATGCCTTATATGTTCGCTATATAATATTGTTAGTACTCTGGTGTTATAAAGATATGTTATATATCATCAAAAGTGTTATATACCAACTTTTTTTTCTCTGTACCTGTACGGACATTGACAGCATGTTTACATTGTATCTTCCACCCCTGTAATAGCCCTAAACAGGGCTGACAGTATTAATAAATGAAAATGAATGAATGAAAAAGACACGAAAACCCGCGTCAGGAGCACGGTAAACAGCTCCAATAGCCAAGGTGAGACCACAAATCCTAATTTTACGCCATATAGATTCACAGTTGGCGACATTGGGTACTGCAGTGAATTCAATGCCTTGGTTCACAAAAAAACGCGACTCCCTCACCACAAGGGCTACATCTGTCTTTTCTCAGAACAATGTAATTTGGTTGTAAAATGTCTAAGATATGCGTATGCTAAAAGTCTGCTAAAACTTAGTAAAATATATGCTAAAATCCAAGTTTGTGTAACGCATATTCTAGAAGGACGATAGGACGCAACCTTGTCATCTAAACACGTTGATACAATCTCACATTTAACGCGAACCACTATGAGTGAGATTGAAGTCGGCCATTCATCACTTAATCAAACTACTAAGAACATGATTCTTGGTCGTATTTATCGTTCACCGTCGCCCTCACCTAACGATTTCCTGCTTGGTCTTGATGACACACTGTCAAAGCTATCTCTTGAAAATAGGGATGTACTTATTATCGGTGACATTAACATTAACTTACTAGACCCTGAAGCCACTTCATTCACAGCTTACACTGACTGCCTCACTGGATTCGGTTTCGAATCGCTGACTAACTGTCCGACCAGATTAGGCTCTCGCGGAAACGGTACGCCCATTGACCATGTATTGTCGAACTTATCACCTTCGCCCTGTCCTGTTGTTGTCGATACTTTCATAACAGCTCATTTCCCAATGTTTTTAACATTTCCTACTGATATGATCGTAAACGATAGCAACTACTACACTTCAGTGTTTAATGCGGATGCCTTTATTGAATCCATAAGTAAAACTGAGTGGTCGCCAATAAATTCTATGCGTGAACCTGAAGCAGCACTAAACAAGTTTTCTTCATTATAATGTGTTCATTATAATGTAAGTACGTGTGTTGGCCGTTTCGGCTAACACACGTACTGTAAAATGTAGGAAAAGATGTAAGTACCCACGCCACCCGTCGATGACGGATGTTCTTCTAAACAGCTTAAGGACGAAGGACAACATGTAAAAGAAAACTAAACTTCAGCCCTTTAACAGTGCACTTGCTGAACGATATAGATGTTACTGTCAATTATTGAACGTGTTGCTCAAACACGCAAAAGAAAAAGGTATTGCGAATGTAAATTTGCACAGAATAAGAACAAACCTCAAAAACCAGTGGCAGCTACTAAACACTTTTCTTAATAGGTCGTCTCGTGATTACCCCATTACAAAAATAAATTATAATGGTTTAAGTCCTTCGAAGCCGAATGAAATTGCGAATGTTTTCTCGGGCTACTTTTCTTCCGTTAATCTAGCAATGACCAACATGCGCAGGTGCGTAGAATTTTACGCCGCACGCCACAGTCATTCTTCTCGTTGCCTGTTACACCAACTGAAGTGTTTTCCACAATTAACAATCTTAAAAATACCGGGCCCCGTTTAGGTAACATCTTTGTCATCATCATCATCATCATCATCATCATCATCAGCCTGTTTAGGTCCACTGCAGGACGAAGGCCTCTCCCAACGATTTCCAATCCACCCTATCCTGAGCGAGTTGGTTCCACTTTATGCCCGCAAACTTTTTAATTTCATCGCTCCATCTAACCTTTTGCCTACCTCTGCTGCGTTTTCCCTCTCGTGGTATCCATTCCGTCGCTCTTACTGTCCACCTATTATCCTTCCTCCTCATGACATGTCCTGCCCAGGTCAACTTCTTTCTTTTAATTGATAAGATAATATCGGCTACTCCTGTCTGTTCTCTGATCCATACCGCTCGTTTTTTACCTCTTAGCGTTACCCCTATCATTTTTCTTTCCATTGCACGTTGCGTGCTCCACAGTTTCATCTCTAGTTTTTTCGTTATTCTCCATGTTTCTGCACCGTACGTTAGTACTGGGAGAATGCAGTGATTGAATACTTTTCGCTTTAATGAGAGCGGTAAGTGTCCGGTCATGATTTCGTAATGCCTTCCGAATGCGCTCCAGCCCAGCCTTATTCTACGGAGAATTTCATTTTCCTGAGTAGGAGTTCCTGATATTAACTGTCCCAGATATACATATTCGTTTACACATTGTAAGGGTTCATTGTTGATTTTAAATTCCTGTTCCTTAGCTAAGCTATTGAGTTTAAGTTTGGTCTTTTGGCTGTTCATTTTTAATCCAATTTTAATGCTTTCCCTGTTTAGGTCATCAATCATGTTTTGTAGTTCGTCACCATCATTGCTAAAGAGCACAATGTCGTCTGCAAATCTTAAATTGTTTAGATATTCTCCGTCTATTCGAATGCCCTTTTCTTCCCAGTCTAGACGTTTAAAGACTTCCTCTAAACATGCAGTGAATAGCATCGGTGATATTGTATCTCCCTGTCTCACACCTCTCCTGATCGGGATTTCTCTGCTTCTCTCATGTAGGAGTAGTGTGGCTGTGCAATCTTTGTATATGTTGTTTATGGTTTTCACGTATACGCCAGGTACCCCTTGACGATGTAAAGCTTCTAGAACTGCTTGTATTTCTATGGAGTCAAATGCTTTCTCGTAGTCGATAAACGCCATGTAAAGAGGTTTGTTATATTCCGCGTACTTCTCAATTACTAGGTTGATAGCGTGGCTGTGGTCCATTGTCGAGTAACCTTTCCTAAAACCAGCTTGTTCTCTCGGTTGGTTAAAGTCCAGTGTTTCTCTTATCCTCGTAGAAATTACCTTTGTAAATAGCTTGTATATTACTGGGAGTAGGCTGATTGGTCTGTAATTCTTTAAGTCCTTTATGTCACCTTTCTTGTGGATAAGGATTATATTAGCATTTTTCCAGCTGCGCGGTACGCTACATGTCTTGATACATTTCGTGAAGAGCGATGCAAGTTTTTCAAGTACAATATCTCCTCCGTCTTTGATCAATGTCGGCTGTTATACCATCGTCACCAGCTGCTTTACCGCGGGACATGCCTTTGGCAGCTTTTTTGACTTCGTCAGCGGTTATACATGGAATTTCGGTGTTCTCCTCTGGTTCTATTTCTATTAAGGTTGTATGGTCTGTCTGAGAGCTGTACAGTTCCGAGTAGAAATCTTCTGCTACCTTTACTATTTCGGTGAAACTGTTGATAACGTTACCTTGTTTATCTTTTAGCGCATGCATTTTGTTTTGTCCTAAGTGCAGTTTCTTTTTGACCGATTTAATGCTGGTGCCTTTCTCTACTCCTTTCTCTATTTCTCTCATGTTAAAGTTTCTTACATCTCTTTGCCTGGCTTTACTGATCAATTTCGATAGTTCTGCGAATTCTATCTTATCTTTTGATGAAGTTACTTTCATTTGTTGGCGTTTTTTTATTAAGTCCTTGGTAGATTGGGACAGCTTACTTTTTGCTTGCTTTGTTGTTTTACCCCAGACTTCTATCGCGGTTGCAAGGATTGTTTTCGTTATGGTTTTGTTTATTTGTTCGAAATCGTCACCGTTTTCGTCTAAGGCCTCGAACTTGTTGCTTAGGGCGACTTTAAATTCGTCGTCTTTCGCTCTGATTACCTCTACATTACATTTTTTTCTAGTAAATAATTTAGTTCTTGTTTTCTTTAGGTTAAGTACAATCTTTGCCCTTACTAGTCTGTGATCGCTGCATTTTATCTTCCCCACTACTTCTGTGTCTTGAATTATACTTAGTTGTTCGCACATTATGAAGTCGATTTCATTCTTTGTTTCCCCGTTAGGGCTTTTCCGCGTCCACTTCCTATTCTTGTGTTTCTTGAAGAACGTATTCATTATTCGAAGCTGGTTCCTTTCGGCAAATTGTACTAGCATTTCCCCACGGTTGTTCCTACGGCCGACGCCGTAGTTGCCTATCGTCTGCTCTCCACTTTGTTTCGTTCCTACTTTTGCATTGAAATCCCCCATGACTACTGTGTATTGCGTCCGTACTTTCTTTATTGCTAATTCGATATCCTCGTACAATTGCTCTACTTGTTCGTCGTCGTAGCTCGTTGTTGGCGCATATCCCTGGATTATCTTAAGTTTATACCGCTTATTTAGTTTTATTACGACGGATGCTACCCTTTCGTTAATGCTGTAGAATTCATCTACGTTGCCCGCTATATTTTTGTGGATTAGGAACCCAACGCCATATTCTCTCTTTTCGGGTAATCCTCTATCGCAGAGGACGTGTCCATTGTTTAAGACTATGAAAGCTTCGCCTGCTCTCCTAACTTCGCTAAGGCCAATGACGTCCCAATTAACTCCCTCTAGTTCCTCGAGTAATTCCGCTAATCTAGCTTCGCTTGAGAGGGATCTTGCATTGAACGTTCCAATGTTTAGATTCCATGTGAGGCATTCTTTGTGAGGCATTTAAAACTAGTTGCACGTTTCATCTCAGACACGTTGTGTAAAATTATAAAAATGATGTTTAAAGATGGATTTAGTTATTTTATTTATTTTTTTATTTCGGTTCCCTCAGGCCCGAGGGTATTACTGAGGGGAGTGGTACGTTCTTTAACGTACATTGTGCAACAAAGCATAAAACAAAAGAGAACTCAGGTAAGTGAACAAAATACAGGTAATCATTATACAGCAACAAAGGCAACAAAAACTAAACACGAGAATTAACACCAAAGGCCGAAAATGTGCATATGAAACAGGAACACGCGCTATAAAAATGTGCATATGACGCCAATGACACGGTTTCTTTATGACGACATAAGGTTAATCAAAACATCTTTGAACTTGGTGTTGTCAGATATTGCGACGACGGAGCAAGGCAGGTGATTCAACTTTGTTGACGTATCGGGGATGAAAGAACTCAAACAATTTTTTTGTGTGGCACCTAGCTAGGGAGGTTTTCAAGCGATTTCTTAGAATAGAGTTGTAGTATATCTTATGGAACAGGCAAAGGCGAGATGTTTTCCTACATTGTGATAGCGGCGGTATGATAAGTTTGCTTTCATAAGGGTGACGCTGGAACAACTGTGATTATTTGAAAGGATGAAACGAGCTGCCCGGTTCTGGATTAATTCGATGTCATATATGAGTCTTTCTTGGCTTGTGTCCGAGACGGATGCGGCACACTCAAGTTTAGTACGAACTAAGGATTTATAAAGATGTAATTTTACGGAACTAGAAGTACGATAAAAATTGCGGCGTATGAAACCCAGCATGCGATTAGCGTTGTTGGTATATGATTTACATGAGCCTTCTAACAAAGGTTAGAAGAAATAAATGCACCTACATATTTGTACGAGGACACACATTCAAGAGGAGTAGCATTAAGGTACTAGTATGAGGGCGGGGTTGTATCACAACGAGAAACACGCATGAATTTGCATTTATTTATGTTTAGCTGCATGTTGCGCGTTTTAGCATAGTCTAGAGCACGGTTATTATCTGACTGAAGAAGGCCTTCATAAGAATCACTATCAGTTTCCCGGTATATGACGCAGTCATCTGCAAGTAGGTGTATTTCCTTCTTTCCTGAAAAACGCCGAAATTGTGCCCATTTTTTAAAAAAAGGTGACAATCAAGTAGTTACTAACTGTGGTTCAATTGCTATTTTTTCCTGTCTTAGTAAACTCGCTGAGAAATTATTCGTTAACCTTCTTAGTAACTACCTAACAAAGTTCCATTTCTTAAAGAAAAACAGTTTTGGTTTCCGCCCTGGAAGTTCCACTAATCTTGCTGTGCTGTCTCGAACTGACTACATTAAAAAATACATAGATTCAGGAAATTTAGTGGGATCTGTTTTTTAGACTTCACTAAAGCTTTTGACACGATTAACCGTCAAGTGCTGTTTAACAAACTTGAGTTTTACGGCAAAGGCGGTCCTGCGCTAACATTCCTAAAAAAATCTATTTACTTGACCGACAATATACAGTGCATGTAGCGGACACATTCTCCGAAAATAAAAGCATTAACCAGGATGTACCACAGGGCTCAGTATTTGGTCCCTTGCTTTTCATTTTATATATTAACGATCTTGCAGATTTTCTTAACTCCGCCAATAACGATCTTTGCATTTATACGGCGATAATACTGCAATATCTTCATCTGAGAAATCTATTACTGTTCTTACTTCACGGCTAAATATTGCATTAGGCAAAATTAGCAAATGGTGTAACAATAATTGTTTAGTGTGAAATGAGTTCTGCGGAAACCCGCAAGGTGGAGTAACGTTTATGAAAGGGAAAATTAGCATCCACCCCTTTTGTAGTACAAGGCAACAAGGAAATCCATAATCAAAAGAAGAGGCGTGCAGGACACGGACACAAGGAGAGCAGTGAACAACACGAACGCCGACTAACAACTGATTGTCATGAGCGACATGGCATGAGCGGCTGTGATTATGGACTGTTACCAACTCGCTCAACTTTCTGTCCCTTTAAGGAAATCCATGCGGATTTCTCATGAATGAACGCTTCCTAGTTGCCGAAAAATTCGTCCTGGTCCGGGTTTCGAAGCCGGGACCAACGCTTATCCGGCGTTGGTCCCGGTTATTAATCCCTTAAGAACAAAATATATGGTGTTTAAGACTGCTCAAAGGCTCTTAACATTTATTCCCCAACTAAAACTTGGGACTCACTCCATACCCGCTTGCGATGATGAAATTTTTCTCGACATACACCTTGACCCTAACCTTACATTTCGCTATCACTTTCATCATCTCAAGCATAAGACTTCGTTTGAAATCCGTGCATTAATTAAAGCTCACCCTTTTTTTTTCGTGAGGCTCTGCTAGTGCTGTACTTTGCTTTCATTCATAATCACATTAACCACGGTATCGTTTCACGGGAAAACACGTACGCTTGTCACTTGTCATTCAACACATCCAAAATTAGTCGATACGCATCATCAGTTCCTAGTTCCATACAATCCAATACCTTTGTGTTACTTCAATCTTACAATACCTTGACTGTAACTTACTTGTTCCAGTACAACATAGTCATCTTATTCGACAAGCAGCTTCATAACACCCTCACACTTCCATTCATGTCACATGATTTATTGCAGAATAAAAAGGTGGCGCGATGTGCAGCTAATAACAATTTCGTGGTACCCATAGTCCATAGTATTTAAGGCAAAAAAATCTGCGTTCACTGAAAATTCACTTTGGAACGACTTGCCTACAGTTATCACATCTCATGTTTCTCCGGCTTTCTTCAAAAATGACCTTAGGCATCACTACCTGCATTAAGTGTTCTCTTGTCACGGCTGCTTTCAAATCTGCGCTTTTTTGATGTTCTACTCATCTGAATGTAAAGGTTTTATCTACTATGTACTGATTTTGCCAGTAATTCCGTTCATTTACTGTGTTATTACCCTCAATGCTTGTATAATTAACCGAAGGTCCCACTACAGTTCTTTCACTTTGGTACCCTCCCCTGTATATTTTATGTTCTTCTACTACTTTTTTGAAAGCAGTAAACTAAAACTGAAACTGAAAGTCTTGAATTTCGTTAAGAAACCTGCGGGCATTAACATTCGCTAAGAAAAAATGATCAGAGCGGAGTGAAGTTCCTTGAGGCTGAAAAGGTTACTTCTTGGCCTGAATGAGAGAGTCATCCGCTTCGCTTAACACATAACCTATCAACAGCGAAGCATATTACAGACGAGAAGTGGTGGCATTTTTCCTTTGGTTAGCTGGAAGGTTCCAAAGGGCGCTGCGTACCTTTCTAACGCGTCCGGAAGAGTCGTCATTTACGTATGTTTTTGTTCCTTTTAGCTTTGGGGCGTTCTTTAATACGACAAGCTGAGATTTCTATTCTAAAAATGAAAAAAAAAATTGGCAGCTTCCATGTGCAGTGGGAATCAAGGAAATGCGAAGCACGCATCATGAACGTAAAACGGATTTGCATCGTTGTCTCGCTATACCTAGTTTGGTACATATGAAGTCAACGAAACGGCCGCAAGAGCACCATGACTGTGGCATGTAAACCATGCCGCTCATACACGCATGTCATGAGTCTAACGATATAACCTGTCATTTACGTTCGTCATGCAGTCGTATTGCGGCATGCCAATTTTCGTATACATCCCATTAACGAAACGCGTGGCATGTAAATCATGTCGCTCATGACATGCATGGCATGATTTTCATGTTATGACCTGTCATTTATGATCGTAATGCAGTCTTGTTGTGCATACTAATTTTCGTATACATCCCATTAAAGAAAAAGCCAGGAGAGCACCAAGACCGTCGCATGTAAATCATGTCGCTCATGACATTCATGTCATGATGTTGATGTTATGGCCTCTCATTTATATTCTTCATGCAGTCATGTTGTGGCATACCAATTTTCGTATACATCCCATTAATGAAACGCGTGGCATGTAAATCATATCACTCTTGACATGCATGTCATGATTTTCATGTTATGACCTGTCATTTATGTTCGCCATGCAGTCATGTGGCATACCAATTTTCGTATAAATCCCATTAACAAAACGGCCGGGAGAGCACCAAGACCGTCGCATGTAAATCATGTCGCTCATGACATGGATGTCATACTTTTCATGTTGAGATCTGTCATTTACGTTCGTTATGCAGTCATGTTGTGGCATACCAATTTTCATATACATCCCCTTAACGAAACAGCCAGTAGAGCACTAAGACCGTGGCGTGTAAATCATGCCGCTCATGACATGCGTGTAAAGATTTTCACGTCATCACCTGCCATTTATGTTCATCATGCAGTCATTGTTGTGGCATACCAATTTTCGCATACATCCTATTAGCGAAACGGCGAGGAGAGCACCAAGACCGTGGCATGTAAATCATGCCGCTCATAACATACATATCATGATTTTCATGTTTTGACCTGTCATTTATGTTCATCATGTAGTCATGTTGTGGCATACCAATTTTCGTAAACATCCCATTAGCCAAACGGCCAGGAGAGCTAAAAATCGTAGGCGGCTAGATAGATAGACAGATACGCTCAAAGTAGACAGATACGCTCAAGTTCGCTAAGAAATTCTTCGCATTTAAAATATCTATGCGTCTCCATGAAGTGAACCATGACGAATGGGCGAAGCTGGAGATCATTCTGTGTTACCGTAAATCACCAGCGACCTTGTCCACTCATGCGTGTAAATGAATGAGAACGCGTGTGTATATTTACACACGCGTTGTCATTTATGCTGTTGGTGTTTGTGGGATTCCTGCGCTCACACGTCGCAGATCATGACGAGTCCCGGATTCATTTAGTTAACGCGCACTCTCCGAATCCGTGTGGTTCAACTACGTACTAGAGAAAGAGCGTTTCCATAGTCAACGCGCGCCGTTCGCTCTCTCTCAAGATAGCAGAAGACAGTGCACAGCCTCCGGGATCGGCCCACACATGCACACACACCGTCTGACTGCACTCATGACTGCCGCTGTCGAAGAGAGAGAGGTCGCGCGCCAGGAGGCACGCGCCGAGGGCGAGCGCGAGCAGGGCTACGACATTACACTGGCAGACGAGCCTCGACCCTAAGGAGCTTCGCCCCTAGTAGCAGTGCTCGGCTTGCCACATCTAAACGCTTCAAGCCCGTACCATCTTTCGATGTCGGTACGCTGAAGATGAAGTGTATCACACATTAGGCTCGTGAACGCGTCAAGCATCCAAGAGTCTCTGAATGGGGTTCGGTCAGTCTGCAGGCAAAAATATTATTCCTGCGGGTCTGTTTTCAAGTTCATCAGAGCGGTTGTTGAACTGCGACATTAATTCAGGAAGGCGAGTTACAGTTGTTTCAAGCTGCTCAACAAGTGGAATTATATGCTTGGTTGATAGTACTGTGGCGTCAAGCCTATTTTTCCATTTTTCGATGGAACCAAACTTCGCTGTCCATTAAGACAAGTCAAGACAATTTTTTTCCTTGTCCATCGAGTAACTGCGACAGTCTTTTGTTTCACTTTTCACGACCAGGATTGCTCTAAACACATTGCCTGATAATGACAACACAATTCTACTGCGAGATAAACAAGATAATGCCGCCATCAGTGGGTTAGGTAGGCGCACTACACATCGATCGTCATTCCTATAGCAAGGGAAATCGTATTTCGGGCCTGCCGGAAAAACAGTACAGACAAGCTTGAAACCAGTGCACACCGTGCCACCGCAACCCACTGAAGAGCCAAGCATTGTCGGCTTCATAGCAGGTCAAAAGTGGCCAGTTGGTGATGCTGAGGTAGTACACGTACCATGCGCAGATGGGCTCCTAAGAGTCCAAGACGCAGAAGTCAGAGGCCTCAGTCCATCGATGATGAGAATCTCGTATCGGACCGTCCCATCTGGTGGCGCCGGGCAGTTGTGAGAAGGATGTGGAAACAGGCTCATGCGCAGAAGAAGCGGATTCCAGAAGACGTCTACATTCTGTGCAAACGGGAATCTAAAAGACAGTGCAGACAAGCTTGAATCAATACACATCGTGCCGCGGCAACACCCACACTGTTTAAGAACATCTTGACGGTTCTCTAAGAATACGCGGCAAATATGACGCGCAAGTGGAAGTGTATTGGCGACAGAACCCCCTGGTTGGTAGAAGCGTCTCATCAGGTCGGCCAAAAACACATCAAGACCTTCGCTTGTACAGTCCCAAGGCTGAGGCCGGCGCCGCCAATCTCTGCGAAGTTGAAGTGGTCATTAACAGCAGACCGCTTGCGCATGTTTTGAAACCAACCCATATGAACTGCCGCCGCTGCCCCCATCACACTTCTTCCAAGGAAGACGCGTGGTGTCCCCTCCGCACGAAGCCAGTGGTCCCGATGATTTGTCGACAAGAGGGGACCTGCTCCGCCGCGCGTACTATCCCGGAGCGCCTCACTGAAGAGCTATAGATTAGGCAAAGGCGGTCCTACTTTCCCTAACTTCGGTCCATGCCCAGCAGGCCGACTGAAAAACCACCTCAGCTAAGCTAAAATGATGTTGTGCTTTTGCACAACATCACCTTCGCAGCCCCCACTCCCTGCTATGGAAGCCGGGCTTAGTTTTTCCTGTGCACTCAGGAAGGGACGGCGTTACACGCGTCTGTTCCCTTTGGCTCAATACGCCCGTTTAGAAGGCAGTCAATACGCCCGTTTAGAAGGTGTACCGTCTCGATCAGAACTCTTGTTTGGGCTACTTGGTGACCATTCATGATGACTTCAAGACGCGAAAAATGTACACAGACCAAGCACTAAAACGACAAGGACAAGCGCCTACTACCACCGAATTTACTAGAGCATACAGATGGGGAATTTATAGGTTCCCATCTTCACTTGACACCAAAGCGCGGACGAATAAACTCGGAAGCAGTGATAATATACTATGATACAGCGCAATGCTTTCGTGGCTAGAGCTGATACAAAACGACAGGCCGAAGGCAAGCCAAAACTCTGACTGAGCTTTAACAATTATAGAAGTGCATGAAGAACTGCGTTCGACGCAACGGAGAGCAGAACTGCGCTAAGTGCCCGAGTAAACAAAAACCAGGTCGATAGCAGACAGCAATATCAGCAGAGATTGGCGTGAAACAACCTAGTTTTATAATAGAAAGCAAAATGCCTTCATTTTTTTGCTAGCAAAATGGTGTGAATGAAAGGTTAAGACAGGATTGAGGCACATGCCGTGTCAAATTACCATAAAAATTCTAAGAACAATTAAACCGGGGTGTAAGGAGCCCTCCCGAAAAGGAAAGTTACAGCGGAGCCACATATTAAAAACAGTACGAGTTTAAAACCATGCTTGACATAAAAACAACTAGTAAACATATAAACGGCACAGCAGATTCTGCGTTAGAAGTGACCGTTTAAGAAGTTAAGCTTTTTGTCAATAAATGAAATGGAGGCTGTGGTGACGCACGTGCTGCCTGCTTTGGTTGAGAAGAACGCCTCAGTGCTTCCTCTTTCAATTCTATCGTGTGCGTTTCCCAAGGATCTAGTCTTTCGCAATAGTGGCTTGCATGGCTTCTTGGAATCGCACTGCTTGGAGTGCTCAGGCAGATTTCCACCTGGGTTACTTCGGACGGTCCATGCGTGTTCTTTTGCCTTTTCATTAAAGCATCGCCCCGTACGTCCGATGCAAACTCGGCCAGATGTCGGAGGTATCTGACAGATG
Organism: Hyalomma asiaticum; assembly: GCA_013339685.2. Classification (NCBI taxonomy): domain Eukaryota; kingdom Metazoa; phylum Arthropoda; class Arachnida; order Ixodida; family Ixodidae; genus Hyalomma; species Hyalomma asiaticum. The sequence goes on from CM023485.1 coordinate 134,516,098, forward strand.
ACTTGTGTATCTGATATCGCGGTTCTGTGTGCACTGCGGCCGCTTTCTCCTGTGAATCATTGGACACAATTTTGATAGCTTGCTGGTGTGCAGAAAAAACCACATTGACTTCGTACCGTGCAGCCCTCTTCTTGACATTGTGTGAAAACTTATATATATAGACGAGATGGCCTGCACGGGTATCTTTGCCTTCTCTGGGTTCTAGAACATTTGCTTCTGTTTGGCGTTCTTAATCTTCTATACCAGGCCTTCGGAAACACCTACAATAAGTTGCGAAGGGTATCCGGCGCTAATGAGGCGAGTTACTTCCTGTTTGAAACTTTTTTCCATCAAGTGAACGCAAGATTTTTCAAGTGGCGCCTCAATGCTGTTGGGTGCAATGACTCTCTTTATCACCTTCGAATGGGCGCTGTTGAACGGGAGGAGACTCTCCTTGAACCTAGGATTATACATCCAACATACATGGTGAGCGGAGAAGTTTAGAAGTAGGTCCAAAAACTATCCTATCCCGAGAATGCAAGTATGGTCAAGTCATCACATGTGTCAACCTCATCGCCATAACGACCTGCCAATCACGTGTCCTTTCATTCTGCCGCAAGAAAGGAATTTTGCCACTTGAACTACGGGCCTTGTTCGGCTATATGGAACCATCCTGGGGTCACGCCAATAGGATGAACAAAATCCTAAAATCTGAAGTATGGCGTCATATTAGACTCTACCAGGATGCCCTTCGTAGCCTCGTTTGCGACGGCATCAACTTGCAAAGCGACAGGCGCAGATACCATGAGTACTGAAGGTTGTCATCCCAAACCGCCGAGTTTCTGTGGCAAAAGGCTAGAAGCAGCATATCGAAGGCAACAACCCAGAATCCTTCTTCAAGCAGCAGCATCACTAGCCTGGATGGAGCCGTCCTTTCAAGCGAAGTGACTAACATACTACAGAAAGGTCCGAAGTTCTGCTACCAACCTTCAACCTACCCTCAGCAGCTGCTGGCCATGGTTAGGAAGGTCGCGAACCGTTACGGTGAAAACAATAGGGACCGAGCAATGAGTAACAGTGTGGACCTCGTCCTTAGAACCGGGAGAGCAAACCCAAGAACCAGAGCCCCTCTCACCAAGGTAGTGAGTTATATGAAACACAACGGACTGACCCTGCTGCAAGAAGACAAAGAAGGAGGATTCGTTGTCATGCCACTTGCGAGCTTTGAGAAAAAAGCCCAAACAGCAATTGATAAGAATTTGAAGCCCACCAGGTTTACTATTAAGAAGCAAAAGAAGAAGGCAATCAGACTGTTACAAGATTTTCATCCTAAAACCCTGGAAAAGGCCGTTGACAAGGCTGAGGATAGTTTTCTGGAAGTCTTCTTTACTGGAAAAACGCACAAACCAGCCTGCCCTTTAAGAACAACAGTCTCAGATAAGAGCATCTGGCAAACACAAGTGGCTGTTTACTTACGACGTCACCTAAGCACATTTGACTGGCAACGATCCCTTCGTTCTAAGTAGTTCACTGAGAGTAGTTGATACCTGAAGAATTGGTCACAGGAGGTAGGAACAGCATTTTCCATCGATGTTGAAGACCCCTACGACAGCACCCCTCATGAAGGTCTCCTTGCGGCCGTCTAGGACAGAATCAACTCTTCTGGAGAAGTGAACTTCCAAAAAGGCTCGGGTATCAGCACAGAAACATTTCTGGCCCCTTTGGATTTTTACCTACATTCAACCGCAATTTCACATCACAAGTTCTACGTGAAAAAATCTGGAATTTGTAAAGGATCGTCGGTCGCCTCGTTCTTGTGTGAAGTCTTTCTGTCTGCTATGGACAAGGGAATCGAAGAAAAATTAGCCGTCCAGCCGGTGAAACCAATATACAGGCACTTGGACGACTTCCTTATCATCTTTCATTTCATTTCATTTATTGATACTGTCAGCCCTTGGCGGGCTATTACAGGAGTGGAATGAAATCAAATAAACAGCAATGTGCGTGAGATAAACAAGAAAAGGAACTACACCGCTGGAACTAATAATTTCACAGCTCATATCAAAACACATACAATAAGTCTATCAAAACTGCAGGAAATACAGTTGAAGCAGGGAGGTCAGTCAGTGAAACCATCAACAAAGAAAACACCACTGAGACATATATCATTTAACACATATCAGAACACATCATAAATACATAACCTAATTACAAAGCACGTTAATTACGCCTGGCATCACACTCTCAGTGCATGGCATCACAGTACACAATTGAATTTATTGCATCTAGAAACACAGAAAGTGAATTAATTTTCACAACCGAGTCTGGTAACGAATTGCATTGTTGAATCGCTCAAGGGAAGAAGCTGTACCTGAAGCAATCATTGTGAATTTTTTGGCGTGGTATGTACATGCTGTGTCTGTGTCTTGATGTTTCCTGTGTTTTGATTTCAAAGTACTTGTCGTAGCTTATTTTAACATGACTGTGAATTATTAAGAAAAGGAATTTGAGCCTTTCATATTCGGTTCGTTGTTGTAGTGGGGGGAGCTCTGCAAGTTTACATAACTCGGTAGGTGAATGAAGACGGCAGTATTTGTTAAATATAAACCTAGAACTAAGGCGCTGTATTTTCTCAAGTTTAGAACAGTTAGCTTGGGTAGAAGGATCCCAAACTACTTTAGCATCCTCGAGTATGGGTCGTAGAAGGGTTTTATAAGCTAAAGTTTTAATTTCAAGAGAGGCACAGTGAAGGTTATGTCTCAGGCCCCATAACACCTTGTTAGCTTTGGAACAAAGTTCCTCTACGTGAAGATTCCAACGCAAGTCGGGCGTAAATATGAGGCCTAGGTATCTATATTGATGAGCCCGAGAAAGTTCGTGACCGTTGATACTGTATGGATAACTAAGAATATTCTTCTTCCTAGAAATGGACATGAAAACAGTTTTTGAGGGGTTAAGCGGCATTTGCCACTGACTTTTTCATCCTTGCCCATAACATTGACAGACAGATCTAAAGACATTAAAACCATTTTGTGATCAGAAAGACCGTCATCAATTTCGCACATGCCAAGAAACGGGAGTAGTGAACCGGATAAGAATATGAAATCAAGCAGTGAGGAAGCCGTTGGACCCACGTGCGTACAAGATGAGACGATCTGAGTCAGATTATAGCAGAAGGCGAGCTCTAGCAGCTGGTCACCTTTTACGACTTCACTTCCTTCTGAACTGAGCATCGACCAATTAATTCCAGGTAGATTAAAATCTCCTATTAGGATAATATTATCACCATGCTTCAAGTGTGAGTTCAAAAAGCTTCTTAAGTTATCAAGTACATTCATTGGGGTGTTCGGAGGTCTATACATAGCACTAATGTATGCCGTACGATTCCTGAACGTGGTTTTAATCCAAAGAGTTTCGACACCAATAGCATGCGGAAGAACACTAACTAATATATTGTCTTTAATTAAAACGGCAACACCTCCTCCTCTTGTTTCACGGTCTTTTCTCACGATTTTGTATCCGGGAGGAGTAACTTCGGCATCAGGTATATATTTCTTCAACCATGTTTCAGTCATTACGATAAAGTCGGGATCGTGTTCTAGTACGACAGCCTCAAGGTCCGCTGTTTTATTCAAAATACTTCTTACATTGGTATTAATTATCTTCAACTGCTTAAAGCTACTCTCACGCCGTCAGTCGACATCACGACGCTCGTCAGATGTTTCGGGAGGTGTCTTACATACATACCTCATGTTAGTATCCTCATTCCAACCGTACACCACCTCACTAATTTTCATTTTGTCAAAGATAAGCTTCACCTTAACCCCCGTTTTTCTCTCCTGAGAGCTAGACTCCCACAGCCTTCTGCGGATCTCCACAACGCGTTTTGAGAAATCTTCGTTAATGTTAATTTCCTTACCCCGTAATTTGAAGCAGTTTCTTAATATAGTAGTCTTATCTCTGAAATCTGAAACTCTCAGGATAATAGGCCTATCTTTGCCTCCCCGTTTTGCTCCTAAGCGATGAATTCGTTCAACTGAGTTAATTTTAAGGCTTAACAGCTTGTCAAAAATATCAACGTTGATCTTCTCGTGTAAAACGTCTTCAGTTTCATTCACATCTTCTTGTACCCCTCTGATAATAAGATTATTCCGCCGAGAGCGGTTTTCTAGCTCATCAATTCTCTGGAGGAGAGCGATCCTGTTGGTGCACGACTTAGTAACTTACTCATCAACTTTTTTACTAACACTCGCCATTGAGGTCTCGGTTTCGCCGGCAAACTTCTCAAGATTTGCAAGCCTGAGTGGGGCTTCGCCCAGAATTTCTAGCCTTTCCTCTATTTTCGAAAGTCTACTCTCGACCCGAGCCTCAAAAGATTGTTGAAGACTTGAGAAGACTTTCCGTCAGACCGGCTTAATCAGGCAATCAGCAACATCATCACGGTTTTCAGCACTGAATCTGGAGTGCTAAGGTTCACCTACGAGATACCAACTGAAAACAAGAGGGAGTTTTTAGACCTACTTCTAAACTTTCCGCTCCCCATGTATGTTGGATGTATAACCCTAGGTCCAAGAAGAGTCTCCTCCCGTTCAATACCGCCCATTCGAAGGTGATAAAGACAGCCATTGCATCCAACAGCATTGAGGCGGCACTTGAAAAATCTTGCTTTCGCTTGATAGAAAAAAGTTTCAAACAGCAAGTAACCAGCGTCATTAGCGCCGGATACCCTACGCAGCTGATTGTGGGTGTTTCCGAAAGCCTGCTACAGGAGTTTAAGAACACCAAAATGAAGCAGAAGTTCCAGAACCCGGAGAAGGCAAAGATGCTAGTGCAGACCATCCCGTATAAATATAAGTTTTCACAAAACGTCAAGAAGCTGGCAGCACGGTACGAAGTCAATATGATGTTTTCTGCCCCCAGCAAGCTATCGAAATTGTGTCCAATTATGCACAAGCGAAAGCGGCCGCCGCGTACAAAGAACCGCGATATCAGATACACCCAACGCAAAAAATAAGTCATCTATCAGGCACCTCTGACATGTGGCCGAGTTTACATCGGACAGACGGGGCGATGGTTTAATGAAAGGGCAAAAGAACACGCATGGACCGCCCAAAGTAACGCCCAAAGGACGCCCAAAGTAAGTGGAAATCTTAGCACTGCAAGCGGTGTAATTCTAAGAAGCAATGCAAACCACTATTGCGAAAGACTGGATTCTTGGGAAGTGCACACAACAGAATTGAAAGAGAAAGAATTGCGGTGGTCTTCATAACGAAAGCAGGCAGCACATGTGTCAGTACAGCTTCCATTTCATTGAGTGACAAAGAGCCTAAATTCTTAAATGGCCACTTGTAATGCAGAAGCTACTGTGCCGTTTATATGTTTACTAGTTGTTTTTGTCAATGATGGTTTTTAATTCTTATCTGTTTTTAATGTGCGGCTCCGCTGTATCTTCTTTCCCCGAGGGCTCTTTACACCCCGGTTTTATTGTTCTTAGAATTTTTTATGGTAATTTGGCACGGAATGTGCCTCATTCCTGTCTTAAGCTTTCATCCACACCATTTTGCTTTCTGCTATAAAACTAGGTTGTTTCACGTCAACCTCTGCAGATGTTGCTGTCTGCTGTCGACCTGGTTTTGGTTTATTTGGGTATTTAGCGCAGTTCTGCTCTCCGTTGCGTCGAACGCAAGCCTTCATGCATTTCTATGATTATGACAGCTCAGTCAGTATTTTGGCTTGCATTCGCTCTCTCGTTTTACATCAGCTCTAGCCACGAGAGCATTGCGCGGCGTCATAGTAGCTTTGGTGTCACGTGGAGATGGCTATCTATAAATTCCCCAGGCCCGTGTGCTGTGCGATGTCAGTGCACGTTAAAGAACCCCACGTGGTCCAAATTTCCGGAGCCCTCCACAACGGCGTCTCTCATAATCAGAACTGGTTTTGGGACGTAAAACCCCACAAAACAAAACAACAACAACGAATTCCCCATCTGTCTGCTCTAATAAATTCAGTTGGAAGTAGGCGCTTGTCCTTGTCGTTTTTGTGTTTGGTGTGTGTACATTTTTCGCGTCTTGAAGTGATCATGTACCCTCTCGAAGCAAGCTGCCACTAAACAGCTGGCCAGTAATCTCCTTGGCTCCTTGGGAGTAAGTTGCTGGTCTTTCCCGAGAGGCGGCGGCTGGCAAGGGAAGCGAAGACAACGAGGCTGAGGAACAAGCATGAGCGGTAGAATAAAAGGAATCGAAGGCTGGTTTTCAATTCGGGTCTCTATCACTGAACGGTGTCTTCAGTGTTACATCCGGAGGTTCTGGAATATTTGCACGACGATAACCCGACGGCCGGACAACCTGCTTTTTCGTGCACACTTGCTAGGATACACGAGAAGTACAATTGGCCTCGGCTCACTGCCGATGTTTCCCGCGCGTAAGGACACGCAGATACCGTCAACGAGGAATGACGCCGCGGACTAGGCCAGCCAGATTTCTGCAGTAGGTCGAGCCACCTCGCCGACTGTGCGAGTAAATCGGTATGGACTTACTTGGGCCGTTTCTCCACGTCAACTTCCGCCAATAAAAGGACGTCGTAGGTACTGACTATACACCCCCTACGCCGAAACAAGAGCCCTGCCCAAAAGCTGCGCTGCCGAGGTAGCCAACTTCATTTTTGAGAACACCGTTTTGCGTAATGGAACCCCACAAGTCCTCACCCCCGAAGAGGCACGGTCTTCACGGCTGGCCTAACTCAGTCGATCCGGAGAAACAGGCAGACAAGCCACCTTCGGACCACTGCCTAACACCTGCCGACGAATGGCCGCCTGAATAACGCCATCGCCGACATGGTGGCCCTGTATGTCAACATCGAATGCAAGACATGAGACGCCATGCCAAGAAACAAACCACATAGTGCCACACCAGCTTATTTGTCCGAGGAGCCCAGCAGCGACGTTCAGTGATGAACTACCGGTCATAGTCGACCAAGATCTCGACGTTGCTGCCTATTTGCAAGGCGCCGAATATTCTCGACAGCTCACTTGACTGTGTACATGTCTGTGTAACAAGAACCAGCAGGTGGCCGACAGCCATCATTACAATCTTCCACGATGAAGGGGAAAATTAGCATCTACCCGTTTTGTAACACAAGGCTACCTCGGTCCAGGACGAATTTTTCGGCAACTAGGAAGCTTTCATTTCTGAGAAATCCGTATGCATTTATTTATTTATAAATACTGCGATCCTTCAGTTGAAAGATCATGGCAGGGTGGGAAAAATGTTCGAGAATGGGTACATGCAATTAAAGAAACAATCAAAACACAATAAATCATACAATGTGACTATACAGGGCGAAGGTTCCAAAACGCTTATTTCAAAAAATTCTTAGAGTAACATAACACATAATAACGTAACACGTAGAATACGGGTTACAGACTAACACAATGATTACAATAAAACAAATAATACAATGCAATAAGTAGTGATGGTTTAGGTGATGCTGTTTTCAAACAATGACAGTTTCTTATGTAAAACGACATCATTTGTCAGGCTATTCCAGTCATTAATAGTTCTAGGGAAGAATGAATACTTGTAGCAGTTAATCCGTGAAGGTAAAGGCGTTATCGTTTTATTGTGTCGCTTGCGAGTTGCGTAACCGGAAGAATACCGAAGGATGCCTGCAGTGTCAACATTTAAATGGCCATTTATTAATTGATAGAAAAACTTAAGTCGGCAAGTGCGGTTTCTGTTCACAACGGGTTGCAGACCACTTTTTACCAATAATTCAGATACCGATGTTCTACCGTATGAGTTATAAATAAAACGTAAGCCTTTGTTCTGCACTTTTTCTAGTTGATTAATATTACGTTTAGTGAATGGATCCCATATTATTACAGCATATTCCAACATTGGACGAATGAGTGTTTTATATGCTAGCATGCGTACAGACGGGGTAGAATATTTTAAGGATCGTTTTAGAAAAGAGTTTACGTAGACATTTACCTGTAGTTGTGTCGGTGTGTTTGTTCCAGTTTAGATCATTACTTATCCATAATCCAAGCTACTTGTATTCTGCAACTTCTGTTAAATTGACGCTATTCGTGCCGTACTGATAACATAAAGGATTTTTCTTTAGTGTTATTTCATATAAACAGTTTTGTTGTAATTAATTGACATTTGCCATTCCTGGCAAATGTCAATACCAGGAATGTCAATGTCAATTGTCAAATGTCAAATGTCAATGCCATTCCATGCGAAACTTTATCAAAGGCCTTTTGGAAGTCCATAAAAATGTCATCTAGCTGTTCACCTTTATTTAGTGCGGTAGGAAAATCGTGGATGGTTTCAACCAGCTGTGTAGTGGTAGAATATCCACGTCTAAATCCATGCTGTGCTTTTGTTAGTACTTTGTGTTCATCAAGAAATGTAACAATGTGTTTGTGAATTGTGTGCTCGAGAATTTCACAAGCTGTTGAGGTTAACGAAACTGGTCGATAATTTTTTATTTGAGTTTTATCACCTGCTTTGTGTAGAGGCTTAATTCGGGCAATCTTCCAGTCCTCAGGGAGTAGACATTCGTTCAAAGACCTAGTATACAACACACACAAATATTTCGCACACCACTCTGCGTACCGTTTTAAGAAGGCATTCGGTATCTCATCTGGTCGAACAGATTTCTTAACATCCAGATTTAACAATAAATTAAAGATACCCTCTTCAGAAATAGTGACATCTGATATTGGTGGTAGGTTCGCATCGAAAGGTGGGAGATGATTATTATCTTTTGTATAGACACTGTTGAAATAGTTATTAAAGGCCATACAGGCAGCCTTTTCATCACTCTCTAATTTTCCAGCTAAAATAAAGGCATCGGTAGAGCACATGCCCGGAGTGACCTCTTTCCAAAATTTCCTTGGACATGTTTTAATAAATGACGGTAATTTTTCGTTAAAATAGTTTTCTTTGTCACGAAAAGATTTTTCTTTAATTTCTTCACGTATATTGCAAATAATTGTTTTTAAATTAGGACTGTTAGCCTTGTTCGACCTTTTTTTAACCGTTTCAACTTTCGCTTCAGCTGTAGCGTCTCTCTTTTTATCCAGGGATTGTGATTCTCTGCTTTCTTTGTAATTAAAGGGATGAAACGCTGCACACAATCTTCAATTATTCTCTTAAAGGAAAGCCACGGTTATTCAACGATACGATTACCTGCATTGAAATGATCATATTCAAAGGCCAGGACATCAATTATAGATTCATCATCTGCTTTCGAAAAATTGGGAAATCTCTTCACCACCCTCTGCTGACTAAGTGCAACTCCCTTTAGTTCCAGTACCACAGCCTTGTGATCCGATATGCCATTTGTGACGCTGCACAACATGCCTTCTTTTATATTGCCACTCACCAGATATATATCTAGAATAGATTTCGACCCCTGATCTATTCTGGTAGGGTCGGTAACTATTTGCGTCAAATCATATTGAAACATGATATCGGATATTTCAGTATCTGCAGCTTGACATGGGTCTGATGAAAACGTTTCCCAATTCATATTTGGCATATTAAAATCTCCCGCTATGATTAATTTATCTTCGGTTTTTACGTGACAATGAAGGTAATCCTTAAGCATTGCGATAACATCAAGGGAAGCATTTGGTGGCCTGTAAACGACACCAAGAAGATATCTAATATTGCCAATATACACTTTACAGAAGATGCTTTCTATGTCTTGAACGTCTGGCATTTTTACAACACGTGTTTTATTCCTAAAAAGAGTAGCAACGCCCCCTCCCGTCCCATCTCGATCCTTACGGAACACTCTACTGTTTTGGTACAAATTCACTATCAAAAACATCATCTCGTAGCCATGTCTCAGTTAGTAATACAATATCTGGGTCATGTGCTAAAAGCATGCCTTCGAATTTCTCTGCCTTATTAACAATACTGCGGCAATTTACATTTAGCACCACTAAACATCGTTCATCTAGTTTCCCTGAAGCTTAATTTGGTTGGATAACTTATATCTTTTATTCTTATTATCATCCCAGCAAAAAAACTTTCCACCAATGCTTATTTTGTGAAAAACTAACTTCACTTTAGATCCACTTGCGCGCTGGCGCGATGAACTTTGCCACAACTTTTTTGTGATATCACGAACACGAACGGAAAAGTCTTCACTTATCGACAGCTCGGTGCCCTTCAGCTTGGAACACCTCTGTAGAATAGCTATCTTGTCTCGGTAATCGAGTATTTTTATAATTACTGGGCGTTCTTTGCCATTCTTTTTTCCCAATCTGTGACATCTTTCTATGCCACTGACATTCACTCCCAGCTTTCATTCAAATAAGTCCTTTTTTATTATTTCCGTAAGGTCAGCAGTCGTTTCATTAGCTTCTTCCCCCAGGCCAAAAACAATCAAGTTATTTCGTCGACTTCTGTTCTCTAACTCGTCAATTCTTTTGAGCGCGAATTCGAAATCTTTCTCAAACTGTGTTGCTCTTTGTATTAAATCGTTTACATCTGTTTCCAGTTCAATCAAAGGTTTTGTCTGCATTTCGACAGAACTCATCCTTTCAGTCAAGCTAGCAACTTCTTTTTCGATTTTTTCTTGTTTTGATAAGACACTGTTCATATCAGTCATGTGCTTTTGTCCTGAAAGAAGCTGCTGCAGTATTTCTTTATCTGAAGGGCCAGGGTTTGCTTCAATATCCCCGCAAACTAACAAATCCACACCAAAAGCACAAATACATGAAAAAAAGCTACTAAGTGGGCGTGGAAGCAACACTAAAAAGCGGTTATCACTGCGGTAACATGGCGCAGGCAAGGAGGAACTAACCTGCACCACAAAGACGAATGGTTTCGTGAGCATTTCGCCCAGACTGCCGCTGCCTGGCCCACTGAAGTTCGACGGAGGTACGCAGCTTCTTATAGCCATTGGAAGGTCCGAGGCCGCTGACGTCACCGATGTTGGCGCATGCGTCGGAGTCGAGACTAAGGAAAGGACGGCTCCACCGATAAGACAACGGTGACCACGCAGCGGAACCTCGACGCCGTGAAGATCCTTCCGGTCATGAGATGGGTCTGTCAAAACGGATTCATATTCAGCAGCTTTCGTTCCGAATACGGTCGCCACAACCTGCACCACAAAGACGAATGGTTTGGTGAGCATTTCGCCCAGAGTGCCGCTGCCTCGCCCACTTGTGCTACAAAACGGGTGGATGCTAATTTTGCCTTTCATATGCGTTACTCCATCTTGCGGGTTTTCGCAGAACTCATTTGCCATCTATTCACGCCCATGTGCTTCGAGTTGTCCACGGATACGCCCTCGCGCTGTCAATCGCTAGCCCCCTGGTTAGCTCAATTGGCAGAGCGAGTGCCCCGGACAGGCGTTAGTCGAGGGATCGAACCCCGGAGGAGGACGAATTTTTCGGCAACTAGGAAGCTTTCATTTCTGAGAAATCCGTATGAATTTCGTTGTAGCCTTGTGCTATAAAACGGGTGGATGCTAATTTTCCCTTTCATAAACGTTACTCCGCTTTGCGGATTTCCGCAGAACTCATTTGTCAAATCTTCGACGATGCCACACAAAAAAAAAAACTTGGACAATCTCCCCCAAGGGAACCCTGATGGGATGCGAAGCAGCAGCGTTGCGCACGGGTGGCGTCACGGGTTGAACGGCGCTAACGCGGGTGCTGGAAGAAGTTTGAAGCGAAACTCGGTGTAGCGTTTACTGGTGTAAACGTTTGTTTGAAACGCAGACACGGGAGGCGAGCGGGCGTTGGAGCCGGCAGCTGCGGGCGCTCAGGAGGGTGAGGGAGAGAGTGACGTACGCGCGCACCTGATAGGGAAGCGTGCGAGGGGAGCGTGACCTACTTGGCACCGCTCCAACACCTGCGCCGAGGGAAGCGCGTTGCCTCGCGCTTGTGGGGAGGAGGATGATGATGATGAATGTGGAACGGATGGACAGCGTTATACAGGCTAGTCAAAGAGCTGCTTCGCATCTAAAACAAATCGGCGACGGGGTCTTCGTATGTACGCCGACACGACGACTCGGACTGAGCCAAACTAGCTCTCATGACGGCACAACGTCGGAGTACCTGCAAGGTACTCCGACGTTGTGGTGCACTGCACTACGAGGTCCTGCCTCATGGCTTAACGTCATCCCAGCGGCTGTGCACGCGGCCCGAAGCTGTGCACTTTGTAGGGCTTAAACCCTATTGCGCACGCTGATTAAGTGCGACACCTTCTTAGTCTGTCGCACGTATTCTCACTTTGATGTTCTATTTGCAGCATCGGGACGTTGCTTTTTCAGGGCGGGGGGGTAGGGCGGTTGTGACACGCGCGCTTTTTCTTGTTTTTTTATGTTTACCGAGGCCGCCGTTATCACTTCCCTGTAACGCGGAGCACAGGCCACGCTTATCTTGCGTGCTGCTTCGAGAATGGTATAGACCGTTGTACTAAATTTGCATGCCCGGAGGCCGCATTTGAGTGCCTTCTAGAATCTCGATGATAATACAAAAACGCGCTGCGACGAGTGTATAAAACCAAAATCAAATCTAATCAATTCAACCCCTATTTCTCCGAGAGATATAGGCGGTTGACGGAAGAAAAGGTGCAAAAGCTACAACTTCAAAAACTCCGTCCTCCTACAAAATCCCGCAGGAAAAAATGAGCCATAGTGCAAGTGCGAAAGATATGAAACATAGCGGTGAAACAAAAGCAAAAAATTTTGTTGCGTATTAAAGCCGATACAGCCTTCTCAGATGTACCACACTGTACTCTACCTGAAGGAAATCGGACATAGGCAGCGCGAGTCGGAGTCATGTTACATTTACAATACCTATAAAAAACATTAACGTTATTCTCATGTGGTAGTGACGCACGCAGCACACAAGGCGAAACACGAAGGACTCAAGCCATGTCAGGCAAACTATTTATTTGGTGAACTTGTGCCTAGAAAAACAAAGCCAGTGACAATGCACAGCAATAGCGGCGTGGACAGTCGTCGGTCGACGGAAAAACTAAGCGGCGCAATGTGTCGGCCTTTATACACACGTCATAACGCGTTCTCGCATTATCTCTGAATTCCAGAGTTACTTAAGTGTGCGCGCAGGCATGCAGTTTCAGGAATGGTTGAAACGGTTCCCAAAGTGACAGGCAAGATAAATGCGGCTTGCATTGGGCGTAACAGAAAGTGACAACTGCGCTCGCCGCAAAAAATCAAAACAAGCGCGCGATTCCCAGGAAGGTGATAACGGCGTTCACGAAAGCAACTGCACGTGTCACTACCCCCTCTGAAAAGCATTGTCCAGATCCTAAAAACAGAACATGCGAGAGAGAGAACATACAATACATTAACAATACGTCACAATTAATCAGCGCGCGTAATGATTTTCCAGTCGCACCACATGTACAACTTCGGGTCGTGCACGGCGCCGCTGGGATGACGTTAAGCCATCTGGCACGACCTCAGAGTCCAGTTCACCACAACGTCGGAGTACCTTGTAGTGTCCAGAGCAGCGGCGCAAGAGCTTCTCGCACAGTCCGCGTCGTCGCACTGGCGTCCAGACCCAGACGGGCTCGTCGGTTCGGTGTGACGTCGTCGAAGGTTGGAGTGGTGCCTGTCGACCGTCTGCTGGTTCTTGATATGCAAGCAAGCGAGCAGTCGAGTTCTTCGGCGCGCTCTAAGTAGATGGCAACGTTGACGCCTTCTCGTCGGTGCCGACCGGTAGCATGGCGTCAAGTGTTGTTGGGCTCCGTCCGTAGGAAAGCTTGTATGGCGTAAGCTGCGTCGTTTCTTGCCCGGCCGTGTTTTACGCGAAGGTCACATACGGAAGTATGGCGTCCAACGTCGTGTGTTCGGCGTCGACGTACATACATGGCCAGCATGTCGGCGATGGTCTTATTTAGACGCTCGTTGAGGCCATTCGTCTGCGCGTGATGGCGGTGGTTCAGCGGTGGTTTGTGCGACGTACCTCAAGATCGCCTGAATTAGGTCAGCCTTAAAGGCCGTACCTCTGTCGGTGATGAGGACCTGCGGGGCTCCGTGACGCAGGAGGATATTCTCAATGAAGAATTTGGCGACCTCGGCGGCACTGCCCTTGGGCAGGGCCCTTGTTGCGGCATAGCGGGTGAGGTAGTCAGTCGCTACGACGATCCATTTATTGCCGGAAGTAGATGTCGGGAACAGCCCCAGTAAGTCCATTCCGATTTGCTGGAACGGCCGTTGAGGTGGTTCGATGGGTTGCAGAAGTCAGGCTGGCCTAGTTGTCGGTTTCTTGCGTCGCTGAGAGTCTCTGCGTGTCCTTACGAAATGGGCGACGTCGGCAGTGATACGAGGCCAATAGTACTTCTCTTGTATTCTTGATAGTGTGCGGGAAATACCGAGGTGCCCGACTGTCGGGTCATCGTGCAAAGCTTCAAGAAACTCCGCACTTAACTCTGAAGGCACCACGAGGAGTTGGTCGGCTTGGAGCGGCGAGAAGCTTTTTTCAGGTGAATGTTGTTCCGCAGGAAAAACGGAGTCAGTCCTCGGCGGAATACCTTAGGCACGGCGACGGTCTTGCCTTCCAGGTAGTCCATGGAGTTCTTGATTTCTGGGTCAGCTCGTTGGCATTTCGCGAAGTCGTCGGTACTTGTGGGTCCCAAGGAAGAGACATCGTCCTGGTCACCCTGGTGCGGCGGATCGACGGGGACGCAAGACAAGCCGTCGGCGTCGGAGTACTTTCGTCCGCTCTTGTAGACGACGGTGATGTCAAATTCTTGCAGTCTAAGACTCCATCGCCCGAGGCGTCCTGATGGATCCTTCAAGTTAGCTAGCCAACAAAAGGCATGGTAGTCACTCACGATTTCGAAAGGCCTGCTGTACAGGTAGGGGCGCAGCTTTAATGTAGCCCAGCGGAATAATCCGCTTCCGCCTTCGAAAGCTAGTGTAACTGATAACCCTCTCAAGTGCGCCGGTCGTCTGCACGAGCACGGCGTTTAGCCCTGTGCTGCTTGCGTCCTTGTGAATTTGGGTGTCGGCTTCTTCGTCGAAGTGCGCGAGTACTGGCGGCGTTTCCAGGCGTCGCTTTATTTCTTGAAATGCCTCGACTTGCGCCGTTTCCCATTTGAAATCAACCTCGGCCTTTGTGAGGTACGTCTGTGGCTCGGAGATGCATGAAAAGTTCTTGGCAAAGCGCCTGTAGTAAGCACAGAGGCCAAGAAATCGGCGTACTGCCTTCTGCCATTGGGCGGAGGAAAGTCGCCGACCGCAGCTGTTTTTTTGCGGAGCAGGTTTTGCTCGCGACTTGCTAATAACGTGGCCTAAGAACAACAGTTCCTCGTATGCGAAGCGGCACTTCTCTGGCGTCAGGGAAAATGAGGAAGCTTTGATTACCCGAAGAACAGCTTCAAGGCGCCGGAGGTGTTTGTCAAAGCTGGAAAAGAATATGACTACGTCGTCCAAGTAGACGAGCAAAGTCTGCCACTTCAAGCCTGCCAATACTGTGTCCATAACCCGTTGGAACGTGGCAGGCGCCGCGCAAAGACCAAAGACCTTAAACTCGAACAGGCCGTCTGGTGTTATGAACGCTGTTTTCTCCCGGTCTCTCTAGCGTAGTTCGATTTGCCAGTAGCCGGTTTTGAGGTCCTTCGACGAAAAATACTTTGCGTTGTATAGTCGATCCAAGGCATCGTCTATCCGTGGGAGAGGGTACAGGTCTGTCTTCGTGATCTAGTGTAGGCAACGATAATCGACGCATAAACGTAGGGTTCCATCCTTCTTCTTCACTAACACCACGGGTGATGCCCAGGGACTCGTAGACGGCTGAATGAAGTCGTCACCCAGCATTTCGTCGACTTGCTTGATGGGCTGGCATTTCTGTGCCGAAACTCGGTAGGGGCTCGGACAAAGAGAACGGGCATAATCGTCGGTGATGATGCGATGTTTCGCGAGAGGCGTCTGACGAAGCTTCGATGACGACGAGAAGCAGTCCTTGTATTGCTGGGCTAAGGCCTTGAGCTCTTTTGTTGTTGCCTTGAAAGGCCTTGATTGACGTTGAAGGCGGGCGCGGACACTGCGTGCGTCGTTGCGGGTCCCCGAGAATCGGTGAGGGTGAAGGCATTGCTTAGTTCCACGAATTCACTTAGGTGCGCTACCTTCGTACCTCTATTCAGGTGCCTGTATTTTTTGCTGAAGTTCGTCACGACTACCTTGGCTTCGCCTTTATGTAGCTTGGCTATGCCTCTTGCGACGTACATCTGACGATTTAGGAGGAAGTGCTAGTCGCCTTCGATGACGCCTCGTAAGTTGTTAGGCGCTTTGGTGCCGACGGAAATGATGACGAACACAATAAGTCATGATAAGCCACGTTGCTGTCTGACGGTGTTGCGTTATCCGTGGATAGCGTGATTGACCGGGATCTTAGGTCGATGACTGCGCCATGAGCGTCCAGGAAATTCATGCCTAAAATGCCGTCTCGCGAGCATTGCTGCAAGACCACAAAGCTCACCGAATACGTCTGACTGTCAATTGTGGCTCTCGCCGTGCAGGTTCCAGTCGGTGTTGTAAGGTGGCCCCCTGCTGTTCGGATATCTGGTAGTCTTTACTTTCTTCAGCTTAGCGGCGAGGAGACCACTGATGACAGAGTAGTCAGCGCCGGCATCGGCTAAGGCGGTGAGGCTGTGGCCGTCGATAATCACGTCCAGCTCGGTGGTTCGCCGCCTGGCGTACCGGTTTGGTCGGGGCGTCGGATCACGGCTGCGTCGGCTTGATCCGGTGCGGCTATGTCGCGTCGGCAAATATTTCGGCGGCGAGGCTTTGCCGTGAAGACTCTGGTCAGGCGGCGTGCTGAGACTACTTCGGGAGGGTTCGTGCGTCGTGGTCATCGTCGTCGTCGGCGGCGAAAGATCTTCGGCATTGCGTTGTGCAGTAACCGCACCTGCACCGCTTGCTGCCTTTAGTTTTCCGGATAGGGGCTTGGAGATCGGCCCCGGGTGGGTCGGTGTACTGGCGGCACTCTGGAGAGACGTAGCGGCCAGGTGAAGGTGAACGAGATGGTCGTCTTCCTTGCCACTGCGGTCCGGCGATGTGATCGGCGATATACAGCGTACACATCGAAGCCACGCAGTCCCATCTCACGGTAACGGCAGTAGCGGTTGGTGTTCCCGGTTTCGCCACAGTGGTATCGCAATGGGCAGTGGTTAGGGATGCGCCAAACGTCAGTTTTCGTCGGCGCGTGCTGGATTACAGGCGAGCGGGATGGCGTCGGAGGTAGCGGCGATGGCTGGCGACGAAACTGCTGAAGGCTGTTTCACATGCTGCGATTGCAGCGACGAAAATCGTTCCAATCGCTCTGTTCGCTCCCGTCGCTTAATGGCGGTTTCGTTTCAGATGACTTGCGATTGCAGCGACTGTTTTTCCCGCGACAGTAGCGACCGGTTATCTTCAAATGTGTTTAAATAACCGTGCGTTATAATATTATTAACTTTGTTTTACAGGATTGAAGAACATGCATGTATTGTAATTTAAAAACGGCTGCAAGTGGGTAAATTATTTTGGTGTGCGCAACAGCGGCTCCCGCACATCAGTAAAGACGTGAAAATAGCGGTGGCAGCAGCGCAGCGGCCACGGTGTAAGAATAAGAATAAGCATGATGTTGAATAGTTTGCTTTGTGAACTTATTCTTACACCGTGGCAGCGGCGCAGCCGCTGCTTCGGCTGCTTCGCGTCGTGAAGAAAAAAAAACTTTGCGCCATGGATGTAGCCGCGTAGGAAGGGTCCGCGTATTCTTCTTCGAAGTCGTCGTGTGCGCGAAGCATGATCCTCCGTGTTCAGCATCAAGTTGTCAACGAATGGTTCGTGTATCTTGCTCGCAAGTGCCTACTACACTGTAGTGCCTCCGAACCGGACGACGCCGGCATCTAACCAAAGCCCACATTTATGGATCTGCAAATGATGTATATGTGTGTGTCTGTGCACGGAATACGGTTAGTTTGTGTTGTGACCGAACGCGGCAACACGCATGTAACCGAAAACTCGCATCTTGAAGGCCGCGAAAAATGACGCCTCTGTGTGTGTGTGTGCGCGTGCGTGCGCGTGTGTGCTTGCATGATGTTGAATAGTTTGCTTTGTGAACATCGATATCACGGATCGTCCGTCGTGGAATCTGTGGTGTGGATGTGTAACAACTAGCATCACAAGTTTATAAGGAGCTGCAGTCACCTGTGTTGAAGCCTGTATGTTGCGTCACTACATTGTGAAGACACGGATGTCGTTTAGTTTCCTAATGCTAGTAGATTACTGGGAGTCTGTCCAAAGAAGCAAAATACGTTGCACTCCCCACGCCGTGCACGAAATGTATTTTTGATGTATAGTCTTATAACAAGTTAGTAGCGTAGTCATGCACTTAGAGCTGTAGTAGACTGTTCCCCTGCTATGCCTCTTTTCTGCTAGAACCGAATTGTTTGCAAAACAGAAAAACAGCCAATAAGGGCCTGAATTAAGTACTATCTCCAAACAGCCTATATATTTAGATACGTGGTTTTACTGCAATAAAAGGATTCTGTCGACAAGCAGAAATATTAACAGGGCTCACTGTGTTTCCGTGACATGCATTCATTGTCTAATGGTTCAGAAACTGCTCTCCATCCTGTTCCATCTCGGGAGTCTCTCGAAGTTTAGAATGTTTTCTTGCCATGGCATTTCCTTAATCAAATGCGCTTGTTGGAATTGAGAAGCATTTGTGTGAGGGTCACCGCTATAGAGAAAACTGCTGTATTGGCCTTGAGGCACAGAGCATTTTTTCAGAAAGCGAAACAGTACTTGTTTGGGTGGCTCAGTGAAGCTCAGTGAAATCACGCTGTAGGGCATGGTGCCAACACACCCTCTGTTGTGCGAGTCGGCTTGGTGCAGAGAGAGAAACAGACACTTCACGCTTTCTGCAGAAACTTGCCGGTTCCACCTGTCAAGGCTAGCCAGTGCCGATTCATCGTACTTGATGTGCTTCTTGTGCGACCTTGGTGGCTGCAAATTATTTGTTATATAAACGAAAAAAGGTGTTGCCTGTACAGCAAATACCTAATTATCTGCACAGTATGTTTTTTGGAATGTAAAACTTATAATTATTCAATAACTCTGGCTTGACTGGTTTGGTCATTACCAGAACTATTGGCACAGTGTCGTTCCTTGTCTTTCCACCACACATATGCCGTTGTTTGCTTATTGTTCGAGGCATTGGACTCATGGCAAAGGGAGGCGAGAGGATGCACCATTTCATTTTCCTCAAAGTGGCAAGCAGCGAGCATATTTGTGTCATTAACCACCAAAGTCTCTGTCTTTGCATGCTCTCCACACTTCACGCCAGGTCCAATTGGCTCATTTCTTTTCTCTTTTTGAGAACAGGAGACAGGTAGCTGAGACAGTGCAAAAATAGTGACAGCATGGCATCTAGTAACAAAACAGGCCGCTTGGGTTTGTCAAGAGAGATGTCACCACCAAGATCACCTTCATTGCGTCTCCATTTCACTGTTTGAGAAATGCTTCTAGCAAACGTAGTTATGGGGCATGAGCTCTCGACCTTTCCTTAGTATTGTACAAGTCCATGCCTCCACTTTCATCAAGCCACTGAGAACGTCGAAAGTAATCGGCTTCACTTTGCTAGATGCACTACTGTTGTAGTTTGGCGCAACACATTTCTGTCCCATCCTAAAATGGCACTGGTGGAAACCCCAGAGAGCGCAAGCCTTTGTTGCAACACGAAAAGTGCACTTAACAGTCTGAGAAGCCGTGAGAGTTGTAAAGTCAGCAGATCACAAAGAATATGCAGCATCCTGCATGCCTTTTCTTCCCAAGGCCATTTACCCATACCTGTTCACAACATGCAAACGAGGGACTTGCAGCGGCAGGTGTCACCTGCACTGGAGTCACTACATGCAGCTCATTACAAGTGCTGTGTGGCACATATTGAAGTGATTATTTGTTACAAACTACAGCCAAAATGCCCACAGAGTTTACTTATTGATGCTGCAGACAGAAAACTGAGAATATTTGCAATATATGAGACGGTATCGCAGTTTTTATGCATTGCACCCATAGGATGACATGTAAAAGATGACCACTTGCCGGAAGTTTCATCTGTCGTGATGCAAAGAAAATTCAATTTCCTCCTTGCCAAACCATTTCATGAATGGGCCATGGCGCGCGCTGCCACAGCCTAGCAGATTCCTCTCCTCAAATACTGCCTTCTCCATGCCTCGAGGACATACCATGTCTCCACCTACATTGTCACTTTGCTCGTAGGATGCCAGGTTTTCTTGTCTGCTGCAACCAAGCTGCTCTGTGCGACTGGCAAGTGCTGAAATTGTTCCTGTGCATCTTGCACATTTTAGCCACTTTGTCTAGAGAACACACCTTTGAGAGCTTGTTAGGGGCAGAAAAACAACATTCACATTGAATTTTGATGCTTCTTTTTTGGTGTTGCATAACAACCTTTGTGGGTAAGCAATCCCTGCACTCTCTTGATGTCTTTTCCATTTCTTTGTCCCGGCAAAGGTTTTACTGCCTGAAGTAACTTGCATAGAGAAGTAATCACCAATGGTGGGTATCATGAACCTGATAGGTGTGCATTTTCAGAGGATAAACTCCACTGCACAATGTCAGCAGAATTTCTTTAATGAGCCGCTGGAACAAGTTAGGGCAGCATTGTAAGAACACTCTCAGGCCTTTGCAAAGAACACAGCACATTGACAGTGTAAGCTTTCCTGCATGTGCTCTTATTATTCTCTTTAGGTCTTCTTCCATTCCTGCTTCTCCTCCCCCCTCTTGTTCTTCCTCTTCCATTGTCTTCTTTTTCAAGTTCCTTTACTTCTCATTTGTCAACTGCATCCTCTCCTTCCTAGCCATCGTCGTCTCCTTGCTCTTCTGTATTTTCTGCCCCGCCCCCCAATTCTCCTCGTCTTTGTGGATAGAACCATAGCTGACCACTGACAACATATAAGGCCCAGAGTCGGGGGTGGGTGCTACTACTCCTGTTAAGCTGGGTTCAAATGTGCACAGGCGTGGAGAGAGGGAGATAAACATTACTGAAAGATTGCTAGTTTTCCTTCACATGAGATGGGGGTATGGACTTTTCCTCATTGTGAGCGATAGCGGTTTCAGACACCTGCTTCAAGCACCATTGTTACCAATTTTGAGCATTGTAACAAGCCCATACCGGTTTACACTGTATTGTTATACCAGGTGCTTAGAAATTTCCAAGGGAATGTGAAAGGCAAATGCCAAGTTCCATTGATCTGTTTCTTGGGCTGCTGCTGCAGTTTCACACATAGCTGCTTTGTTACAGCAGCAGTGGTGACAAATGGCATTTTGAGTTGCTTAAGGTTCTTCTGCAGCGCTGTGCCTTCTCGGTCTTCCTCGCAACTAGAGCCTTGTGCACCTTCACCTACAATGATGTGGCATGAGATTTTGCAGCAAGACACAGTCAACTTTGTTGTAATACGAAGGCAACAAAGCTGACCGCACCAGCAAGATATACTTAATCAGCTTTACAGTGAAGCGAAAGATGCACTCCACCTATTCGATGCTCGCCTACACTCTGGTTTTTTGTACTGCGCAACACAGCCTTGAAACATAGTAATATAAGGTTTTTGCCTTAATATAGCGTAAGCTTACTTTCTGTTTTTGCAAACTGGCACAGCCACCATGGCAAGTGACAGATTAAAACAATATATAAAAATGGCAAGTTGTAAAAAAGAATCATTGTATGTTTTGTTGCCTGTACAAATTGTCAGTTATCAGCTATACATCAGTTATGTTATATGCACCAGAGACGAGATTGCTTGATTGCTGCATGATATGAGGTTGGAAAGGGACCGCGCATGCTTGCTGTTTGTATATATTCTTGGGTTAGCGCCTTGAATAAAGTAGCTGGAAGTGCCACTCTTCCTGTTGTTCTCTTCTTGTTTTATATCAACTAGGCCAACGGTCTTGTGAAAGACAAATGCGACAGTTGAGGCATCACTGCTAAACTGTTGTTTGCAACTCCATAAGAACAAGCAGTGCAAGACCCTTCTGTGTGACATAATATTTGCATTCAAATGTTATAAATATCGCAATCTTTTCCTATACTTTAATAAGCTGGTAATTAGTCCTTGTAATGTCTTCAGTAAAGATGCAACACTTAAAGAGTCCCTCGACTAACATGCACATTTAGTGCACAGATTTTTTAACACGCTTGTTTAAGATGTATATTTTTTTCCCAGGCATGGCTACAAAACAGCATGCACTGCCGAGACACACCATTTCTGCCATGTATCCCTAGTTCATTGTGCCGTACTTTAGTTGGGTCATGTTTACGCATTAATGCACACTTGCTTTTCCTTTATGAATTTTAATAGAGAGGTTCATGTACATGTGTTGTTCTCACAATTTCTTTCCTGGTTGGACCTTTATTTGTTTGCAGTACGTATTACATCAAATTAAACTACATAATGTGTAAACGTACACACTTCATTTGCAGAAATCAGTTTTATAATGCCATGACAAAGTTACATGGTGTTTTAATTTCATCACAAGATATGTTCGAAAAATGCATAATTCTATAAACTTATGCACTTGTAAAAGCAGGATTTATGTAATAATGAAACCATTCTCAGATATGTCGGCAAGCTGTTTCTATTTAGTGTGGCATGGCTTCACACCTAAATATGCACGTTCACACCTGAATGGCTATTGAAGTGCAACACTGGTCCATACCCAAGAGGAAACTATAACCTACAGAAAAAGGGTGCAACAAGGCAACTTCCCTGCATGATTTTGATTAGCTGTGATCTTTCACATTTTCTTCTATATAAGAACTGTATAAGAACGTTGCAGGCTGCTTGCCCGATTTTCTTTTTTTTTGTGTGTTTTTAAGTGATGTGCTATAATGAACATCATAAACAAGACAAAACAAGTACACTGCAAGCATTTACGTGCACAAGTAATCTTCTTTGAAGTGTTGTTACATGCCATGAATGTTTTACAATTAACTATAACTATATAAAGTGAGAACCGGTGCAGGAAATATACAAATCCTATAAATATATGCGTATAAATATATGTGAAGGAAAAAATGTTGTCCACGAGATAAGAAAAGAAGAAAAAGCTGCTATTAATAATACTTGTTGCGCATCAACGCTTTGAAAGTAAATCAACGACGCTGCTAGCATTCCTGATATGGTACGTTATAAAAGAACACATTAATACACCAAAAATTATCTAAATTTAGTTACTGGTCGCATAGTCAGTCCAACAATGACGTGCCCGATTTACGGCGTCGGTGTAAGGCGAAGTATTTCTGGTTAATTAGCGCGCCCCGTATCCATGAAAACTGCATGCATTAACAGTTCAGAAAGTTCCGGCGACATACAAAGGTCTCGGCTTCTTGACAAAGCACCTTAATTGTAAGTTCGTGTCGCGCCGCTAGAATGTGAGTTCGATTTCCGGCCACGGCGGCCTCATTTCGATGCGGAAGAAAAGCAAGAGCATTCGCCGAGTTGGCGCACAAAAAAGCAGCCCGCCATCGGATGCCTCGCGACCACGTCGTGCTCAATCATTATTATCGCAGGCTCATAGCATTTACAACGCGCAATGCGCGTGTGAGTGCACGCAAGGTATGCGCTGTAATACCTTGGCTGTGCGGCAACAACAGGCAATCTCAAAAAGAGAGAGAGAGAAAAAAAAGAATGCTTGTGTATGCAAGGCAAGTCGCACACATTCGATAGCGTCGAGTCTCAACTCGAGTACATCAACCAGCGGGAATCTTCCTCCGCGCACGGAACAAAATGCGTTCGTGTGTTGTACTACGTCGAAGCGAAAGCTCGACGTAGTACACAAGAAAGCTAAAACACCAACCCAGTGCTTCAATAAAAACATACAAGTGGAGGAATGCCGAAGTATGAGGTTTTATTTTTTTCCTTCTCGTGTCGCTATTAATAGTACTACGTACCAGATTCGGTAATCCACGGCTCCGATCGCTCCGATCATAAAACACACACTCCACCGCCATGACAGCGAAACAGCTCGGGGGCTGCTGCTCGGCGCAATTTCGACGGGAAATCGTTCGGATCGCTGCGATCAGAGCGACGAAATTCCAACTTTTTGGTCGCTCGTCGCAGACCGTTGCGACAAGAGCGATCGCGATTTTTTTCAAAAAAAATCGCGATCGCTCTAGTCGCCGAAGCAAAATCGCTGTGTTTCTGCGTCATGTGAAACGGCCTTGAGGCGTTGGGTCCTGGCGTGGGCGAGGAGCGGCGGTAGGTCGGCGTGCAGCAGCGGCGTAGGTCATTGCCTCCGGTTGTTGCTGCGGTGGTTCGGGAACATTCAGCGAGCGCTGCACTTCCTCGTGAGCGATGTCTTCGAGGGAGGCGACCTGAGGTTGAGACGACCGAAAAATTCGGCGCATTTCTTTACGAACACTAGCAAATAATTGTAGTGTCGCGTAGGTCGTCGGGGACGAGCCCTCGGACCTTAGCGACGTCTGGGGACATGCGCAGATTGTATTGGCGGGTGCGCTTTTCAAGAGTCTTATCAATGATCATCGCCTCGTAGCGGAACTCTTGTACCATCTTCGGGGGGTTTCTTATTAGCCCGGCGAAAAGCTCCTGTTGAGCTCCTCGCATGAGGAGGTGAACCTTCTTCTCCACGGACATATCGGCGTCGGCATGGCGGAAAAGTCGCGTCCTCTGCTCCGTAAAAATCGCTACGTTTTCGCTGGGGAGCTGCGCACGAATCTCAAGCCGTGATGCGGCTCTTTCCTGCCGCACGACTCTTGCAAAGGTTGGCAGCAAAGCAGCGCGGAAGTCGTCTCAGGTTCGAAGCGTTGACTCGCGGTTTTAAAACCAAGTCCTATCGGTGCCCTCCATATAGAAATATACATGGCGCAGCTTATCGTCGGGGTCCCACTTGTTATGGGCTGCGACACAGTCGTAGATGTCTAGCCAGCTTTCCGGGTCCTCGTATGACGATCCGCGGAAGGTAGGCGGCTCTTTCGGCTGGTGCACGACCACGGTTGCCGGAGGCCTTGCTTCCGTCATCGTGGATGCTGGTTTCTTTGCAGCCTTTGTCTTCTTGTCCTCGTCTGGTAGCGGCAGGTATTCTGGCGGGAGTGCTTGTTGTCTGCGGCTAGCTCGAAGGAGCGGGTTGGAGTCATCCTATTGGCGGCTCGGGCTAGGCTCACGGCTGGACGGGGGTGTACGGTACATGTACCGAGAAGCACTTGCACCAGATGTCACGTGGTAGTGACTCACACAGCACTCAAGGCGGAACACGCAGGACTCAAGCGATGTCAGGCGAACTGTTTATTGGGCGAACTTGTGCCCAGCAAAACAAAGCGAATCACAATGCGCAGCAATTGCGGCGTGAACGGTCGTCGGTCGACGGGAAAACTAACAAGCGGCGCAAAGCGTCAGCTTTTATACAGACGTCATAATGCGTTCTCGCATTAGCTCTGGAATTCCAGAAGTTGCTCAAGTGTGTGCGTCAGCATGCAAAATATTTAGGAATGATCGACACGGTTCCCGAATTGACAGGCAAGACAAATACGGCTTGCGTTGGGCATAACAGAAAGTGACAACTGCGCTCGCCGCAAACAATGAAACCAAGCGCGCGAATCATAGGAAGGTGATAACGGCGTTCCCGAAAACGACCACAAGTGTCATTATGATGCAACTAAGTGGAAATCGCAGTGGCTACGCTATATTAGGGGCGAAGCTCCGCTTAGTCTAACCTTGCCACGCGTCAGTTGTCAGGCGTAACCCGCGTGCTGGGAGGCACGCGCTCACGCTCGGCGCGTGCCTCTCTCTCTCTCTCCCGGCGCGTGTCTACCGGCGCGTGCCTCTGCTGTCTTCTGAGAGAGGGAGAGACAGAGAGAGAGCGAAAGGCGCGCGTAGGCTATGGAAACGTTGTTTCTTAGAGGAACGCTCTACCGGCTCGCAAAGAAGGAGAACGCGCCATCACCCGCGAGAGACAATGTTGGCGCAGGCAGCGTCTCCTAGCGAGTTTCTTGATTGAGAACTACCCACTGCTCGCGTTGGAGAAGCGTTCACCGGCAACCCGTATATATATATATATATATATATATATATATATATATAATATATATATATATATATATATATATATTGTAATAAAGAACGAGACAGACACAGCGCCTTTGCAGCAGGCCGGCTGTTCTAATCTCACTTCCTCGTCTTTTTCTTCGTCTGCTCCTCTTGCACTTCGCTCCTCTAGCGCGAGCGTCTTCGGCACGGCGAGCTCTCTGTTTTTATACATTACAATATATATATATATATAGGCACTGCACCTTGACTTGCAATGAAGTGCCGGTGGGAGATTTCACTTGTGCATTGTTCACCCAGGAGGATTCGTAGCGTGCGCGTTAATTAAATTAATCCGGAACTCGGCACGATCTACGATGAACATCCTGAGCTTTACCCACTCATCATCATTCACTCCATGGATATGCTTTACTTTTTATATGTTTGAGGAACGTTCGAAACACAACCTTTACTAATTGCGCTTTCCATTGGGCGAGCAGGAGCAAGGGGAACGAGGAGCCAGAGCAGGAAACGGGGGCAGCGGGGACTTGTGCTCTCGTCTCCCGAATGGAACAATCACGCTGCTCCGAGAGCAGAGCAAATAGAGAGCGCGCGTGATGTCAGACATCATGTGACCAAACTTTTCCCGCGCTCGCGCGCCACATGTTCAGACGTTCCAGACGCTCGTACTGTCCGCGCGCTGTTATCGCCGTCTCCCCTGGCATAAAACCAGAAGTGATGCGAGAAAGGTCATGTGACTTCCTCCGCGCTCACTCTACTCCGCCGCTGGCGGCGAAGCACCGAGAGGTGTTCTCGGCTGCCCTCGGCGTCAAAAAAGTGCTCCTCCTCGACCAATGAAACACAACGCCCCCGCTCTTTGAGCGCAGTTAGAAGCACTTTGAGCGCAGTTAGAAGTGCTCCTGTTTGCCCAATGGAAAGTGCTATAACATTTCGGCAGGAGGGGCTGCCGTCGTCAGAGTAACAAAGACTGCTTGCCACACAGGGTATATATGGCGTCCACATATAGTGGCGTATCACAAAGCCGTGTCATCACTGGTATCGTTTCTGGGGAATTATGATTAGTTATCGACGGATGCACGTGCCCTTCGGCAGAAGCACAACTTTACCGCGCGACGTTATACATTCGTGAATTGACATCTTCAACCTTTCGTCGATAGCCCATACATAAATACGCCTTAGCGACAAGTGCTGACAGGCACTGGTGTAGTGAGTAAATAAACGAATAAACATCGCGCAAAAGCATGTTTCGTATTTTAACAACGCGAAGAAAAAGGAAGGAAGATAAAACAAGTAGGCAGGCTAAAAATACGTCGGTTCCTGAAAACGTGAGTGTTATGTACACGTGACCGTGCTTCAAGGCAACATACAGCAACGTCCTAGAGCCCGGGCTCTCGTTCATGCAGCTAGACAGCGTGTTGAATTTATGGATTAAAAATGATTCCCCGAGTTAGCGTTCATGATGTGGGTTGAACCCGGATTCAGGTATTGCGGCTTTCAATTTACTATAGGAATGTCCTGCGTCAGTGACATGCCTTGAAACAGGAAAATTAGGAAGGGCATGCACATGTGCCACCACAATGCACAAGGTCACTTCAAGTGTTGAGTGATACATTGTGTAATGCATCAGTACTTATGCTGGTATACCAAATGTTTGCCACGACAGATTGTATTATTGCATGCAGTGCCGTATTCAACGCACCAGTTGATTCTTTCTGTTGTTTTGTTTCTAAGTGAGCTGTTTTTTTTTGTTCGTATGCATTGTACTCAAAATGTAGCCCATCCACGCGTGCTCATAGCCTGGAAATTCAGGCCAGCAGTATTCAATAAATAAGTGAATAAAAAATATTATTTAAGTATGCTTGCTGCAAGATAGGCGGTGAGTAGGTAAGATTAGAACACAGGTTAGCACAAAAAAAATGGAAAGAACAGATTTAGGAAGACAGTAAGAGGAAACAACAGGACGAGCGCTAAACTTCAACTGACTTTATGCAAACAGAAGAGCCATGAATTATAACATATGCGTATGCTTTAAAATAGTTAAAAGTTGGGCTAGTTGGTGTTCAGACTTCACGTTCATCGTAGTTTAGCGCAAAGGTAACACACACAGTACAGAAGGACAACAAACAACAAAGGCGCCTTTGTTGTTTGTTGTCCTTCTGTACTGTGTGTGTTACCTTTGCGCTAAACTACGGGAATATGCGTATGCGTGCATGAGTGTCATCAAAGGCGAAATTGAATACACAGTTTAACAGATGCGTTCAATTTCATACAAAAAAGATGTGTCACTAATACAACTCGTGCCTCTCGTTTTAATGTAATATGCCTCTGAAAGCTCTCTGGCCAACGTATTACCACTCCTGCCAATTATCTTGATCTCACGCACTCTTGGCTCACATCACTAGGTCCTGCCGTGCGCACGTAAATGCGTCACGCCTTTCTTTATTACAGACAATTCGTGCTCCCGTGCTCGGACATTTACAAATATCCCCATTCAGCCAACATAGGTTTTCCCACATGACATCGGTATTTCATACACGACGCCCTTCGTGCGAGCCACGTACGACATGGTGTGCTTTTTGCCACATCCAGATTTTTTTCGTCAATGCGCGAGCACAGTGCAGCCAACTTGCGTGCCGCCGAGAAAACAACAGGCACCCCGAACCTTTGCGAGACTTTCTTCATGTCATGGGAAGGATTGTGGACGTAAGGTACTACTACGGCGGGCTTGCATCCTTTTTGGACTGGGCTGGGCATTTCATCGTTCGTGCCCTTCACCTTGTGCAGAAAGGTTTTAGAGACCGGGCCTATGACCGAGCTCGGATAGCCGGCCGCATGCAGCCTCGCCAACTAGGTAGTCTAAACTAGCCTACATCACGTGAGGACAAGACTTCAATACAGCAGATTCAAGGCAAAGGGTGGCTATTGCTCTTTTCACTAACTTTGAATGTGCTGAGCCAGCAAATCCTTGCGCGCTCGTAGGCGGTACTTCCAACAAACCGGGTACTTTTTCAGCGCATTCAAGGTTACTTAAAAGAGCATTAGCCACCGTTTGCCTCGAATCTGCCGTCATAGAGTCTTGTCCTCACGTGATGCAGGCTAGTTTCGACTACCTAGTTGGCGAGGCTGCATGCAGCCGGCTATCCGAGCTCGGTCATAGGCCCGGTCTCTAAAACCCTTCTGCAGAAGGTGAAGGGCACGAACGATAAAATGCCCAGCCCAGTCCAAAAAGGATGTAAGCCCGCAGTGGTACCTTACGTCCACAACCTTTCCCACAGCATGAGGAAAGTCGCAAATAAGTTCCGTGTGCCTGTTGCTTACTCAGCGCCACGTATAATGGCACTTCGTTTGATGATATACAACAAGAAGGCTAAAAATACACTTTGATTCACGGCAGCATATTTACACAATAAACTTCGGCACAATGAAATGCTAACAATATAGCTGAAGAACGAATACCACATCACTTGGCTATCTAGAAGAAATATTTAACGTAAAACTACACGTAAACAACAATAACGACAGGAAAAGAAGACTGTAATAGCTCTTGCGAGTCCGCTACACTAATGCTCTCTCAAGTGGAGCGTACTTATCCTACTATTTTTCTACTGGTTGGGTACGTGTATCGCTGTGCGATCAAAAATTCCATCCCCCGTTTTTGTTTAGAACTTCGTGGTATCGTGGTAATGTTCCACGAGCGCATGCAAGCAGAAATCTTGACGCAACCATTACAGGACAAAGCGCAAACGATGTCCACAGAGACGTTTTATGACAGCATTCCATTTGGCGGTAAAGTCCTCGTCTGGCGTTTGTTACTGGGATCAAAGTACTTGCGCCGTGGGGGTTGACTCAGCTTGACTGTGCTGATTTAACACATGACAGCGCCCGGCAGAATTATCAGATATCTATCAGCGTTGAATATTGCGCGAAGTCGGCTGCAGAAGTGCAAAATAGCCATTTGAGAAATTCGCATTAAAGAGGAAGTTTTATTACCAAGTTTCCTTCTGAGAAATGTGTATAGTTATTTTTCTGATTCGCGCTTCCAAAGGCCAAATCACAATGCCGCCCTTTCACGAAGGTTGATCTACTCCTGGGCGCCCGTGTTTGCCGGGTTCAATGTCATGCTGCAAGTTTTCCGGTTTCAGCGTGGTCAGGTACCTCCAGAAATGATGTCCCTTTTTTTTTCAAGTTGTGTTAATGTGAATTTCTGGACGGTTGGCTACTGTCTCGCCAGGCGCAGTGTCTCGCCTTTCTCGCAAGCGCGATAGACTGCAATGCAAGCAGTCGTTCTTTAAGTGAGGTTCAAAAACAGCATTTTTGAAACTACTACTGGGGCTTTCTCATCATTCAGCTAGTATTTTATAGCTACGAATTCTCTTTTTATGAACCGAACGTGCAGAAGGATTCTTCATCAATTTTGTGAAAAGGCATGCACCGTTCTAATTACAAACAACTCTACAGGTAAATAAAGAATTATGACACTGAACCTTTTTACGTGCTTATGCAGGGCCCACCTGGAGAACATGGATCCCCTGGTCGTCCTGGAGAACGTGTAAGTCGCCTACCAAGGCATACCAGAAGCTACCCTGTATTGAACAAACGTTTCTTCATCAGTGGAAGAATTTGACATTGGAGGGTGCGGCTGTTTATGGAAGGTAGCGAACTAATTATATTTTGGGGGTAATTCGCCTAACTGCAAATAATGCATACAGCAGAAACGGCCCCAGAGTGGAACCGCTGAACCGAGATATGCTGAACAATACTAATGGGATGACGTACGGGAGAAACATAATCTAATCTAGCAGCCTTAAAGACCTAAATGTTGGGTGCAAAAGGGTTTAGGTATGGTTCCGGTGTAGAATGCGCACTGCACTGAGTCTTTCGTTCAAAACAATTCGAATCAAAACAAACTTTATTTTCCTTGTATAAGGAGGACGCGGGACTAAAAGCCATATGTACGACTTGACAGCTGTCCCTGCAACCTCAATCTTAGCCATGGCACAGTACATGAAACACATGTTGATGTTACGATCAAGGGCTCTTCCTGTTGAGCAATATGGCCTTTTTGGGAGAGGGCTGTTGTAACCTCCTGAGACCCGGCACTGGGAAATTTGCAGTGTTGTACACGTCCCTCCAAAGCAAGAACGGAAACTCGTTCCTCGTTCCTTCGCAATTTTGTAACGAGTTCACGTTACAAATTTCTTTAATAAGAAAGGAACGCATTCCTGTTACATTTCGTAAATTGAAACGTCTTGGTCCATTAACGTTTCATTTTATTTATAAAAGTGAAAATTAATCCCGAGGCAAGATAAAGTGAACATTCTAGATCTCACATCGGCCTATGTCTTATTCACGAATTTGAACGTCGCCAGCAGCATAATAGCTGTAGACGAAGAAATATCTAAAGAAGCGTTCCACGTCAAATATTTTCAAGCAGCCCGAACATACTACAGACAACTCCAGTGTACTTTTGTGCTAGTCTATTATAAGTGCGACACATATGGCACTTTCCACTTCAGTCTTCAGATGCGTAGCCAGGATACTGCGCCTCTAATGTGGAAACAGGTAGCTACACGCATGCACCAATGCATGTAGCAGCGATGCATCTGATACCACAAGCTGTAACAAACCTTTTGATTTGGGACAGTATATAAATGTTTGTGCCTCATCCATGCCATTGCGTGCAAATACTCGACCAAGGTTCCCCATTGTCGTCAGCATTCCCTATCCTAAACAATTTTGCTGAAAATTGGAGCCTTTCTAGCATTTTAACAAACTAATTGGCAGTTCCAGATGTATTGCTTTTACTTAATCCTCATCACTTTAAAGAATTTGTGATCTACTGTACTTTTCTTGTTAATTATGGCTAGTCTGAACGTATGCCAGCGTGAGGAGATTTAATATTACTGTTTTGTGCTGTTAACGCCAAACGAAATAACGCAGGCCTGTTTTATTCTTTTCTTCGTGGCATTGGGAATAAGCATTAATTGCCTGTTCATATCATAGGCACACCGACATTCATGTTAGGGCAAAATGCTGAGTGGTGCAGGAAATAAACAAGAAAATAAATAACCTCACATGCATAATTTGACGGGACGCCAACCGCAAAAAAAAGAGAAAAAAAGACCCACACCACACAAATATGGTTGACAAGACATTATACAGAAAATGGGGCTGTCAGGATGGTATGAGGTGCGTTAAAAATGTTTGCTTATTCCTGTGTAGCTAGCGATTTGGTCACGTGGCAATGAAACTACAGTTTTTATTAGAAACAAACCGGGCATCAAGCAACATAATTAGCCAGATCCGGGTTAGAAGGATGCTAACTTCGCTTAGCATTATAAACACGCACGCACGCACGTAAGCATGTTCAGCCCACGTTCGCGTGAGCATGTGAATGAGAAGCCTTTCGTTTCTTTGCCGAGGGCATATGGCTGCTCACTCTAAATTAAGGCGCGACCCCTTCAGTTCAATACCTTGAAGAGATCGACGCACAAAGTTTCTTACATGTATGGACAACGATGGCCACAACTGCGTTCTCACAACCAATACGGGGACAGGCGATGGCAAACAACGCGTTGAGAGTGTTTTAGTTCGGAGGGCGCCCTGACAGCGGGATCGTAAGGGGCAAAAGGAACCTCGCTGTTGCATGCAGTTATCCCCGCGTTGCTGTACACTCATACAGGACTGGCTGTGAGTCGGAAACTACTTGTCCAGCGGCCATAGTAAGCGGCCACCGCTAAGGAGTAGCTAGATACCCTGACGTGGTGCAGCCGCCACGAAGATGGGGAATTGTAACCCTCGTCAAATCGTCGAAACCACAATAGAATAGCGTTTTCGCGCTTGACTTCCTATGAGAGAGTGATGCTGGCGGCAGGGAAACGGGGAATCCAGGGACGGCTTATTGCCCTTCACATCCACCCTCCATTCGCGCTGCGTGCGTGCGATCGTCGTGCAGTGGAACGTGTATAGAAGGAAGCCGTTCCCTTTGCCGTTCCTTGGTAAATGTAACGCGTTACGGTTACAGTTCCACCAAGCCTAAAAGGAACGATGACGTTCCTTCGTTCCTCCCAAAAGGAACTCGTTCCAGGAACGCCGTTCCTTGGAACGACGTTCCGTAAAACATTGGAAATTTGTCCATTATATTGGACATTGTAACACGGCCCACCATGACTTTCAAAGCACTGGCCTCCTCCCGCAAAGCATTTC
Source organism: Hyalomma asiaticum (assembly GCA_013339685.2). Taxonomy (NCBI): domain Eukaryota; kingdom Metazoa; phylum Arthropoda; class Arachnida; order Ixodida; family Ixodidae; genus Hyalomma; species Hyalomma asiaticum. The sequence goes on from CM023485.1 coordinate 134,549,346, forward strand.
CTTGGCTGCTTGTAGGACCCGTGCTGCCATCCAGTGAATGTGGTCAAAGTCGGTGCGTTTCCCGCCTCTCAGGAGCACTCGAAATTGAGGGTTGAGCCCGAACGACTTTTACGGCTGCTGTTTAAGAAGTAACTGGATTTCTATTCATTCTTGGATGTCTTAAATCGTATGTAAGCATTAATTTGTGTTCGGAAGAGGTTGAAGCACACAAAGAAATTCATATTTGAGCAAAAAATGTCGTATTTTTCTTGTATACGGTGCATATTTGAGAATGTTGTTGTTGTTATGTAACGTCCCAAAACCAGCTCTAATTATGAGAGACGCCGTAGTGGAGGGCTCCGGAAATTTCGACCACCTGGGGTTCTTTTAACGTGCACTGACATCGCACAGCACACGGGCCTCAACATTTCGCCTCCATCGAAATGCAGCCGCCGCAGCCGGGATTCGATCCCGCGACCCTCATATATTTGAGAATGTCGAATATAATGAACATTGGGTGTTAATCACAACAAAAACATGACAGTACGCCCGTGCGCTCTCTTGGCGCTCTACATAGAGCAATACGTTTTTCACTGCAGTTCTCTCCTTATTACATTTAAACTTCACCTATTTTCCCTTGTAGGTAACAGGCCCCGTGTGACTGGAATTTACGCGACTATTACTAATTGTATTCCCGGTTTGGAAGCAGCAAGTAAAAGTGCCTTTCTGTTTCGAGATGTCTTTTTTCAGTCACTGGCCTGAACTACGCCCTATTTTCTGTGCCCCAATAAAGTCCCCCTAGAGTCCCAATTTCCAATATATTGGACAAAGTGCTGCGGCCAAGTACATCATATATTGAAAAACTACGTGACACTTTTCACCCTTGCACTCAGAAAAAGCTGTTGTGAAAGTTTAAGAAAAATCCACGACCCCAAATTCGCTCTGGGTCTAAGGAGTTTAAAAGAAGCTCTCTATTCTCTCCTTCGTAGACATTGTCGTTCGAAAAAAAAGTGAGCCTTCCCGGATGCGAAGGATATTTTTCAGACATAGTGCGATAGCGAACACGAAGATGTATTGCCCGTTTCTCCTGCTTCTCCATCAGGAGTGCGGTGGCGCGGCGGGCCAATCAGTCTCGTTTACATGTGTCGGAGAAGGCAAAAGGCCCCTCAGCGAAGGGTCCCGCATGCCACAGCTGCCTCCGGAACCGGGTAGGGCCGCCAGCAGTCGTGCGTTCTGTAGAACAAGTCGTGTACCATCAACGGCGCCAAGAAAATAGGGGAACTTTGTAACTCTCGATTGAGCATTCATATAAAATAATGGTCTTTCGAAATACACATTCAATTGAATTCGCAGGCAGAAAGTAGTGAAAGGTCTACGTAATGATAAGGTTAACAATAAAGGAAATGAGAAATTAACGATCATGAGATCGTAGAGCTGTAGTTCAAGGGATCGTAGAGTTCCACTTGTGTTGAAACGGACAGCCAGACTAACACAGGTGGCCACCTGTGTTCCTACACAGGTGACCACCTTGATTTTCATTGTCGTCAATGTAAGTGTATTCTGAATTTGAAAGAAACCATCTTCCTGCACAGGTCAAAAAACAAACTGGAAAGGGAAGTAGTGGAAGCTTATTTTATTGCTAAGTGTGCTGACAAATGCTTAAGCATGCCTTCCTTGACATTGCTTGCTAAGGAGCAGCAGTTTTTAGATGGTTTTTTGTAATTGCACCAAATGGTACATTGTGTTAGCGCATTTTGCGGGTTGGCATTGCCCACATGCTGGTTGCCGATAAATGCCTACTCATATTTCTTCCTCATTTTTTTTCATTCTTTCTTTTTCATTTTTTTTCATTTATACCCTGTTGACTTGTTGTTCATTTGTCATCCTTTTTTCGCGCATACTTTAGATTTAATCGGCAAACTCTCAGGTACTTGGTTTGGATAGTGATATCATGAAAAACCTTCGATTATGTATTGTTCTTAGCGATGCGTGTGGAAAGGGTGTGCATTCATATAGAACCGCTCTGGCATTCCGAAATATGTCCTGTGTTCCTTCTTTTCTTCGTCCGTGTTTCTTTGCTCTACCGAGTTTGTGTCAAGATTATACCAACTAGCCCATACAATGCAAAAATGTTCCAAAAGCCGGGTGAGTTCATGTTGTAAAAGATTTACTCCGACTTAACTCAACAAAATAAATAACAGCCTACATTGACGTTTCGCCACCTATGCGGGTGGCATCCTCAGTATACACTGACACACATGAACGGAGGCCGCCCAGTCTACTGCTAGTCACGTATGTCCTTGTAAATGTCCGGTAGAGGGCCGCGGTTGTTGTTGCACGCCGATTGGTCCCGACGGATGAACCACGACCCCAGGAATTTTCTTTTCCCCCACCTTTGTTCCCGAACCAGTGTCGTCGCATTGTTGAAGTCAAAAGTCAATAGGTGGCGAAACGTCTATGTAGGTTGTTATTTATTTTGTTGAGTTAAGTCGGAGTAAATCTTTCAGAATATAGCCCAAACAAGAATGATACTGCAAAACAAACGATAACCCAGGCAAAAATTCCAACAGCCTATCGGGCTAAGGGCAACCGTAATTTGGGCCTGCATGTAATGGTCTAATTGTAATTGTCTGCATGGCCTGCCTGTTTAATGGCCCTGCATGTTCAATAGCCCTGCATGTTTTAATGGCCTGCCTGTTTAATTGTCTGCATGTATTGGGCTGCATGCAGGAGGTTCGGCCAAGCGTGCTCATGATTGACAGCTACAACCTATTGCTTTCACGCTGTGATGATTTGAGCAGGTTCTTGAACAGATTCGTTTGAACGACTCTCTCAGGTAAAACCTCCGAGAGTCTAATCAAGGACAAAGCCGTTCTTCACACAAGACACACACAAAAGCTTTTAATTAAACTATTGCAAAGAAAGGAAAGCTAAACGACAAGCACTTAAGGGACAAAAGAATACATCACACAATTAAGAAAATAGCGCGCTCTAATAGCGTCTCTGTAAGAGCTACGCGAGCCCTGGAAATTTCTATTCTGTAAGGGTCCGGCAGTGATGTGCAGTGGCGACGTGGCGAAAGAAGTTGATGGCTCACCAAATCGTCCATGAGGTTGACTGAAGACAAATGAGCGAAGTGCAGCAGACCTACGAAGAACACGATGCCAGATGTTTGATGGCGACGGAGGACGTGGGCGGTTAGGCAGCTCGATGATATGGTACCGGCATCTTGGCCAGGCGTCTCGGTGTGGAACTCGGGCCCGCAGCCCGACTGTTCACACTATGCCTGCGGGCACAAGATTCAGGAAGTCCTCGCCTGCAGCTTGCGAGCCACTGGGGTTCCTATGGCTGGGATCAGGTCAGCAGGAGGTCCCGGTCGGGTGAAGCCCTGGTGGCTCGGGTCCGGAACCCGACTGCCGTCTTCAACGCCCGGCCCGGTGGACGATCCGCTGCCTTCCTCGAACTCCCCTGCCTGGAACTCTTTCGTGGAACTCTCTTTCGTGGAACCTCTCGAAGAATCCCATGCCACTCGCTTTTCTTTCGCCTTTGCTTATTTGTTCCTGTCTGATTGGCCACCACTGTGCCACCGTGTTATTCAGCCAGTGGCCCCTAGGAACTCCGTGGATGTTCGTGGTTGGCTGCGTTGTTTTCTGATCCTATTTAGTTTTGCAAGGCCACGCCTTTCTCATTCGTCGTCGTTTTCAGGTGGCGTCCTCCCGGTCCGCGAGCGTCTTCTCACGTCGTCTTCTTTTCCTTTGCGTCACTTCTTTTGTTTTTCAAGCGCACTTTTTGAACCGCGCACATCACACATCACAATAAGCCCCCTTTCGGATAAGTTTTTTTTAACAAGGGAAAAAAAACTGCAGAGATGTGCGCGTCAAGTGAATCACAACACGTCCACACACAATTCAAGCGATAGCTCACATAAACGCACTTGGTGTACCTTCAGACTATGACGTAACTGGCACACTTAAAGGTCAGCCTAAACACACATGTGCCATACTGACACATGTCAGTAATCAACAAAACTATTCACAGCTTATGTACAAAATGTCCTTTGAACAGTCCAACATTCAAACCATGGGAGCCTCCGGTCTTCAGAGTGCCCCTATGTAATTGCGTCCCAAACAAGACGTGCGCCACATTTCACGTGCTTATGGAAAAGCATAACATAGGCTGTTAGGTGCTTCCACTGAGAAGTATATCGTCTGCTGCAGGCGAAAAAATAACTCGAACGCTTTCTCAAGCTGTTAGACAAAACCCGGCGACGACAAAACTGCGTACGTTCTCTCCACGCGCACAGAGCCGGACGCGTTCGAAAGGTCCCTCCTGCCATGTCAACGCATAGGCTAGGTCGATCAGCTGTGGACGCTCGTGAACCCTCAGCAGGAATACTTGCCGAATTCATGAACGCCCCAAAAGGTGCAGCAGCGTTCTTGCTGATAGAGCCCTGTATACATATTGCGGCATCGTTTGGGGTTTCATTGAACGGACCCAATTCCGGCGTCCTTGCATGTAGACGTTCATTCTCTCTAGCGAGTTTTGGAATTATCATCTCTTTCTCTTCAGCTAGAACGCTAACCTGTTCCAATTCACGTTCAGCAGATTTTATAGTGCATTATTGCACTCTGTCGACCTCTTCAAGATAATCGTGGCAGCTAACACCATTCCATAATGTTGTCTGAATTTGGGACTCTATCTTGCCCGCATTGATCAGCCCTTGCTCAATGCCTCCGACTACATTAGCATAAACCACAGCTTTGCTGCCCTCAGAACCAATCCTCCCTCCATTCACAACAGAGTCACTCATATGGTCCTGGACCATGACTGTGTCATGTGTACCCACAGCAAGCGGCACATCCAAACTGTGGGCGACAAACGCCTTCGAGATTTCTGAGCGGCATTGACCGTCATGTTTTGGAGGTTCTCTTGCCTCCTCAAATGTGCTAGGCCTCCTAGAGGCTCTACCAGAAAACTGATCCTCTATGGAACTTCCATGTTCCTCAACTCCGAACTTGCTATTCGGTTCATCAAGCTCACACAAGGTATGGTTACTTTCTCGGCTGCCTACCTCTATACCATCATCTAAACTAATATTTAGCTGCTCATCATATTCACGAGAGGTTCATTCTCCTGACCAATGCTCCTGCAGAACGCCTCGAACGCCGGCTCGCTGGAGCTCCCGCCTAACATCCGCTCGCGCCTTTCTCTCACGAGCCTCGCCTGCTCTGCCTCTGCCAGCTGAAGCTGCAACTGAAGCGTTCCAAACTTCAATTCTTCAATTTCCCTTTCCTTCTTTTCCATTTCCCTTTCAAACTCCATCTGCACTCTTTCCTCCTCTAGTTCTGCTGCTTCGCGTTCGTCACACCACGCCTTTAACTCATCGCCCTCAAGGCCCATGCGCCGTGCCAACTTCTCTAAGACTTCCCTCAATTCTGAACTCATGGTTGTGGAAGATACAATTTCTGCGAAAAATAAACGGCTTTGTCCTGTCCTGTCGTAGCGGACGCCAATTTGTGATGATTTTATTTTATGCAGATTTCTTTTCGGACGACTCTCCCAGGCGAAGCCTCCGAGAGTCTAATCAAGGACAAAGCCGTTCTTCACACAAGACACACACAAAAGCTTTTAATTAAACTATTGCAAAGAAAGGAAAGCTAAACGACAAGCACTTAAGGGACAAAAGAATACATCACACAATTAAGAAAATAGCGCGCTCTAATAGCGTCTCTGTAAGAGCTACGCGAGCCCTGGAAATTTGTATTCTGTAAGGGTCCGGCAGTGATGTGCAGTGGCGACGTGGCGAAAGAAGTTGATGGCTCACCAAATCGTCCATGAGGTTGACTGAAGACAAATGAGCGAAGTGCAGCAGACCTACGAAGAACACGATGCCAGATGTTTGATGGCGACGGAGGACGTGGGCGGTTAGGCAGCTCGATGATATGGTACCGGCATCTTGGCCAGGCGTCTCGGTGTGGAACTCGGGCCCGCAGCCCGACTGTTCACACTATGCCTGCGGGCACAAGATTCAGGAAGTCCTCGCCTGCAGCTTGCGAGCCACTGGGGTTCCTATGGCTGGGATCAGGTCAGCAGGAGGTCCCGGTCGGGTGAAGCCCTGGTGGCTCGGGTCCGGAACCCGACTGCCGTCTTCAACGCCCGGCCCGGTGGACGATCCGCTGCCTTCCTCGAACTCCCCTGCCTGGAACTCTTTCGTGGAACTCTCTTTCGTGGAACCTCTCGAAGAATCCCATGCCACTCGCTTTTCTTTCGCCTTTGCTTATTTGTTCCTGTCTGATTGGCCACCACTGTGCCACCGTGTTATTCAGCCAGTGGCCCCTAGGAACTCCGTGGATGTTCGTGGTTGGCTGCGTTGTTTTCTGATCCTATTTAGTTTTGCAAGGCCACGCCTTTCTCATTCGTCGTCGTTTTCAGGTGGCGTCCTCCCGGTCCGCGAGCGTCTTCTCACGTCGTCTTCTTTTCCTTTGCGTCACTTTTGTTTTTCAAGCGCACTTTTTGAACCGCGCACATCACACATCACACACGCCCATGGATATCACTAGAAAACCGTTTTTAGCAGCTTCGACACAGCAACGGTTTTATTTGGAAGTAAGAATTTTGTTTTTTCTGCAGCTGTGCTTCATACTAAGGAAGTTTCAGACCAGACTGCAAACAGTTTGGGGATTTTATGTGCCAAAACCATGATATGATTATGAAGCACACAGTGGGGAAGCACACAGTGGTAAGGCACTTTAGATTAGCTTTGACTGCCAGGGGTACCATAAACTGCCCTTAAAACTATTTATATGGATGTTCGTGCATTTCGCTCTCAATGAAATAGCTACCGCGGCCCGGAATCGTACCCACGCCCTAAAGCTCAGCATGATGACACCTTAAGAGTTAAGCAATTGTGAAAGTACGCAGAGTGTTCAACAAATCATGTCACAAACTATCCGAAACAGAGTGAAACATGAAATAAACCTTCATCCAATACTCCTTTCAACACGCCATGCTGCAGGTAGAAGGAGCGTAATGCAACACAAGCAGTAACACCCAGTGGCCGCGCTTAAAGCCGAAATGCAACCAATGGAAAAGGCTGAGCAATGTACTCATGCATGGCATCGGCTGATCTGCTTAAACACAGCTCATTTTCGTGGTGATTATAGCTGTACTCCAAGTTTTCTTTCCAGTTTTACCAATAAGGAAGCATAATTGTAGTGATGTTTATGTCAAGCTTCATTTAATGCAATCTCCTTTAAAATAACCATCTTATACACAATAAATGGCAGTTATCTTGGTGTTCCCTTTTTTTAACCATCTTCTTGAAATCGCCGCGTGCGACCCAGACTCTGCGTTACGTGCTTGAGGAATAGCAGACTCTTCATTTTTCTCTCAGCAGCATTCTTGGTGTTGCATCCTCAACGTACACATGGAACACAGCTGCGAAAAGAATGTGCATACTTAGGGTAAATTTAGAGTAAAGACTAAGATGTGCAGACAACACACACAGTTATGACAAGCTGAGCTTTTCTTCTAGTTTGGATAGTTTTGACAAAGTAAAGGAAAAAGACTGCCATCGTTTAAAGCCAAAAGAAAGCGTCAGCGATGGCAAAGCACACTGTGCTTGTCTCATAATTAGCATCCAACCACCCTAGTTCATGAAAAATTAAACTGCTACATTACACATGGGTGCGGTTTGACCAGATTACATGAGAGCACTAAACGGATCTCCTGACAAGAATTAGTGGGCAAGAATTCCATCCATGCTACACGTACGGAAAAGTCATGCATACTATTGATCTGGAACGTCAATTTTTCTAACTTCCATTAAATGGTTCAGAATTCCTTTTATTTTATAAAGCACCCATGACACACACTTAACACTTGCACATCGTGACACCTCAGTGGTTATGAAATAGGAGCTACCACTAATAACTGCTAGGGTTTTACGTGCCAATACTAAAACAGCAATATATGGCAAGCCATAGTGGAAGGCTCCTAAACATGAACCTCAAGCATTTTTCCTTCGGAATGTGAGCGTCATGGCCAGAACTGAATTGTCTTTTTGGCAGCTGACTACTGTAACCACTGCACCACTGCAGCAGCTCACGTGGGCACCAAATGTTTGAGCAAGGAAAGCCAAATTATTTGGCATCCTTGATCACAAATGATGTACTGAAATAATCTGTGGACCACTCTATGGAAAGGAACTTGCGACAGCTAACAGAATAGTAAGAAGGCGTTCCCCTGAAGCTTTTGGCCATGTAATGCTGTGAAGTACTGTAGTACAAGTCAGTTCAGCGACTTCCCAACCAGAAGGCTTGCAGCCGTATATGTGCGTACATCATTCACAGAAGAAATCCTCTTACATGAAGTTCTTTTATAGGCTTAAAGAGTACTTAGTGAATAGGGACTACATATACAGTGTGGACCATGCTGCAGGATACCTGCATGTGGTGCGTTTCACTCAGAAAAGAAAACAAGGCCAATCTACCCTATTACTATGGCAATATCCAATTTACAATTAGATGTTAGCAACAACAGGCAATGTCAATATATCTAGGCTCTTGTAGCAATGTCCTCATGTGTATGCTACAAGTTAGGGGGCCTCACTCGGCCCCTTAATATCTAGTCAAGCGCTCACCACCAACGTGGCAAAGTGTTTCTATGGAAGCAAGGGAGGTGGACATTACCTACATCTTTCTCAACAAGATACGGCTGTGAAAGTGCAGTCAGCAATCATGTCCCGTGAAGGAGGATATTGCACTGCTGAATGCTACGTCGGTAAAAAAAACCAGCAGAGATGCTGGGCAACCTTCCTAATGCAGAGCTATAACTTTTAAAAAAAGAAGGCGAACCACAAACCCGGGACACAAGCATAAGCGTCGACTTGAGCGTGGCACTTGTGCTTGTGTCCGGAGTTTGTGGTTAGTCAATTTTGGTGCCACCATTCTCACTATGAACCCCTACCAACTAGCCAAATTTTTAGCGTCAGTTTTAATCCACAGTGAGAGCCACTATGCTTAGCGTTCTGTGCACCTGTGGTACCTCCAGGCTTGATGAAATCTCCGCATGACCTGTGGTACTTCAGCATTGCTCGCATGTGGTTCCATGGGTGGTATAAAAATTTGAGACATCGATGCAATTAAACTTCGTCAGGTCGAAGCTCCAGTGCAAGCTCAGCAATAGTGCTTCAGTGTTAAGCAACACCATTCGAGAACCCGGACTGCGTGAGATATTTCTTCACAGATACATAGGTGCATACACTGTGCTTGACAGATTTCGCACAAACTATTGAGCTTCTCATTTGCGCTCAGCCACTGACCACTGTCGCCAAAGTATCGTTATTGTCCACATCTCTCGCCTAAAGCTGTATATCCATCATTAGTTCCCTTCATAACTTGCTGCCTTGATGACCGCTTTTGCAAAGGGGGAAGTTAGTGTGAGTGCTAACTGCATGGTTTGATCGTCTTAATTTTTATACACTCATCATCGTAATCATCATTGCTTGCCTTGGCTAGTGCTCGGTGGCAGGCCTTTTCATTTTGTGAAGCGATGCGGCGCTCACAGCCTGCATTTGCAACAAATCGTACCTGCCGTCACCTCACCAAGCGCTGTGCACTGTTCTGTTTCCAGAAGCGTGCATAATCGTTGAAGGAAATAAACTCCGGCATGGTTTTCAAATATGCGCTCACCGTAATAACTTTTTCTCTTCTTTCTTTTAATGCTATCCATCAGCTGCACTAGGCTAAGTGCTCATCAAGCTGTGTAGCTTGAACCAGAGAGTATGGCCTTCAAAAGATTGAATGTCATAACGACTCGACACCAACCATTGGTCAAGGCATCCGCGAGCCGTGATCTCTCGACAGCAGCTTAGTAACCATCGGCCTTTAGCGCAGCCTATAGAGGCGCGTTTATGCTGACTCAAGTAGTGTGAAGATGGACAGACATGATCGTGACACTTGTGCAACAGTGGGAACAAAGTAGCATATTGAACTTTACAGCACCTTGCAAATGCTTTGAACGAGGCAGGTAGCCTCGGTAGAATTTGCTATGTTTACATGCATCTAAGAAGCACATTGTTTTCCTGCAAACCAGCCCGAAAAATGACTGCGCATAAGCAACGAGTAGCAACAAAACCCAAACCATGTTCGCGATGTTGGCAGTCTCACGTCTGGAACTGCCAAAACATCGCCATTGCAAAATGGTGGCGGATCATATTTAAAGCAAGTTCACGTTGATCTGTTGGTTCATTTCATGCTTGCCTGTGGCCTGTGTGCATCGCATCTGTTCCGAACTAAGTAACAATTGGTGATATGCCACTTTGATTATCAAAGTAATGTTCCAAACAGCTTCTGCACGTTGAAGATAGTTGCGTCACATTTTTGTCCAAACACTGTGATGCGAGTTAATAAATCTAAAGCTGGATGTTGACCAAGAAAAGTTTCTATGGCGAAAGCAGGAAAACAACCAGACCTCAAAGAATAGCTTCCAGTCTTCCATAATGAACTCCACATTATCACAACTTTTAAGCTAACAGTATTTAACTGGCATCCAATTGAGGCGAGCCCCGTACGAATGCCCTGCAGCGTTTGTGCTGTGAAGGCCCATCCGGTTGTTTTTTTTTTCAGTTAGTATGTGGCGCATTCTTATCGAGATCACGACTGAAATGATCACTGCAAAAGTAGGACATTCTGAAAAACGTCCGTTATATCTGGATGCTGTTTCAATGGATAGCATAGAAAATCATAACCACAAAAAATATGATCATTAAGCATAAATAAACAGAAACCAACTAAAATCCAAGCTGGCGAGATCCGACGCCTCGAAGCCAGTCCGGCTCTTCCTCAGGGATGTCTGGGGCTCAGGTTTGGGCTGCATTACATAGACCCTGGCACGACCACAGAAAGCGACTCGCGATGGAGTGATGACCATGCATATCCACCGTGGGAAGAGCTCTCGTAGAATGGTTTAAGTTTTGTGCCATGATTCAAGAAAGTCTTTTAGGGGCGAAGCTCCTCTTAGTCTAACCTTGTCCTTCGTCAGGCGTAACCAGCCCTATCTCCCGGGAGGCACGCACTCGCCCTCGGCGCGAGCCTCCCGGCACGCGAGCTCTCTCGCTCTTCCATCTGCTGTCTTGTGTGTGTGAGAGAGAGAGAGAGATAGAGAGAGAGAGCGAAAGGCGCGCGTTGACTGTGGAAACGCTCTTTCTTAGATGAACGCTCTACCAGCTCGCAAAGGAGAACGCGCCCTCACCCGCGAGATACAACGTTGGTGCAGGCAGCCTCTCCTAGCGAGTTTATTGAATGAGAAATACCGACTGCTCGCGTTGGAGAACCGTTCACCGGCCACCCATATATATATATAGGCACTCGATCTTGACTTGCAATGAAGTGCCGGTGGGAGATTTCACTTGTGCATAGCTGAACCATAAGGATTCGTAGCGTGCGCGTTAACTAAATTAATCCGGAACTCGGCACGATCTACGATGAACCTCCCGAGGTTCGCCCACTCATCATCATTCACCTCGTGGATATGCTGTAATTTTTTCCCCCTTGGGGCTCACTCGAGGATTGCTGTCCCCTTAAAGTCAAGTTCATGTCGAATGCCTCGGAAAGCTCGGTGAGAGCACTTCGTTCTCTGTCTTGCTTCCACACGGGTTTCCAGTGTAGCCCAATTCATTCTGGTAGGTGTTTTGTCTCGCCAGTGTATGAGCAGGGGAACTCAGCACACAGAATTTTGTACACAACACCTGGGATCTTCTCCTTTCTTGGCTGGTCCTTAGGGCAAGGAAGGCCCTATGGTGGCGTGAACAGAACTTAGATGTGTCAAGTGGTCGATTTTTAGATGTCTTCACTATACAAAAGCAATCGTCCATGCAGTTTCTTCTCACCAACCTGAAGTTTCTCTTTGCTACATGGATGACTCTTTTGTGTAATGGAGACCTCTGAAATCGCCAACTTGACACAACATTCCAATTCTGTTTACCCCGTCATTTCAATTCCGTTTACCCCGCCCGGTTGAGTATGAACGAGACTGCAGCATTCCTTTCTCCATGTCCAAGTGGTGAGAAAATGCAAGCACCTGAAACTGTTTACAGGAGGACGAGACACAATGGTCGTTACCTCCATTATGATTCCTCCCAACCCATCAGCAACACGGCACCTGTTGCGAACACTTTACTTCAAAGAGCCCATAGCATACACACAGCAGACCAGACACAGAACAGGAGACTGAAGAGGACCACATGGTTGCGGACCTATGCAAGCCGGCTACTGAAAACCCTCATTCAGTCCATCGCCTGTCGCAGGGAGAAAAAGAGCAGAAGGCACACCGGTACCATAGGCGCAAGGAGCCAGAGAGGCATAGGCCCAGATTTTCAAGGAAGGGGTGCACTTGCACATGTGCCTTCGTGCACACTGGGCCACTACGTCACCTCCCCCCCCCGCCCCCTGAATACCAGCCAGCAAAAGGAGAAGAGCCGAGGTGTTGCGTACAAAATTCCATGCACCAAGTGCCCGTTCTCGTACATTGGTGAGACAAAACACCTACCAGAATTAATTTGGCAACACAGGAATGACGTCAGGAGGCAAGGCAGAGAATGAAGCGCGGTCACCAAGCATTGTCAGGCATTCGACCACAAAACTGACTTCGAGGGAACGACAATCGCCAAAAGCGAGCCGCAATGGAGAAAAAAACTGTTGCTTGAATCATGGCACACAACTTGAACCGTTCTCTGGGAACTCTCCCCAAGGTATATACACAGTCTGCACTCCATGACGAATCACTGCAAGTGTGGTGGCTGTGCCAAGGATGATATAAGGCAGCTTGAAGCTGTCCCCGGTCATTCCTGAGGAAGAGGCCGGAATGGCTTGGAAAAGTCTGATCTCCCCAGCTTGAATTTTGTTTGCTGTTTTTATTTCTTAATATGTTCCATCCCAATCAGCCAGATATATTTCAAATGTTTCCATCCTAACGATATATTGTTATATCTGGGACCATTATAAGTTTTTACATCGCAAGGTCTCACCCAGCGCGCGCTCCGATCCCCGAATGAGACGAGTCAAGTGCAAGCATAAGAAGCATTTATTGATCGTAGAATCGGGCTTTTATAGCCAGGAGGGGAGAGGGGGAAGTGAGCACTGCTTGTGCCCACGTGCGACTAGCTTTGTCGTGATAAGCGGCGATGGCAGCCAGATAGGTTCCGTTGCTACATTTCTCTTCCCTTAAGATTGTAGAGACGCTGTGGTGGTTTCCGCTGACGCTTTGAACGACGTAGCGGTACTTCGCCAGCATCTGCAGGTGGGGTGCCTTGCGTCGGCCCCTGGACAGGTGGTCGTACTGGGGACACTACCTGCTCCGTGGATGGTTCTGTCTCTCCCATGTTTTTGGGAACAGGTTCACACTGCACCGGGCTTGACTGGGCCGAGCGCACCTGATCAACGTGCCGCCGTACAGGTCCCTCAGGTGTATCAATGGTGACCATTCGAGCGCCGGATACAGATGCGGTTCTTCCCGGAGTCCACTTATCTCCCTGCCCGTAATTACGGACATGAACGGCGACGTCGGCTTGCACCGTCCACTCGTCCGTTTTTGTGGATCCTGCATGAATGGGGGGGGGGGGGGGGCGGAATAATGCGTCCAAGCGGGAATGGATGCGGTAGCCTAAGAGAACTTCAGAAGGGCATTTTCCCGATGTGAGGGGAGTCCGTCTGTAATTAAAAACAAGACGATCCAGGTTATCCCCTATGCTGCCGTTGCCCATCTTTCTGAGGCCGTCTTTAATGGTGCGAACAGCCCTTTCCGCTAACCCGTTTGATTGCGGGTGGTACACAGGCGTACGCACGTGAGTTATATTATTCCGCTTCGTGAATGTCGCGAACTCCTCGCTGGTGAATTGTGTGCCATTATCTGTTACGATGGTACGGGGAATACCGAATCGACAGAATATATTCCTCAAGCAGCTCACAGTAGCAGAGGTGCTTGCTCTCTTCATGGGAACAGCCTCTATCCACTTGCTATGGGCGTCTACAAGCACGAGGATCATTGTGCGCGCGACCGGCCCAGCAAAGTCAGTGTGTACTCTTTCCCAGCTCTCCTCTGTCTTAGGCCAGTTCCTTGCTGGTGCGGCTGCCTGCATAGGCAGGTTTTGAATGCATCTTTTACAGGAAGCGGATAGCCGTTCTATATCGCTATCGAGACCCGGTCACCAAAAAGAGGACCTGGCTACTGCCTTCATGGCAGAGGAACCCTGATGCGCTTCATGCAAGTGTTCCAACACTCGTGCGCGCAGTTTTTCTGGAATCACAACTCTCCGACTCCAGTACAATAAATCATGTGCTACGGACAGCTCCAATCTCCGGTCAGAAAATGCTTTCATGTCCGCTTCCACAGCTTTACTTGCTGGCCAGCCCTGCAGTACATATCTTACGACTTTTGATAAGATGTGGTCGATTGCCGTTTGTTGTTTTAACTCCGTCAGTGAAATAGTCCCGTCTGAGAAGGTTTCCAACCCTAGGAGATATTCAGCAGGCTCACCTCCGGCCTCCGACTCGTTCGTCTCTTGGGGCAAGCGGCTCAGGGCATCTGAATTGATGAGCAGCTTGCCAGGACAGTATTGTAGCCTGTAGCGGAATCCTCCGAGATACAACGCCCACTGCTGGATACGAGCAGCAGCCAGTGGTGGTGTAGGCCTGTCCGACTTCAGGAGGCCCAGGAGCGGCTGGTGGTCGGTGACCAAGGTGAACTCGTGGCCTGCAAGATAGTCCCGAAATTTAGATACACCAAACACGAGAGCAAGGCCCTCTCGCTCCAGCTGCGAATAATTTCGCTCGGCTTTGGTCAGCGTTCGGGAACGAAACCCGATGGATTTGTTGACGCTCCCATCAGTGTGAAATAATACGGCTCCAATACCGTGCGGTGACGCATCATATTCTAGTTTCAGTGGTTTCTTAGGATCGAAGTGTACGAGCACTCCTGCCTCCCGCAGACTGCGCTTTGCCGTTAGAAACACTGCTTTCTGCACGTTTTCCCGCTTCCACCGCGAGTGTTTCTCGAAAAACTGGTACAGTGGTGCGAGCAGAGACGACATGTTAGGCAGAAACTTGGATTAGTATGTGAGCATGCCCAAAAACGAACGCAATTCGCCGACATTCCGTGGTTCTGCAGCCTCTAAGATTGCTTCCAGATTTTTTTCCATCAGGTGAAGACCTTCTTGATCTATTCTGTGCCCTAGATACGTGACCTGGGTTGAACTGTAGCGCTTTAAGTGGGACTGCTCACGCACACACACTGCTCAGTGCAAGTGAAGCATGACTACAGACTCAAAAAGTTCCGGTGCTGCTGCAAGGCAGTTTTGAATGGCCGTTGAGTGGTTCAGGCATTTCACGCAAGGACTGAGTGGCACTGAGGATGTTTATTTATTTATTTTTTCATGTCACGAAAAGTTAAATACTAAATCCAGTTAGCACAAATACTTCTGTTACTTCTATGAAAACATTGATATAACTTGTTCATACACTGTCATGCATGTTGTACATTTAGTTTTTAATACCCCTGTCACACTAGGCAACTTAGTGCAGTTTGAGCGAGTCCACTCACGCTCACAGAGTGCATTTACACTCACGCGGCTGCTACACGAGAAAGAGAAGTGTGCTTTGGAAATGTGCATTCCCCTAGCGGACGTTGCCGCAAACTGCCCGAGGGTGAGAATAGCAAGGCTTTTTGTTGAAATATGATTTGTTTTAATACATAGCAACATGTCTAATAACGAAAATAATGTTTCAAAAATGCTACTGGCGCCGCATTATGCATTAGCGTATTTGTTTGCAAGCCACTGCTACCGAGGCTACACACTCCGTCGTCGCGAAGCCGGCGAAGTGAGTTCGGCAAACGCACTCGCCTGCAAGTGCGCTTTGCAGCGAGTGTCACTAAGCATTCCCGTGTGACAGTGTGTGAATTACACTAGCGGCGAAGTGCACTCTCTCAAAGTGCACTTAAGTTGTCCCGTGTGACAGGTGTATTAGTTGTTGAGCAGCGAGACTGTAGCCGCATTTTCGCCGCTCGGTGCTGCTGCCATGTTCAGCTAGTGTTGGGCGTCCGTGGTCTGTGCGTACACGTTTGCTATGTTCAACATGCTTTGGAATGCTTGTTCTGCGATCAAAAGCGAGCAATAGATATAAGCTCAAGACAACAAGGCTGGTGCGATATCCTACATGGGCACAATACATGCAGTTAGTGCCGATACTGAAGCAACGAAAGTGGAAACCATTGCTGTCGAGGGAGGCCTGCACGTAAACCATTCGGTGACCAAACAAAGCGTGCCGAGACAGGTGGTTGAGCACTGGTCAAACAAGGTGGTTTGAGTAGACCATGCCGTTGATTGGTGAGAAGTCTTTCAAGTATGCATTCCTCAATACATCTGCTAGCAACACTATGGACGCTAGCAGATCACTGCTCGATAATGAGGGCCGTCCCACTTAATAAACATGTCGTGATTGCCTTGTACCGAGTGAGTTCTTCAGCAGAAGGCAATTCCAAAAGCAATAAAAGGTGTAAAAGCGTGAGCAGACAAGGACGAGCAAGGTACAACAGGATGAGCACCAACTTTCAGCTGATTGTTTATTGCCAGAAACAACAGTATTTGTAGACCTGTGTCATGAAGTGCCCAGTTATCATGCATAAAAACCTGCAGCATCCAAAAATGATAACTCAAATGAAGTCAGCACCACAGAAGGGCTGCTAACCCAGCTATTTCCAGCCTTCGCAATCAGGGCAGCTTCTACAAATTCTCACATACATGTATGAAATTGCTGAAGCTGCCCTGATAGCAAAGGCCGGCAATAGCTGCGTCAGCTGCCCTTCTATGGCAGATGACTTCACCTGAGTTATGTTTGGACGCTGCAGGCTGTTATATGTGATACTGGGCACTCCGTAACACAGGTCTACAAATAATGTTTCTGGCAATAAGCATTGAGCTGAAAGTTAGCGCTCATCCTGTGTCTTTCTCGTCCTTGCCTGCTCGCGCTATTAAACCATTTATTGCTATGGATGAAGTAAGCCAAAGAGCCACATTGATAAAAAAGAGAAATGCAAGCCTGTATATAAATGTGCTGGAATGAAAAAGAAGGAGAGAGTACACAAAGAAAAAAAATAATTGCGGACAAGATAGTGCAAGCACAAGTACGTTACGTTGCTGTGATCGAGAGTACATCCAGCTCGCACATACCAAGTGGCAAAAGCACCTTGTTAAATAATCAGTATCACTTCTATCATGACGAGAAGTACACTGTGAACGAGAGGGCAAGTTTACGCAGTTTCCGCTTTTGTTGCTCAACAGCCTTCGGAATAGAAGCTGAAACTTGACCTTGAGCCGATGGACTATCTGTTCAAAAGCCTTCGAAACGCCTATGTGACACCTATAGAAGACACACTGACCAAGAAATCCACTAATGTATGAGCTTGGGCGAGTTGGTGAATCATCGTGGAATGGAGCACAGAAGGTGTGGGCTGCTCGATATCTTGCAGCAGACAGTATGTAGCACAGACGGGAAGGCGTATCAATATCAGACTGTGTGAGCATCACAACCATGTGAAGAAAGCTGACAACGGCCACCTTGACCGGCACTGCCAAGAATGTGATTGCTACCCGGACTCTCGCAAATACTCCACAATTCGTAACAATTCTTGCCGGCTAACAAGGGAAATCACCGAGGCCTACGAAATAGGAACTCAAAAGCTCATGTGCGCTAGTTGTCCTTAATTGCTGATGACATGGAAATGGCACATCTGTCCGCTAATTGCTGAAAAGCCACTGTGGTTTGAGATTGATGTATTCTTTACCTTTTCATTTTCTTCACACTTTCTTTGTTCTCACGATCCCTTACCTATATATCACTTCGTTGCAATGAACTTTGTTAGTAGCACCTCGTCCTGTCTACTCCTCTGTCCTGGTGTTTTTTGCACTTGATGCAACACTGACAAAGAGACAAATGGGTGTAAGAGACATAATTTACATGCATGGTTGGCTAACTCGATTACAAAGAAAAGAAAGGAAGATACGAAGAAACTTACCTATACAGAAACACCCTGAACTACAATATCGGGGTATATACATCAAATATGCATGCAGGTACACCTCTATTCCAAGGACTGTAATTTAACAACAAAAACCACATACTAGAACACGTACAGGTTAAACAAAACAGTTGCACGTATGGGATGAAGAGAAGATACCGTTACGAAATAGTCCATGGAAAGAGGGAGAACCTATAGGTGTCTGTTCCAGCATAGATAAGTGTTTGTGTATAAGGATAATCGCGGTGTGTACACTTTGCGGAAAGAGGGCCTGCATATAGTGAAGGGTCAAGTGCAAATTTGCATTTAATTACATTGTGTAACGTACCTAAACAGTATTTCTATCTTTTCACTTAAAGTGAGAGGACGCCGTTTACCAACGTCAACTGTGACTAGTTGAGCTGTGTGGTTTGCTGGGCCAGTTGGTACATATTCGCGGTGTGAATATACTAAGGCAACGATGCGAGCACAAAAGACGGAAGCACAGAACAAAAGCTAGAGGCTTGTGTCCTATGCGCTCCTCTGATCTTGTGCACACGTCACTACCTGTGGGAATCTTCACACCATCAACTGTGACAATAAGTCCGAACTTTTGAATTTAGTATAAATGAAACAAACACTTTTCTCTGTCTTTTCCGCAACTTGTTAATAATGAGTTTTTAGTAAAGGGATCCCACACATTGCAAACATATTCAAGTCTTGCATTATAGAGCTGTGTTTGCCTGTCAGTTAACTTGACCAATTGATATAATAAACCAATTTCATTGGCCGCATGGGGGCCGGATCAGCGAAAGCTGATAATATGCACATGATGGGAAATCTGGGCTAGCTGGTGATAGTTCATTTCTGACCAGCTTACAGTGCAAAAAGGACGAGGATGAAGATGAAAGGTGACAATGCAAGCACTGTGTTGTCACCTTCTTTTGTCTTTTCCCTCATCCCTTTTGTGCTGTAAGCTGGTTAAAACTGATATGTAATGTACAAAGTGACGACCTTATGGGGAAACTCAGTTGGGAAAGAATTTAGTACGCTACCTGAAAGTCAAGGAAACAAATCCCACTGCTGGTGCCACTGGTTGGCGCGAACTGCGATGAGTGCGCCTTGGAAAACAGTGCTGACTAAGGCTCGGCGACTGATGCTGAGACTGGAATGAACATCAGCAGGCTGCAGTCAGAGCTTCTTTAGGTCCATGTCCCTGTTATGGCTCAGCAAACCTTGTCTCCAAGACTGCATGGACAAGGATAAACTTTAGCAAATGAGTCTATTTTTTTCCCTCAAACATTTATTTCCAGTCTTGGCTTCTGATTTGACAATGTAGCTGGTTTCCTGTTCATGCGAGTTAAAATGAGCCACACAGAGAATAAGCATCTCAATTCACAACATAGCTTCAGACAATGACGTGAAAAACCTTGTATTATTACAGGAGAGAGCAGTGCGAGTACACATGCAGTGCTCACACCAGCTGTTGCAGAACTCCTGCGATTCTTTAACGCGCCAAAGCAGTAGAACTTCTATGTTTCTGAGACAGTGCTGTCACACATCTGATAGCATAATGATCAGTGAATTCGAACAGTTATAAATAAGTAATAGAGCACTAAAACAAAATCATACTCCAAATTATCAGTAATTTCTTGACAGCATATTTAAATGCACAAGCTGAGAACACACGGAAAGCATGCCAGACTGACCAGCAGAAAGAACGAAAATGGTGAAAGTTAAGACCCAGCCGACGCTGATCATTTGCGGCAGCCCTATTTTAAATTGTGTCTTAAGTCAATGCAGAAACTTGAAAGAAACAAATCATTCCCACTTTAACAGCAATAACGTGGCCTTTTCTTGAGACAGGAACCTGGGGCAGACATTTCAGCTCCAGCAGGACAACAGCAACTAGCCTTTCGGGACAAGAAAATGACAAATTAGCTATACCAACTTGGCATGCCTCAATAGGTTTACTTTCAGGTAAACATGTATTAGACATTAGGTTTAGCAACACATCGGAAGCATTTTGTAAGACAGTTTACAACGATTACATACACTTCCTATGGCCACAAAAAGAAAGAGAGAGAGCAGAGAAAAATGCATTTTTTTAGGCAAGAATGAGCAAGCGCGCCCAGGAAAGAAAGTGAATATCACACGCGCTGCACAAGCTCATGTGCTTGTGCTCAGGACCTCACGCTGTTTAATGTTACATTATCTGTTCGAGGCAGACAATGAGCGCTAGCATAATAGTGATGCTATTGAATGCACATATGCATCTAAGCAACAACTTACACCAAAGTCACATGTGTGCTTTGGATTGTAATCGAGACCTGTCCAAATTTGTGCAAATCGACAGTGGCGCACAAATTCATTGCGGTTGTCCCAGCTGTGCTAATCTGTAATCCGGATTTGAGGCTGATGGTTAGATCAAGAGCGTTACAGTCTGGGCAAGTTGGTATGTCATGATTAGTGAGCGTGTAGCGCTGTTCAGGACAAGCGAAGACAGAGAAGGCAGGGATAAACAAGAGCACAAGGCAACGCGTTTAGCGCTCACCCTGTCGCCTTGACAAAAGCTGATGGTGAGCTTCCGCACTATGACCTGTACTGCACGAGAGCGCAAGTCTTCACCGCGGTTTATATTGTGCACAAACTACACGGGCTGTTTTACGAATTGAAATTTGCATATAGGGCTAGTGCACTGCTGTTTCCAGCCGAGGAGGTAGCGCCACCTGCCGTGAGCGGTGGCAAAGTTAGGTTGGTTAGCTGCTCTCAGCCGCGCACTGAAGCTAGAACGAGTAATCCACTGCATCAATATGGTCAGAATTACTAAGCAGTACACGCGCTCGTAGGTGCACGGTACTTCACTAGTTGCATTATGTGCGTACATGTATCCTACGCATTCGTAATGGTTAGGCCATCAACTTTTAATGCACATGGGCGCTAAAACAAGCAAACCCAATGTGTAACCTCACGTGCTTATGCTTTCTTTTAAAGCAATTCTGAATTATTGTATAATAGACACATCTCATCCATTAGAGGCTCTCACACTGCTAGTATTCATCTGGACATATTTGTTAAATAAGTAAAAAGAAAAAAGCTCGTATACTGACAGGGATTTTGAATTGTTCGAAGGAGCATTTGTTGCATCTACTCGAGATGCACTGTGCAGTGTGGGCGCTTTGTGATATCAGAAAGGATTATAGAAATAATAAATGCTAACTCATGGAACGTGCATTGTACAGCATTAAGAGTACAATATATCATTGCTTGTTACGTCTTATTATAGATTTATTATACCATCGAATACATTAAAGATTCTTAAAAAAGGGCCCAGACAAGTGACTGACACGCACAAGCGCCGCGCAATGACGCGTCCACGCGCATGACTGTCTTCACAGTTTTCGCTATTTCTGCTCGACAGAAGTCCATCAAGGGCAACCCCCTTACCCCCCGCCCCCTCGCTTTTATTTTTTTTTTTTGCTTTTTTTCCTTCATTGTCATCACAAGGCAAGAGACATTCCAGAAAAGCCTAGTTGGCCTCACACAAAGTATTTATTTTTCTGCACCTCCCTGCTG
The DNA here is from genome assembly GCA_013339685.2 of Hyalomma asiaticum. NCBI lineage: Eukaryota > Metazoa > Arthropoda > Arachnida > Ixodida > Ixodidae > Hyalomma > Hyalomma asiaticum. Next base: position 134,570,952 of record CM023485.1, read on the forward strand.
GCTGTTCTGCCAGGGCCGTGGTCCTGCTAGCCACACCCTCTCTGTACTCAACCATTGTTGACAGCTGGACGGATAGCTTCCAACAAAAGAACGCAGTTTTAAAGTCGTGGGGGTGGGGTGACGCAAATGGAAGAATGGAAAGTAGAGGAAGGCAGTAGTTGAGGGCTCCGGGAATTTTGACCACCTGTGTTCTTCAACGTGCACTGAAATCGCACAGTACACGGGGCGGTAGGCTGCATCTAAATGCGAAGTGTAAATGACGCATTTTCGGTCGCGTTCTGATGTGACTTTCGCGCCTGCTGCTCAGCATTTGGAATGATACCTTGCTCTTCGGCATAAAAAAACACAGAAAACGTGCGCGCTGCAAATGAATATCACACGTGTGCTGGTAATTATCTGCAAACACTGACGCTGCCGCGGCGTGTTTGCACTAACCCGCGGAGCAAGCCATACGTTGCAGGCCGCTTACGTCGCGTTTAATAATCAGAAAAAAAAGAAATAAACAAATGGCAGCCTAATTACTGGCCCCTGCGAGAATTTAACAGCCGCCTCCGGACGCGCATCGTGGTCTAAAGATTTCATTTCTGCTATGCACTTCCCTTCGACATGTGAAGGCGCCGTCGCGCTCAGTAATTCCTCTTTGATATATCAGGCCACTCGCGAACGTACAGGTTCGTCCCAAACATTAAGCAACTCTTCTTGAAATAGCCGTCAACCTTTTCCTTTTTTAAAGTCTGCGGAAACCGCAAACAACGCACGGTTGTCGCTCGCCGCTGCTCTTTCCATAGAGCACAGTCGCAAGCCCCCAACCTATTAGTGCTCACCGGGGACACGGGTAGCGCTGCATGTCGCGGAGCAGCAGCGCCGCCTAATCAGGCCTCCAGGTCTATAGGGCAACGGGCGCGCTCCCTCTCAGCTGCGCATAGTCTTAGCCTCAACGTTACTTCAACGTTGTAAACATAGGAGCACAAAGTTTCAACGCACTTTTTAAATAAATGTTCTCGCATCATTTTTGCCACCGTGAATGCCCACTAGCCTTTGGGAACAGTGCACACAGCTCGCAATGCCATGCAAGCGACACAAATAATGTGACAGTGAACTTACCTTATGGAGAAAAGTTACCACCGAACGCGCGTTGAGCACCTAGCACGACGTCCGTCGAGCGAGAGCTTTCGGGAGCATCCGCCGGTGCACGATGACTTGAACAAATGACAACCTCGTCGCCGCACAGCGTCCCGTTGATTAAAATCACACATTCCGTACCACCGACGCTGAAACATGGTATGGCGCAACAAAGAATGCACCGAGAGTCGAGCTATGCACATGCGCCGCTGGGTGACCATACAGCGCTTCTTTTCTTACGTTATTACTTCTTGCTTACTTACGTTATTAGGACACCATGTACGAAAAAAAAAAGCGTAAGAGTTAGCATAGTGTTTGTTATTGCCTCAGAGATGGTAGCCACAACTGCGTGTTGCGGCCTCGCTTTGCCATCATGCTTCTCATCGTTGAACGGTTTCAAATACAGTTTCTTGCTCGTAGTAGCTTTCGTTTTTCTCACAAACGTTGGAATATGTTCGTAGGCTTTAAAGCAGAGCCAGTTTGAGCCGTTATGTGCGTCTAATAAGCGGATAAACTGCGAATAAATACGTTGCACAAGCGCATGAACTACCCACCTGACGTTCTTTTTTCTCGTTTGTTTCTTCTTCGTTCTGTAAATATTCGGAATGTACGTTTTACTCATGCTTCCTCTGGAATTATCGTGTTTCGCGCAATTGCCAAAGCACGTAAAGCACTTAACGGAGAGGAACGCGCGTGATCCTTGATACGCGCACACTTGGGTGCTCTTTCATATGATGCTGTAAGAGGAACAATAACGTACAACCACGGTGCATGAATCAACGAAAGATTATCGGTAGATATTGGCTTGTCTAAAATCATCCGAACATTGCGGCACCTGATACCGAATTTTGCCCGCAATATGCGGCCTCAGTTGGATGATTTCTCGTACTTAAAAGAGTTGTTATCTGTGCGGCCTTAATGTAGGTGATAAACTGATAAATACGGACGTGACATTGATCCACTGTCCGCGTGCATTTTCATGTGAATGTCGGATCATTTAGACTGTATATTTTCTCCGCAGAGTTCTCATATATCTGCGTTGTTTACATCGACACGTATACGCACGCTCGCTGAGCGCTGGCAGCAAATGCCCTCTGCAAAATATATTCGTTGACTTGTGATGCTTTACTACACAGCACGCTTATGCGCGACATACGGCACGTGCCAGTGCATCAAGTATAAGAGATCATTGCCCCATAGAATTGTTGAAAGGGCTATGGTGCCCAGCCCTACTGTGCAGATCGCGGAGCACAAGGCAGGTTTTGCTCTCCATGAGCACAGTTTGCGTGTTTAGCAAGGTGCGTTTGTACTGTTAGATGAAGTGTTTCCCCACAATATCGTACGCTGGCAAGCAGACACGTTCGAGCCAGCAAGAAATTTGTTTACGTTACGTAATGCATATGCTACAGTCAGCGTAGGCACCAGAGCGACGGTAACTCGAAAGTAAATGTCCAGACGTAACGACAAACATGATAAGATTACTTGCTCATTATGTTCGCGATGAGCATTTTAGTGCGACTATTTTGCCAGCGTTGTTTCGCCCGGCCCTGCGCCTTCGGTGCTTCGCTGTGGCCAGCGAGTATGAATGCGGTTCTCTTTGAAAAGAACATCATATGGTTCCTTCCTAGCAGCGAAGTTAAAGTAGAAAAGAAAAAGGAAACCCGAAGAAATAATGCCGCGGTAGCACCACAAACTCGACGGTATAGAGAACGTCTTCAATAACAATCCGTGCTGTGCACGCTCCAAAAGGCCGTATGTGTTGCGCACTCGCAGTGCTTAATACGAAGTCGCTAAGAGGCGTCGTCACTTTTCGGAGCTTGCGGCAAAGTTTCTCACTCCTTACAGACACTGCGGCTCCCGTGTCAAAAAGTGCAAGAACGGACACACCTTCAACAGAAACAGCAACAACATTACAAGGCGAAAAACAAGGTCTTGGAAAGTTCGTTAGCTGCGAAGTTTTTGCCTCCGGAACTGCGCCTCAGGTCGTCGCAACAGGGGGGAAAGAGAACGGCGTCGCGGTGATGGCGATCGGCGTGCGTGGAAATTCCGAAGCGTTGAGGAATGCGGGTCTCCGCTGGGAGGTGGGCTAGGTGATGCCGCCTGAGGTCCCTGTACGAAATTGTAGGTATTCGGTCGTGCGTCGTCCTGTGGGAAAAACTCACGTCGTTGACAAAATCGCGCTCCGTGTCCCGGGAGACCACATGCGTAGCAGATGGGGCGGTTGTCTTGGGTGCGCCACGAGTGTTAAAGACGTGGCGACCGTCGGTAAAACGGACGGCTTGGTTGCTGCACAGGTGGAGGCGATGACAGAAAGGTGCGTGCGGGCACTTAGGTGTTCGCAACAGGGAAACGTCGAGGTGTCACCAGCGCTTCGGCGTAAGTGAGCGGAGCAGTCAGAGGCAACGTAGAAACGGCCTAGGGAAGCGCTTCAGAAACTTGCTGCTGGACGACATGCTGTATCGGTGGCGGCAGCATCGATGGAGCAGGTTCATGCAGGGCACCAGCGACAGGTCGCGTACAAGCTGCTTGATCTCTAACAATTTTGCAGAGCGGTCTTCCGCAAAGCCAGCGGTCATCAATGCCGAGACGGTTGGAGTAGGTGATGAATTGGCTCGACGAGTAGATTGACGCTGTTGCCAGAGGTCCTCATAGCTTTGACACAAATGAATGACGTCCGGGACTGTCTGCGGGTTCTTTGCGATGAGCATCTGGAACACATCGTCAGTAATAGCTTTCAAGATGTGTTTTATCTTTTCGGCCTCCGACATGGACGGGTTGGCGTGCCTGCAAAGGTGGACTACATCTTCGATGTAGCTGGTGTAATTCTCACCACTGTGCTGAGCCCGACCTCGCAAGCGCTGCTCGGCGCGTAGCTTGCGAAGTTCCGGGCGACCAAAAAGCTCCACGACTGCGGTTCTGAAGGTAGACCAGGTGTTTAGGTCAGTCTCGTGGTTATGAAACCACAGACTGGCTACTTCGGTCAAATAAAATATGACGTTAGCGAGCTTCTGAACATCGTCCCATTCGTTGACTTTGCTCACCCGGTCGTATTCCTCAAGCCAGTCTTCTGCGTCCTTGTCATCGGCGCCACTGAAGAAACTAGGGTCGCGTTGCCGAAGGGAGTCGGCACAGAGAATAGCTGGCGTTGTGGGCGTCGTTGGAGGAGGCTGCTACTCGTCGTCCGATGCCATGGTAGAGACTGGAGGTAACGTACGGCTTCGTAGTTCCAGGGTTTCCGACACCCAGCACTTCCACCAATTGAAACAGGGCGTTTAGGCAAGGGTCTTGCTTGTGAAGATTGAGCGAAAACAGCTGCGACTAAGCCTTGGCAATCGCGGAGCCAGCATGCGCTCTCCAAACGTCTTCTTCCTCCACGAGTAGCGCACACTGTCTGTCCGAGTATAGCGCCGATATTCTTCACTACAAAACAAACACTTAATAACAACAGACAATTACCACAGCTTATGGCACTTGATTAAAGTGTTCGTCATAGCGCAGTCTCTGAGGGGGCAGCTGGTACGCGTCGACCTTCTCGGAGCTGGCGGCGATGGCTTGCCCGGCAAAGAATCGCCGTTGCTTGCTGGTAGCGTTGAGCTCTCGGGTGTTTCTGGAGATGTTGCTTCCGCTGCGTGCGCGGGTGGTTCTGATGGTGCGGAAGGCCACGATGAACGGGAGTTGAGACTGGTGGGACACTCGTCTTTATCACTGTCGCTGCTACACCGTTCCTTTGCCCAGAGTAGATGTTGGCGGTTTCGCCGCAGCATGCGACGATCTCGTGTTTTCACTAGGTAGGATCGCGGAGCAGCCTCAGCGACCACCTTCGCTTTTTGTGGCAAACCCGAAGCATCCTGAAGCCAGATCTTTGAGCCCCTGTGCAGTGCACCCAAAGGCCTTCCCGCCTTATTTTGGTGGTGCTTGGTCACATTCGTCCGGAACACCCTGAGAAAGTCAGGAAGGTTAGAACGAAGTTGCCTTCTTTGCAGAAGTTCACCCGGAGAATGCCAGTCTTCTAGAGTTGATGATCGATGGGGTAGTAGGCCCAGCCAGAAGTCATCCCCCGCTTCTAGTGTCTCTTTTTGGGATTTGCTTTACAATCTACACACCCTTTTCTGTCAAGCCGTTCGACTGCGGATAACATGGGCTCGAGGTGACATGGTTAAAGTCATATCTTTTGGCGAAGCTTGCATATTCATGGCTCTAAAACTGGGGTCCGTTATCCATACAGACGGCTACTGGTACTCCGTACCTGGCAAACGTTGCGCTAAGATCTGTGATTGTGGTTGCTGCGGTTGTGTCTTCCAGCTTTTCGACCTCGGGAAAATTTCAAAGGCGTCGTGGGCAACCACGTACGACGTTCCCGCATATCAAATCCTACCCTATACCAGGCACATTTGGGTACTTCTCGCATTAGTAGCGGTTCCTGTGGCTGCCGGTACGCGTATTTTCTCCACGTTGCGCAGCTTATTACTAGCGCCGCGATGTCGCCATTCTAACCTGGCCTAAATATAAGTGCTCGAGCCCTCTCTTTACACTTCTACAGCCCAAGGTGGCCAGCATGAAGTCTCTTCAACATGCTCTGTCACATACTCTACGGTATAACAACTTTAGGACCCTTCAACATTACTCCGTTAACGAAAGTTTATTTTTTTTCATTTATTTATCACAGTACCCTCAGCGCCCTAAGGCATTACAGAGGGGGGGTTACACAGTACATGATCGGTAAAGGCACATTTGCAGGTGTCAGGTACAGTAAGAAAGTAGAATAAAAAAAGAGAAATACGAGCATTCGTCACAAGCTAAGTATTCTTCATGACAACATAGACACAGCATCATAACATGGCGTAGAAGGCAGCGTTAGAGTTCATGGTTGCAACATCATTGGTAAGTCGATTCCATTCCGAAATTGTGCGTGGAAAAAATGTATTTCTGAACGATTCGGTTCTGCACTTGTATTCTCTGACCTTGTTAGTATGGTCGATTCATTCGTGATAAGATGTAGTGCGGTTGAAATATGTACTTATCCTTATCTATACCTGTTCTTGCATGAAATATGTTATGCAATATTTGTAATCTTAGCTTTTTCCTCCGTATTTGTAGCGTCTCCCACCCTAAACTCTCCTTTGCAATATGTATCTCAAATTGCCAGCTATAATTACTGAGAACAAACCGTACCGCTAAGTTGTGTACCTTTTGTAGTAACTTAATGTCCTTTTTTAACCACGGGTCCCACACTGTGCAAGCATATTCTAGTATAGACCGGACACTCATTACATACAGTAGTTGTTTTGTTTCTATCGGGAAGTGTTCTGCGTTTCTCCGCAGAAAGACCAATACTTTACAAGCTTTAGCTTTTACGTGTCGAATATGACAATCCCAAGATAAAGTTTCTGTTAAGAATACTCCTAAATATTGAAATTCTTTCACTAATGAAATGGGGTTGCCATTTAAGTTATAATCAATCTCGTGAGTTATCTGCTTCCTTCTAAATGACATCCTTACAGTCCTGTCAAAATTTATGCGCATTTTCCGAGTGTTGCACGGTTTAAATAATTTGTCTAAATCGCCTTGCAACAAAACAGAATCATTTGGATAACGGATTATTCTGCACAACACGCAGTCATCTGCGAATAATCGCACAGTAGACGAGACACCATCACTAATATCATTTAAAAAAATTAAAAACAATAAAGGGCCAGAACAGAACCTTGCACAACTCCAAATGTCACTCCAATCTCGTGAGAGCTTGCGTTCTTAATATTAACCCTCTGACTACGTGCTGTTAGGTATTGCCTAATCCAAGCGATAACTGATGTGTTTATGTTATACCATTCAAGTTTTTCAATTAACCGGGAGTGGGAAACGAGATCAAAAGCTTCCCTAAAATCTATGAAAATCGCGTCTACAACTAATCCGTGATCTACGGCACCTGATAATTCGTGCAAAAGCTCTGTTAATTTTGTGACACAAGAGTGACCGCTGCGAAAACCATGCTGTTGGGGGATCAGTAGTGAGTGTGTATTTAGGTGTGTCATAATGTTAGTGAACAGGACATGTTCAAATACTCTACACACTACGTTTGTGAGTGAAATCGGTCTGTAATTCTGTTGTTATGTGTTGTTTTGTGGGGTTTTACGTCCCAAAACCAGTTCTGATTATGAGAGACGCCGTAGTGGAGGGCTCCGGAAATTTCGACCACCTGGGGTTCTTTAACGTGCACTGACATCGCACAGCACACGGGCCTCAACATTTCGCCTCCATCGAAATGAAGCCGCCGCGGCCGGGATTCGATCCCGCGACCCTCGGATCAGCAGCCGAGTACCTTAGCCACTAGACAACCGTGGCGGGGCGGGCTATAATTCTGAACGCTGTTACGAGGACCCGACCTGTGCACTGGAACTACGTTTGCCATTTTCCAATCAATCGTTGGGCAATACACCTTCATCGAGTGATTTTTGAAATATGATGCACAAATACCTAGAGAGCGATTGGGCACACAAATAAAGTAGCTGCGGTGACACGTCGTCTGGTCCTGCCGCCTTTGCCTTATCTAAGTCTTTTAAGAGCATTGCAATTTCCTGCGGGGTAAATATTATGTCGTCCATTCTTACTGGGCATAATTTATCATAGCGGAACACTTGCGTATCATCCTTGGTGTCACTTCGCACAAACACTGAGCCGAAAAAAGAGTTAAAGCATTTGGCCTTGGTGTGGCTATCGTGGACAACAGTACCATCGTGCAGCAAGGCAGGTATAGTTATCTCGGCTTTTTTGTTGGTTTTGATCAAACGCCAGAATTGTTTAGGCCGATCTTTGAGCCTTGAATGAAAAGTAGAAAAAAAGCATCTTTTGCTTGCTTAACTGCAATCTTCATTTCTGCTGTGGCAAGTATCAGCTTATCTTTTGTTGAGGGTGAGGGGTGTGCTTTATAGGCAGCGTACGCTCGTTGCCTGCGCATAGTGATCTTACCAACTTCTTTAGCGCACCATGGTTTACTTTTGCTGCGGCGCGTCGTCGTGATCCACGATGGCACGTATTGCCCACGTAGCCCGAATAACTTCACTTTAAATTAAACGTATTTGATGTAGCGCAAAAAACAAGGCACGGACACAAGAAGGCACATATGGACACCACACAGCGCTACTAGCAACAACAAGTTTATTTTCAAAATCAGACGGCTTATAAACCATAATCGCCAAGCAGAAAGGTCAGCACGTGGGATCACTCAGATAAAAGCAACAACAGTGCCACTCATCAAAAACCAAATCAAAACATAGAACACCATCTTTCTGCTTACGCAGAAAACCCAGCTCCTTATGTGACAAAGCTATCGAAGGCTTACTAATGCACAAATCACCAAGTGCATCGATACGTTCCGCTTCCACGATTAGACGCGTGATCTCATCCTTATGTCGACCAACGATGACAGTGTTCTGGAACAGAGGCCGGCAACCACATGCATGAACGTGGAGAGCGAGAAACCCTTCATGTGGCAATTTACTCGACTTTTACTTGTGCTCTTTCAACCGTTCATTCACGCACCTGCTAGTTTGGCCGACATATTGTTTCCCACACGAGAACGGAATACAATAAATAAGACACGTCTTGCACTCAACACCAAAATTGTTTGTATGCTTTTTTGTGCACACAACTTTTTGCCTTCTAGATGGATTAGTCAATGTGCACAATTTCCCGAGTTTGTCAGGCACAGAAAATACCACCCTAATATTGTCACGTACAGCTACCTTCTTGAGATTATGGGACAACTGGTGAACATATGGAATTACGGCCGTGCGTCTAATTTCTGTCGTTCTGTGATCATGAGCGTTAGCCTGCCTTGCACTTCCGCGAATTCTTTTTAGCTCTTTTTCTACAACAGAAACTAAAACATGATCTGGATAGCCAGATTCTTGCAATCGTATGATCTGATTATGGAAGCTCTGCTTAGTTAAGTGGGCACATGACTTGTTCACTGCATTACTGAGGCATGTCGTCACAATACCTCTCTTGCTTAGTTTTGAATGATTCGAATGAAACGGGAGCAAGGCATTTCTGGGGTTTTCAATGTTAAAAGAGACGTGTCGTTGAAGAAAGTAAAAGCAAAGGCTATTCACTTGTGCAAAAATATGAATGTCGTTGGAACTCTAAAATGTATTCAAAAGAGTAAAAAGAATAGCTCGGATGTATTTTTTAACGCGAAAGCTCATAAAGTTGACGTTCCGTTCCGAGTCATAGTCTCGGAAATAGGCACCTGGCAAAAGGAACTCGCCACTTTTATGTTGGAGAAACTTAGGCTGTGTTCCAATTCTGGACAGCATCGTAGACAGCCTACCTTGGCAGCTTCAAAGACAGCTCCGCGTCCTTGTCGTCCGAGTAATGGAACACGTCCGGATGACGTTTGCGCGACGAGGCGTCATCTCGCGACAACAAAAGAAAGCTAAAAAAACGCTCACAATTTTCGTTAATTTTGCTTATTTCGTGTTCCAATCTACGAAAAACTCAATTAAGCTCATATAAATTGCGTAAGAAAGCGCCTATTTGCGAGCAGACGACCGCTCCGGCGAAGTTCGTGGATATTCAAGCAATCCTCGATGCCGCCATCTTGTTTGGACAGCAAAGTAGCCTGCATCGTTTTTGTCTTCGTATGCCGTCATCGCGAAGCTGTCTATTTTGCCGTCTACGTGAGGAATGGAATGGGACTTAAGATGGCTGCTGTTACGTAGCCGTCTATTTAGCCGTCTACCGTGAGTATTGGAACACACCCTTATTCTTCTCGAGGTCCGAGACCCGTTTTTAGTCAAGAGTTCCGGTGGCATTTTAGACTTCGTGGAAGCTCATGAAAATGAAGGCCTAAAAGCCTTCTCTATTGATGTGACTGACCTATACTATTCCATCCCCCATCCACAATTGCTAAAATGTGTTGAAAGCAGCATTGACCAATTTGGCGTAGTGAAGTTTTCTGTTGATTCGGGTGTGTCTCGTGATCGTTTTGTTGCTTTGCTGAAATTTTATCTTACATCGACGTTCATTGAATGGAACAATGATATTCATTTGCAAAAAAAGGGTATCTGCATCGAGTCATGCATAGCGCCTGTCTAAGCAGCCTGTTTTTAGCGGAACTTGACAGAGACTTGGCTTGTCGTCTCGAAGGAACAAACGTGAAGAAAGTTTTTCGTTATGTGGATGATTTTATTATTTTTATCGACAGCTCGTGGGAAAATTTCAAAAGTGCGAGAACCAACGTGTTGGATGTGTTTCGCGTTGGTCTTAAGCCGCTTGAAGTGACCGTTGAGTGGCCGAGTGATGGTAGCATTAGGTTTTTAGATTTAAGACTCGTTTGTTTTGACAACCGGCTATGCTGGTGTTATGACCCACGTGCTCATAAAGCTTTGCTCCCATTTCATTCGAATCATTCAAAACTAACCAAGAGAGGTATTGTGACGACATGCCTCAGTAATGCATTGAACAAGTCATGTGCCCACTTAACTAAGCAGAGCTTCCATAATCAGATCATACGATTGCAAGAATCTGGCTATCCAGATCATGTTTTAGTTTCTGTTGTAGAGAAAGAGCTAAAAAAAATTCGCGGAAGTGCAAGGCAGGCTAACGCTCATGGTCACAGAACGACAGAAACTAGACGCACGGCCATAATTCCATATGTTCACCAGTTGTCCCATAATCTCAAGAAGGTAGCTGTACGTGACAATATTAGGGTGGTATTTTCTGTGCCTGACAAACTCGGGAAATTGTGTACATTGCCTAATCCATCCAGAAGGCAAAAAGTTGTGTGCACAAAAAAGCATACAAACAATTTTGGTGTTGAGTGCAAGATGTGTGTTATTTATTGTATTCCGTTCTCGTGTGGAAAACAATATGTCGGCCAAACTAGCAGGTGCGTGAATGAACGGTTTAAAGAGCACAAGTACAAGTCGAGTAAATTGCCACCTGAAGGGTTTCTCGCTCTCCACGTTCATGCATGTGGTTGCCGGCCTCTGTTCCAGAACACTGTCACCGTTGGTCGACATAAGGATGAGATCACGCGTCTAATCGTGGAAGCGGAACGTATCGATGCACTTGGGGATTTGTGCATTAGTAAGCCTTCGATAGCTTTGTCACATAAGGAGCTGGGCTTTATGCGTAAGCAGAAAGATGGTGTTCTGTGTTTTGATTTCGTTTTTGATGTGTGGCACTGTTGTTGCTTTTATCTGAGTGATCCCACGTGCTGACCTTTCTGCTTGGCGATTATGGTTTATAAGCGGTCTGATTTTGAAAATAAACTTGTTGTTGCTAGTAGCGCTGTGTGGTGTCCATATGTGCCTTCCTGTGTCCGTGTCTTCTTTTTTGCGCTACATCAAATACGTTTAATATGAACCACCAACAAGCCCGCATCGCAACTCTGGTGTTCACTTTAAATATTTCCCACGATTCATGAACAGTTTTGGTTTCAGCCAATGTTTCATATACGTCACAGTAATCAAGTGCTCGGGGAAATGGCACTTGTGTCGGCTTTGGAGTAATTATACCTTAACCTGCGGCCACTATTTGGTACTTTTGTATACTGTATATTTGTTTCACATACAACAACACTATGATCACTTATTACAGGTATTATTTGTACAGAATGAATGCTTGAAGGTGTGTTAGTGAACAGTAAATCTAGTATGTTGCTCCCACGAGTTGGCTCCGATGCACATTGACTTAACGAAAACGATGCACATATGTTCAACATTGCATTAGTGTTCGCATCTCTTCCCGGACGTTCGGTGCGTAGCCGTGACCAATCAATTCCAGGTAGGTTAAAGTCTCCCCCCACAAATAGACAATCGCCGTTTATTGTTTCGAGAGCGCTAGATAGATCCTGAAGTGCTTCCGTCGAGCTGCCTGGAGGGCGATAAAAGGAGCATTCTGTTATTACTTTCCCGTTCTTAAGCCTAAGCTGTGCCCATAAAGATTCACTTTAGTCACACTTTACACGAATCTCACGAGAGCTGATGCTTTTGTCAACTAATATGACGACCCCTCCACCAGCAAATGCAAATGTAGTCTTTAGGGAACACTTCGGAGTCAGCAATGTCACTGTTTAGCCACGACTCTATGGCTAAAGTTTTACGTTCCTGATGCGTGCTTCGCATTTCGTTGATCTCCACTGCACGTGGAATCTGCCATTTTTTTCTGCTCGTGCATCTCCAGAAAGGTGCTTACCAACAAGGCTAACAGCACGGCCTCTTGCTGCTCTGCAGTTAGCATATTTGTTGACAGAGCGTTGAGGACGCGAAAGCAAGCGAACACGCGTTAACGGTACTATTTGCGCAGTTGTGCGAGCCGCGAGAACATCCGGGAGCTTAGTGCGCTAAGCCTGTTTGGCGCACATTCTCAGTGGTGAACATATTTTCCGCAGATGGCGCTGTATCCCAACTCGGCGGCACGGCGCTGGGTGTTGTGTGCGGCGGGTAGTTCGGCGGATGGAGAATTCCGCTCGCTGTTGCCGCCGAAATGTCCAGTGAACTAGCCTGTTTCACATGCGAGCGAATGTGGCCGAAGAGCGGCGCGGCGGCGGCCGCGCGGTCCTCAAAATCTGTTTTTCGAGTGTCTCGCGCTGCTGCGATTGATTTCACAAAATTTGGAAAAAAGCGCGAGCGGCTCGAAAGGCGGAAATTTCTGTTGGCCGGTCAGGCGTGTGACGGGGCAAGCACGTGACAGGGACGGAGTCGCGCTGCCGATCGGTTCGGAGGAGAGCTCTCGTTCAGGCGAAGCTCCGTAGCAGACGAATTTTTCCAGCAGACATCCCCTGCTACTTGCTCACGCCGTTTCCAACGGGTCGTGGAGGCGTAGATGTGCCGCCCTGTTCCTTCTGTTGGTGCCGACAAAGTTTCCATTCGAAACGGACAGATTGTTTGCACGTGCTATATTGCGCTTTTATATATTTATCGGGTGTTGTTAACCATATGGGTCCTGGCAGAGGGACCCTGCGGCGCTCGGTGCTTGGCATTCGTACCACATGTTGCTCTTTTTTTGTTTATAGCTTCGACCTCACTAGAATAGTCTGCGCTTCCGTCAAACTGCCCCGTAGCCCGATAAGAACAAGGGCCGCCGGCACACGAGTGCCTTACCGCATCGGAAAAAAAAGACCCTTGAAGTTCCTGGGCGAGTTTCAAAGCACAAGAACCAATTATTTCTTTTGCTTCTATACGGGCAATTCTATGGGCTCCCAACAGAACGTTGAAGATAAAAGAAGAGCCAGGCCTACGCGGAACCGTAGGACCGTGGCAGCGTAAGCAGGAGGACCGGTGTTCTTAGAAGCCATTTTAAACGCTTTGGAAAACTAGTGCAACTAGAGGTGGTAGGTATCCGCAGTGCCATATCTCTTATCATTTCGCGAAGTAGGGAAGTACCCACTACGCCATAATTACTGCGGCATTGCAACGTGCAAATCTGTGTAACTACACATCTTAGAGATTCTCTTGGCGTCGTTTTCCTGAGAACGAACTGAACTCTCGGCCTGACGTCGACGACGAGCTGCGGTTTAGGCTTCTCTCTGCGCAGCTGTCTCTTGTGCCCGGCGTTGCCTTGCGGCAGCCGCGCGCGTGGCTCTGCGATTCGCTTCTTCAGCAGCGGTGCGCACCTTGCGGGAAGGCGCCATCAGGTATATCGAAGAGTCATGTCAGGTTGCTGTCGGGCCTGCGCACGTCACCTGTTGTGCAACTCATGGCACGATACGACAAAAGTGTTTCACGAGGCAGCGTGGTGGTCGCGGCTCCCCGCAGCAGCGGCCAAGCAAGGACGTCAGCCTGGAGCAACAAACCAAACCCCCAAGAATGTTGTTGCTGGGCGCTCCTCGCTGGCCGGTAAACAAACGCCACCTCCACCCACGACATCGCAGACACCACAGAAGACCTCAACCAGGACTCCCGATCAGGGCGCCCCCAAGCTTCAAACCGCGGAATTTCCGCCCCTGTCCGTAGCCAGCGGCATCCGGCCTCCGGCCAAGAAGAAATCCTCCAGGTAGGCAACGGTGCTAGGGCAGCCTCCACCTCTCACTGTCCCTCCCCAACCTCCTCCCCCGAATTTCTCGAACTCAAACAAGAGCTTGCTGCGCTGCGGGCACAGAACGCGCAGCTTCTAGCCAAAATTGCCACTTTGGAGGCAGGTAGGACGACCGTAACCTCATCGTCGCCCCCTCCCTCTACCGAAATTACCCCAGACGCTCAGGAACCGGAACGCATGTGCACCGCTCCGTCCGTCTCGGAGCCTTGCAACATTTAAGAACGCTTTCAAGCTATTGAAAGCGCTATGAGTACTCTGGTGGCACAACTTACCACCATGAGTAAAAGCATTGAAAATATTTCACAAGCTGTCACCTATCAGGTGAGGAGTAACATTAAGACTTGGCTCCACAGCACCAACCCTCGCAGCCACAGAAGTAGTCCCCTCAAGGACGTTAACCGTCCGTATAAATTTTCTCAAGTCAAAGAGCTCGCCGAAATTTCAGAGGACCCCGAACCCCTACTTCCACAGGGCATTGATGTAGGGGTTGAGTTCTTCCCAGTCACACCGAATTCTCAGTATGGCGGCAGCATCTAAACGCTTACCGCCTTCGCGATCCCAAAAACCTCAAATATTTTCTGTAATTCAGTGGAATTGTAGAAGCTTCAAGGGTAGGGTCGAAAGAGCTAATTTCTACCTCTGTCTCGAAACCTTTGAGCACCCGTGTGCCGTCGTTGCCTTGCAGGATCCCGGCAACGCCGTGCGCCCCTCACGGGATATAATACTTTTCAGCAAGACCCATCCACCTGCCTTCTTGTTCATAAAATGTTAACTACACAAAAGGTCGACCTAGAACTCGCAATACCCTCCTCGTACACCATCGTCACGGTCCTTCCCCTGCGAAGAGCCGACCCCTGAGTCCACATTCTTAACATTTACTGCCAACCTAAGCTAAAAAACATCACTTTCGCGGACGTATTTAGCCGGGCGTTAAAGATCGCAGGGCGCGAACCTCTCATTATCGTGGGTGACGTCAACGCCCCTAGCAGGTTTTGGGGCTATATCAAGGAAGATATGCGGGGAAGGAAACTTGCGGAGCTAACTTCCACACTGGTCATCACACTTCATACGGACCCCACGCAACCCACACGTGTGGGTAACTCTGCGATACGGAACACCTCTCCCGACCTCACTTTCACCAAAAACATCAAACACGCGGACTGGCTCAATACCGAGGAAACCCTCGGTAGCGACCACCTCATTCTCAACACCACACTCTCCACACGACCCGTACAACGCCTCATAACTCAGGCCCATCTACCCAACTAAGACACCTTTCGACAGTCCGTACCTGCCTCTCCCGTCCTTAAGAACGGTTACTCCCAGTGGGCCCAATCTATGCTCCAGACACTAAAGTAGCACGAGACCACAATACAACTGACGTACAGCCATCCGGACGTAGATAATAACCTCCTCCATCTTTCGGAGGAGTCACAGCCTCACAAAGCGATGCCACCGACAAAAACACAATCCAAACTCAGCATGCGGATACTAGATCTGACCCAGAAGGCGGCCGAGTGCGTTGCCTAGCTCGACGATTCAAGCTGGGTAGATCGATGTAATACTGCCGCCAGGCAAATGTCTGGCCACAATACATGGAGACAATTCCGCAGTCTCCTCGACCTTGCTCAAACGCGAGGTGAAGCACAAGAACATCTACACCGAGCATTTCGTACTTTTCAAGGCTCCACATCAAAACGCTCTCTCTCTCTCCGGGATCGCTATCTATGCACTCAGCAGGACTCGCCGGGCTCCGAGTATAACTACGCAGGCAGAGAGAAGTTGGAACTGGACGCTCCTTTCCAGCTGCATGACCTCCGTGCGGCTCTTGCCGAAATGACGCAGGGCTCAGTCAAACTCCTTGTAGTGAATGCACGGGAATGGACTGGATTTATTGGGAAATTTTTGTGTGTGGGAACATATTTTGAACATTTTGAAGACATCTATGCCGGCACCGCTACGAGGCCGAAGCCGGCGGTGGCGTGCTCGGCGGTGGCACGGAAGAAAAGAGGCTGACGTGGTGCACGCAGAGACAGCTCGTGGTCCAGTGGAACACGGCAGACGACTGCGTTGTTCCTGGAGCTCCCGCGGCTGTTCCTGGGCAGCCCTGAAGACGACGCGCCTGCCTGTTGGTGCAGACGCGCGAGGGTGCCTGCAGTGACGTCGCGTGGAGCAGGCATACGCATTGCGTGCTCATCCAGACTCCTGGAGCGGCTTGCGTCCTCATCCAGGGAGAGGCCTAATTGGAGGCCCTGTGCTGGGACGTCTCCAGCGCGAGGTGTACCGCGAGTGCAGCTGGCCACGGTAGAGAAGCCGTGGGCCGGCACCTGCTGCATCTGACGCTGCGACGCCACCGTGCTGAGTCGTCGCCTCCGCCGACAGTCGACGCGGCGCCGACTCGCCTCCTGCGACGAGTTATCGCGACGCTGCTGTACCAACACGCCCACCGACGAGTCATCGACTGCGTAGTGACCAAACGAGTGAGGCGTCGTTATTTGTTTTCTTGAACTACGCACGTCGTGGACCATAATCCTATTTGTGTTCCTTTAACGTTTCTCATTTACTGCACCAGTGTTCATGACGTACCCATCTCCATCGTCCTGTCATATAAATGTGTTATTTTCTCTTACGCTCCCGTGTCCTCGCAGTACCTTTCTCGTCTGACCATACACAAGCATTCCTGCTTGTGTATGAGGACGAACGTCCTCTTAATCCTTTAGAATCTGGCGTCCGCGAGACAGGACTAAGCTCTCCTCAACATCTGAGAGCCTCACGTTGCTTGTGTGTGGTGGACGAGAATCGACGAGAAGAGAACGCTAGTGGAGCTCGAGAAGGTGATGGGGCTGAGTGGAGAGGCGTTGCTGGCATGGGTGAGCGCCGAGAAAAAAGAAATGAGAGACCAGCGAGCGAAGGAACAAGAAGAAGCGCGCTTAGCAGCACAGGCCGAGCATGAGCGGGCAATGGCACGTTTGGAAGCCGAAAGACCCTCCTCGAGGAGCGATGTCGAGTTGCAGAGGCGCAGCGTTCGAGCGTGAATTATACGGATGACAGTGTAGGTGCTGGTCGGAGTTCTAAAGCCCGCACAAGATGATTCCACCCAATAATGAGGATAGGGAAGAACTGGATGCGTACATCCAGATATTTGAGAGGGTTGCCACGAGCCAAGGGCGGCCAACCGACAAATGGGCTTTGTCCTTGAGCTTATGTCTCACGGGAGAAGCCTTAACTGTGGTAGGACGGATGTTGGTCGAAGACTGTACGGACTACACAAACCTCAAGAAGACGCTCCTCCAGCGGTTTCGGTGTACAGAGGAGGGATACCGATCGAAGTTTCGGGATGCCCGGCCCGAGAATGCGGAAACAGGTCGACAGTTCGCGGGACGTCTCTGTGGATACTTCGACCATTGGCAAGAGCTGGTGAAGACTCCGAAAACGTACGACGCGCTACGAGACAAGCTGGTGTCCGAGCAGTTCCTAAGGCGGTGCGACGAAAGATTGGCTGTTTTCCTGAAGGAACGAGGTTGTCACAACCTCGACGCGTTGGCCACCACGGCAGACCAGTATTTGGAGGCCCAAGAAATCGCGAATCTTGCTAGAGGGAAAGAAGATAAGGGGAAACCAATGGCCGGAGCTAAAGGTGACACTGCAGGCAAAAACAATGGAAAACCGCTTTGTTTTCGGTGCAACAAGCCGGGTCATCGAGCTTCCGATTGCTGGACCAAGTCTCGAGCGCCGAAGTCGACGCCAGGCTGGGTTTCTAAAAAGACGGGGCATAGACCCGATAGTTGTCCCTCAAACTCACGGAAAGGTGGGGAGGCATCATGCTCTGTTCTAGGGTCCCAGAAAGCCCATCTGGACAAGTCAGTGGAAAGTGGACCGGCCAAGCAAGTTCAAAACCACTGTCATGACATGTGCGACAGTCCACAAAGCAATGCAACTTTCCACAATTGTTCAACTCAAATACCAACAGTACAGAGCTATTTGGAAGGCAAGCTTGTTACCGTGTTACGGGATACCGGATGCAATACCTTAGTCGTGAAACGGTCTCTGGTTCCTCACTGCAACTTGACTGGTAACACCAGCACCATCCGGTTATTGGCCCAGTCGAAAAAAAGCTTGCCAGAGGCCAAGGTGCACATCGATTCTCTGCTTTTCAAGGGTCGCGTCCCCGCTGTTTGTATGGAGAACCCGCTGTATGAAGTTGTGTTTGGCAACGTCATTGCAGAATGTTCTCATGCAAGCCATACTGCCAAAGTGGGACAGGGATCACGGCCTGGAAGTGGTCATCAAGCCACCAACCACAGAATTATTGATTCATTTGTGGGGTTCAACATCCCAAAACCAGTTCTGTATATGAGAGACGCCGTAGTGGAGGGCTCAGGAAATTTCGACCACCTGGGGTTCTTTAAGGTGCACTGACATTGCACAGCACGCGGGCCTCAACATTTTGCTTCCATCGAAATGCAGCCGCCGCGGCCGGGATTCGATCCCGCGAGCTTCGGATCTGCAGCCGATTGCCATAACCACTAGACCACCGTGGCGGGGCAACCAGGGAATTAAAAACAGAATTTCACCCCATAGGGAATGGCGCAAGCACGTGTCGTCGGTTGCTGTCCAGAGGGTTGACGAACAGGAAATGCCAATTGCTGCTCGGCGACGCAGGAAGAGAAACCGCCGACGGAAAAATCGTAGGGCCCAGACGAGCAAATCTCAACTTTGCCCTCACGTGACTGACCGTCGTGACTTTGAACACTGCTGCTCTGCTGGGTTCACTAATTCCCGAATATGTCTACGTGGCCGAGATCATTACGGGTGCCGACAACATTGGTGCCGACTATCTCAGCCGCATTTGACTTCGCTGATTAGCGTTTAGTGGTGGCACATTTTTCTTTTTCCTCACGTTGAACCACACTTTCACTGAATTGGCCTGACATTTGTGAACAATGTTTTCTTTTGTGTGTGTGTTTGCATGCCACCCCGGGTGCTTATAAAGAGTTGTTTGTGTTACCCCTAAACAACTTTCTTAAGTGGGGGGATAAATGTAGTGAATGGACTGGAATGGACTGGATTTATTGGGAAACCTGTGTGTGGGAACATTTTTTGAACATCTTGAAGACATCCATGCCGGCACCGCTACGAGTCCAAAGCCAGGGGTAGGTGGCGTGCTCGGCGGTGGCACGGAAGAAAAGAAGAGGCTCACGCGGTGCGCCCAGAGAGAGCTCGTGGTCCAGTGGAACACGGCAGACGACTGCGTTGTTCCTGGAGCTCCTGCGGCTGTTCCTGGGCAGCCCTGAAGACGACGCGCCTGCCTGTTGGTGCAGACGCGCGAGGGTGCCTGCAGTGACGTCGCGTGGAGCAGGCATACGCGTTGCCTGCTCATCCAGACTTCTGGAGTGGCTTGCGTCCTCATCCAGGGAGACGCCTAATTGGAGGCACTGTGCTGGGACGTCTGCAGCGCGAGGTGTACCACGAATGCGGCTGGCAACGGTAGAGCAGCCGTGGGCCGGCGCCTGCTGCACCTGACGCTGCGACGCCACCGTGCTGAAGGCTGTTTCACATGCCGCGAATGCAGCGACGAAAATCGTTCCAATCGCTCTGTTCGCTCCCGTCGCTTAATGGCGGTTTCGTTTCAGATGACTTGCGATTGCAGCGACTGTTTTTCCCGCGACAGGAGCGACCGGCTATCTTCAAATGTATTTAAATAACCCTGCGTTATAATATTATTAACCTCTGTTTTACAGGATTGAAGAGCACGCATGTATTGTAATTTAAAAACAGCTGCAAGTGGCTAAATTATTTTGGTGTGCGCAACAGCGGCTCCCGCATATCAGTAAAGACGTGAAAATAGCGGTAGCAGCAGCGCAGCGGCACAGCAGCTGCTTCGGCTGCTTCGCGTCGTGAAGAAAAAAAAACTTTGCGCCATGGATGTAGCCGCGTAGGAAGGGTCCGCGTATTCTTCTTCGAAGTCGTCGTGTGTGCGAAGCATGATCCTCCGTGTTCAGCATCAAGTTGTCAACGAATGGTTCGTGTATCTTGCTCGCAAGTGCCTACTACACTGTAGTGCCTCCGAACCGGACGACGCCGGCATCTAACCAAAGCCCACATTTATGGATCTGCAAATGATGTATATGTGTGTATCTGTGCACGGAATACGGTTAGTTTGTGTTGTGACCAAACGCGGCAACACGCATCTAACCGAAAACTCGCATCTTGAAAGCCGCGAGAAATGACGCCTCTGTGTGTGCGTGCGCGTGTGCGTGCGCGTGTGTGCTTGCATGATGTGGAATAGTTTGTTTTGTGAACATCGATATCACGGATCGTCCGTCGTGGAATCCGTGGTGTGGATGTGTAACAACTAGCATCACAAATTTATAAGGAGCTGCAGTCACCTGTGTTGAAGCCTGCATGTTGCGTCACTACATTGTGAAGATACGGATGTCGTTTAGTTTCCTAATCGTAGTAGGTTACTGCGAGTCTGACCAAAGAAGCAAAATACGTTGCACTGCCCCACGCCGTGCACGAAAGGTATTTTTGATGTATAGTCTTATAACAAGTTAGTAGCGTAGTCATGCACTTAGAGCTGTAGTAGACTGTTTCCCTGCTATGCCTCTTTTCTGCTAGAACAGAATTGTTTGCAAAACAAAAAAGCAGCCAATAAGGGCCTTAAGTACTATTTCCAAACAGACTGTATTTGGAGATACGTGGTTTTACTGCAATAAAAGGATTCTGTCGACGAGAAGAAATATTAACAGGGCACACTGTGTTTCTGTGACATGCATTCATTGTCTAATGGTTCAGAAACTGCTCTCCATCCTGTTCCATCTCGGGAGTCCCTCGAAGTTTAGAATGTTTTCTTGCCATAGCATTTCCTCAATCAAATGCGCTTGTTGGAATTGAGAAGCATTTGTGTGATGGTCACCGCTATAGAGAAAACTGCTGTATTGGCCTCAACGCACAGAGCATTTCTTCAGACGGCGAAACAGTACTTGTTAGGGTGGCTCAGTGAAGCTCAGTGAAATCACGCTGTAGGGCATGGTGGACACCCTCTGTTGTGCGAGTCGGCTTTCTGCACAAGCTTGCCCGTTCAACCTGTCAAGGCTAGCCAGTGCCGATTCATTGTAATTGATGTGCTTCTTGTGTGACCTTGGTGGCCGCAAATTATTTGTTATAATGTCACGGACCCAAATAAGTGGCAGCCTGAAGTCCACCAAATAAGAGGACCAAATAAGAGGAAGCCTGAAGCCTGCAGTCCGGAGTTCGACCAACAACGTTCTCTTCTTCTTCTTCACACACAACGCGTATGAGCCAGCGTCGGCGGTTCATGCATGCAGGTATGTGCTATTACTCCCCCTCCCAAGGAAGCGTCGTCTCGATGCTACAGATGGGTAAGGCTAAGTAAACTGATCCCTGGATGTGTAAAAAGAATAAGACAAAACGGGGCACCACAAAAACAAACAAACAAACAAGAAAAAAGAGAACACTACGCGATCAGAGAATGTGCAGTCACTCGACAGTCCCGTCACCACGCGGAAAGTACGGTTTCAGCCTGGATACGTGCACAACTTCGGTTTGGGGACGCCTGCGGGAGTTCCTTGGGGTACCTTCTGGGAGGACTTCGTAAGTAATGTCGCTCAGGCGCCTTACAACCGTGTAAGGGCCAAAGTAACGACGCAACAGTTTTTCTGAACGGCCACGCTGTCGTACGGGGGTCCACACCCACACCTGGTCACCGGGATGATACGTGACCTCTCGATGGCGAAGATTGTAGCGGCGCGAGTCCAAGGTTTGACGACACTGGATACGGCGTCGAGCGAGTTCACGGGAGTCCTCAGCGCGCTCGGCGAACGTTGCAGCATCGGTATGAAACTGTCCTAGGTTGTCGGGAAGCAGCATGGCGTCGAGCATCGTGGTGACCTCCCGACCGTAAAGTAAGCGGAACGGCGTAAATCCTGTGCTCTCTTGAATTGCGGTATTATACGCAAAAGTCACGTAGGGAAGGATGTTATCCCAGTCCTTGTGGTCGATGGCGACATACATAGAGAGCATATCCGTGATTGTCTTGTTCAGACGTTCAGTCAGGCCGTTTGTCTGCGGGTGATAGGCCGTGGTCCTGCGGTGTTCCGTACCACTCAGCCGCAAGACTTCGTGTAGCAATTCTGCAGTAAAAGCTGCTCCACGATCAGTAATGACTATAGCAGGCGCTCCATGGCGGAGAACAATGTTGTCAATAAAAAAATGGGCGACTTCTGCTGCGGTGGCTCTTGTCAATGCCTTTGTTTCGCAGTACCGCGTTGAGTAGTCTGTGGCCACCACAATCCATCGATTCCCGGACGAGGATGTGGGGAATGATCCCAGCAAATCCATGCCGATCTGGTGAAAGGGCGTTTTCGGTGTCGTTATTGGGTGCAACAGCCCTGCTGGTCGCATGGGTGGTGTCTTACGTCGTTGGCAATCACGACACGTGCGAACGTATTGCTTGACAGTCTTCGCAAGACGGGGCCAATAGTAGGAGCGTCGAATTCTTTCGAGCGTGCGAGTGAAGCCTAGGTGTCCTGACGATGGTTCATCGTGACAGGCGCTCAGAATGTCTTCCCGTAACGTGGTTGGCACGACCAACAAGTATGCAGCTTCGGTACGGTCGAAGTTTTTCTTATAAAGAACTGCATTGCGGAAGCAAAATGAGGCTAGTGAACGCGCGAAACTTCGAGGAATGCAGGAGGTGCGCCCTTCCAAGTATTCGATGAGAGGTCTGAGCTCCAAGTCGTCACGCTGTAGCTGAGCCAGATCGGTCGCTGACATTGCAGAAAGAAGGATGTCATCCTCGTCAAGGCTGGTACTGGCACTTCCGACCGGTGCTCGTGACAGGCAGTCAGCGTCAGTGTGTTTACGGCCTGACTTGTAGACGATCGTTACATCAAATTCTTGCAGGCGTAGACTCCATCGTGCCAGACGTCCAGAGGGGTCTTTGAGATTCGCGAGCCAGCAAAGGGCATGGTGGTCGCTGACTACTCGGAAGGGGCGGCCGTACAAGTATGGTCGAAATTTCGTTATCGCCCATACAACGGCTAAATATTCCTTTTCAGTTGCCGAATAATTTTTCTCGGCAGGTGATAACGTACGGCTCGCGTAGGAAATCACACGCTCTACGCCACCTTGCCATTGCACCAACACCGCTCCAAGACCTATGTTGCTGGCGTCTGTGTGTAACTCCGTGTCAGCGGCTTCGTCGAAGTGGCCAAGTACAGGTGGGGCCTGTAGACGTTTCCGGAGGGTATCGAAAGCATGGCACTGATCCGGGCCCCAAACGAACGGAGTGTCATCTTTGAGGAGCCCATTGAGCGGTGCAGCGATTTTTGAGAAGTTGCTTAAAAATCGTCTGTAGTACGCACAGAGTCCCAAGAATCGGCGTAGATCGTGTTTGTTTGTCGGCGTTGAAAATGCCGCAACGGCGCTGGTCTTCTCCGGGTCCGGGCGGATACCTGCGTGGCTGACGACGTGTCCGAGGAACTTCAGTTCCTCATACCCAAAGTGACACTTCTCAGGTTTAAGAGAAAGGCCGGCTTTTCGAATGGCGTGGAGAACTGCCCTCAAGCGCTGGACGTGCTGTTCAAGTGTCTCCGAAAATACAACCACGTCGTCTAAGTAAACAAGACAGGATTGCCATTTAAGTCCTGATAGAACCGTGTCCATCATTCTTTGAAAGGTAGCCGGCGCTGAGCATAAGCCAAATGGGAGAACCTTAAATTCGTAGAGACCGTCAGGAGTAATGAATGCCGTTTTTTCGCGATCCCGTGCGTCATCTGCGATTTGCCAGTAGCCGCTGAGCAAATCCATGGAAGAAAAGTATCGAGCGTGGCGAATGCGATCCAAGGAGTCATCAATGCGGGGCAGTGGATAAACGTCCTTCTTAGTGATCTTATTCAATTTTCGATAGTCGACGCAAAAACGCAACGTACCATCTTTTTTCTTGACCAGTACAACTGGCGAAGCCCACGGGCTGGTCGAAGGCTGGATGACGTCGTCTTTAAGCATCTGCTGAACTTGGTGACGAATAGCGTCGTGTTCCTTTTGGGACACCCTATAAGCGTGCTGCCGTAGAGGTCTTTCGGCAGGGTCCGTGATAATTCTATGCTGTGCCAGCGGCGTTTGGTTGACCTTCGTCGTAGTAGCGAAGCAATCTCGGAACTCATCCAGTAGGTGCAGAAGGGTGTCCCGTTGTGTTGGTGATAACGTTGGGTTTACATCGAGAGTTGTTGCAAACTCTTCGGCGGAACGGTCAGACGACGAAACAGCAGCTAACGTTGGCGGGTCCTGTACGTCGGCAATTTCTGCAAAGTACGCAATGGCGGTACGCCTCATAAGATGACGATATTCATCGCTGAAATTCGTGACGAGTACGTGGGCTTGTCCGTTTTGAGGATGAATAATCCCTCGGGCTACGCAGATTTGTTGAGCAAGAAGGAGGGACAAATTGGCTACCGCGATCACAGCATTGCTGGTGTCTTGCCCGCATTCCACGGTGACAAAGAGGCTGCTTCGCGGTGGCAGAGTGACTGATTCGTCGGAAACACGTAGCGCTGTGTTCAAGACTATAGTGCTGTCAATTCCAGGGAAAACGGGGTCCTCGAATGATACCAGTAACTCACGGAGGTTGATAACGGCGCCGTATTCGCGAAGAAAGTCCATTCCTAGAAAAACTGGCCGGGAGCACACAGGTAGGACGAGGAAAGACCCCGGAAACGTCGAGTTTCGGATTCGAATGCGCGCCGTGCACAGTCCAGCTAGCAGCACCAGATGACCACCGGCTGTTCGAAGCTGGGGCCCGTGCCAGGGTGTCGTGACTTTTCTCAGTTTAGACGCCAGTGTGCTGCTCATAACGGAATAATCGGCCCCGGTATCGACGAGAGCAGTGACAGCGCGATTATCAACGAATACAGCAATGTCGGCGGAAACAGTTTTGGTGACGTCGATTGGCAGCGTGTCGGCAGCGGTCGAGGGAGGTTCCTTTAAAGTTCGTTGGACAGCGACTTCACCCCCGGAAGTCGCCGCTCCTAGTTTCCCCTGTAAGGACTCGGCGATCTCCTGGAAGGAGCGTTCGAGGACGCAGTCAAGCTAGGCGACCCAGACCGGCGAGGGGATGGTGATCGCGACTGACGGCGCTGAGCGGTCGATGGCATTCCCTGACCCCTTAGATACGCTTCGATGTCATGCGGGCGCTCACCGTATCGGGGACAGCGCGCGTCAGGGTGGAAACCACGCAGACCCAATTGACGGTACGCGCAATCTCGGTACACGTGCCCAGCTTCGCCGCAGTGGTAGCAGAGCGGACGGTTATCTGAGGTACGCCATACGCTTGCCTTACTGGGACTTTGTCTTGAGCTTGCCGGCAGATACATCGGTGCGTGCGAGAACCTTGAAACGGGCGGCGGATACGAAGGCGCGTTCGGGAATCGGTGCGGAGCCTGCTGCTCTAACGTCGGCACGATGGGAGCCGCAGCAATAGGGGCGGGTGCACGGACTGCCGACGCATATGTTAGGACGGGCACCTCAGGTGACGGTGACGGCGCCAGTGGCGTGAGCGGTGGCTGCACCGCCTGTCGGATTTCGTTCCGGATGACGTCAGTAATGGCTGACACGTGTGGTTGTGGTCCGACCGCTTGCAGTTGACGGAGTTCTTCACGCACAATACTTCGTATGAATTCCGCAAGGGCATGCCTCTCGCTATCAGAGCCGATAGAACAGTGTGCAGCCGTGACGTCAGGACGTTGGTACTGCGACGACCGTTGCTGAAGAGTACGCTCCATCGTGGTCGCCTCACTCACAAACTCGGCTACGGTAGTTGGTGGATTCCGTACTAGTCCGGCGAAAAGCTGTTCCTTCACCCCGCGCATCAGATGTCGTACCTTCTTGTCTTCTGACATGGCAGGGTCTGCGCGCCTGAAAAGACGAAGCATGTCCTCGACGAACATCGACACCCTCTCGTTCGGTCGCTGGTTTCTGCAGGAGATGGCCTCTTCAGCCCTTTCCTTCCTTTCGGCGCTGCGGTACGCATCGCGGATCTCGCGGCTAAAATCTGCCCACGTCACGAACGAACCCTCATGGTTCTCGTACCAAGTCTTGGCGGAATCTTCCAACGCGAAGTAAACGCGTCGTAGTTTCCGAGCTTCATCCCATTCATTGATGCTGGCGACTCGGTCGAAGTGGTCGAGCCAGTCTTCAACATCCTCAAAAATGTCGCCGTGGAACGATCTAGGCGTCTGTGGCGCGTGAAGAACATACGGCGGGGCAGAAGATTGGGTATTATGGGTTTGGCTTGCCTGGCTCACTGTATACATCTTCTCTAGTCTCGACGACAAAGGGCCGAATTCAGGGGGTAGTCCTTGGAGACGACGACTGTTCCTGGCTGTCGACGGCCGTGGCTGGCTTGTCTCCAAGACGCTAAGAGTGATGGTAGAAGCTTCGGAGCGTTGGAGCATATACCCCGCACCTCCACCAATAATGTCACGGACCCAAATAAGTGGCAGCCTGAAGTCCACCAAATAAGAGGACCAAATAAGAGGAAGCCTGAAGCCTGCAGTCCGGAGTTCGACCAACAACGTTCTCTTCTTCTTCTTCACACACAACGCGTATGAGCCAGCGTCGGCGGTTCATGCATGAAGGTATGTGCTAATATAAACGAAAAAAGGTGTTGCCTGCATGGCACTTACCTAATTATTTGCACAGTATGTTTTTTGGAATGCAAAACTTATTATTATTCAATAACTCTGGCTCGACTGGTTTGGTCATTACCAGAACTATTGGTACAGTGTCGTTCCTTGTCTTTCCACCACACATATGCCGTTTTTTGCTTATTGTTCAAGGCATTGGACTTACAGCAAAGGGAGGCGAGAGGATGCACCATCTCATTTTCCTCAAAGTGGCAAGCAGCGAGCATATTTGTGTCATTAACCACCAAAGTCTCTGTCTTTACATGCTCTCCGCACTTCACGCCAGGTCCAATTGGCTCATTTCTTTTCTCTTTTTTTTGAGAACAGGAGACAGGTAGCTGAGACAGTGCAAAAATAGTGACAGCACGGCATCTAGTAACAAAACAGGCCGCTTGGGTTTGTCAAGAGAGATGTCGCCACCAAGATCACCTTCATTGCGTCTCCATTTCACTGTTTGAGAAATGCTTCTAGCAAACGTAGTTATGGGGCATGAGCTCTCGACCTTTCCTTAGTATTGTACAAGTCCATGCCTCCACTTTCATCAAGCCACTGAGAACGTCGAAAGTAATCGGCTTCACTTTGCTAGATGCACTACTGTTGTAGTTTGGCGCAACACATTTCTGTCCCATCCTAAAATGGCACTGGTGGAAACCCCAGAGAGCGCAAGCCTTTGTTGCAACACGAAAAGTGCACTTAACAGTCTGAGAAGCCGTGAGAGTTGTAAAGTCAGCAGATCACAAAGAATATGCAGCATCCTGCATGCCTTTTCTTCCCAAGGCCATTTACCCATACCTGTTCACAACATGCAAACGAGGGACTTACAGCGGCAGGTGTCACCTGCACTGGAGTCACTACATGCAGCTCATTACAAGTGCTGTATGGCACATATTTATTACAAACTACAACCAAAATGCCCACAGAGTTTACTTTTTGATGCTGCAGACAGAAAACTGAGAATATTTGCAATATATGAGATGGTATCGCAGTTTTTATGCATTGCACCCATAGGATGACATGTAAAAGATGACCACTTGCCAGAAGTTTCATCTGTCGTGATGCAAAGAAAATTCAATTTCCTCCTTGCCAAACCGTTTCATGAATGGGCCATGGCACGCGCTGCCACAGCCTAGCAGATTCCTCTCCTCAAACTCTGCCTTCTCCATGCCTCGAGGACATACCATGTCTCCACCTACATTGTCACTTTGCTCGTAGGATGCCAGGTTTTCTTGTCTGCTGCAACCAAGCTGCTCTGTGCGACTGGCAAGTGCTGAACTTGTTCCTGTGCATGTTGCACACTTCAGCCACTTTGTCTAGAGAACACACCTTTGAGAGCTTGTTAGGGGCATAAAAACAACATTCAGATTCAATTCTGATGCTTCCTTTTTGACGTTGCATGACAACCTCTGTGGGTAAGCAATCGCCAGCACTCTCTTGATGTATTTTCCATTTCTTTGTCCTGGCAAAGGTTTTACTGCCTGAAGTAACTTCCATAGAGAAGTAATCACCAATGGTGAGTATCATGAACCTGATAGGTGCACATTTTCAGAGGAAAAACCCCACTGCACAATGTCAGCAGAATTTCTTTAACGAGCCACTGGGACAAGTTAGGGCAGCATTGTAAGAAGACTCTCAGGCCTTTGCAAACAGAGCACAGTGACAGTGTAAGCTTTCCTGCATGTGCTCTTATTATTCTCTTTAGGTCTTCTTCCATTCCTGCTTCTCCTCCCCCCTCTTGTTCTTCCTCTTACACTGTCTTCTTTTTCAAATTCCTTTACTTCTCATTTTTCATCTGCATCCTCTCCTTCCTTGCCGTCGTCATCTCCTTGCTCTTCTGTATTTTCTCCCTCGCCCTCCAATTCTCCTCGTCTTTGTCGATGGAACCATAGCCGACGACTGACAACTTATAAGGCCCAGAGTCTGGGGTGGGTGCTACTACTCCTGTTGGGCTGGGTTCAAATGTGCACAGGCGGGGAGAGAGGGAGATAAACATTACTGAAAGATTGCTAGTTTTCCTTCAGGTGAGATGGGGGTATGGACTTTTTCTCATTATGAGTGATAGCAGTTTCGGACAGCTGCTTCAGGCACCATTGTCACCAATTTTGAGCATTGTAACAAGCCCATACCGGTTTATGCTGTATTGTTATACCAGGTGCTTAGAGACTTCCAAGGGAATGTAAAAGGCAAATGCCAAGTTCCATTGATCTGCTTCTTGGGCTGCTGCTGCTGCAGTTTCACACATAGCTGCTTTGTTACAGCAGCAGTGGTGAGAAATGGCACTTTGAGTTGCTTGAGGTTCTTCTGCAGCGCTGTGCCTTCTCGGTCTTCCTCGCTTGCAACTAGAGCCTTGTGCACCTTCACCTACAAGGATGTGGCATGAGATTTCACAGCAAGACACGGTCAACTTTGTTGTAATACGAAGGCAACAACGCTGACCGCACGAGCAAGATATACTTAATCAGCTTTACAGTGAAGTGAGAGATGCACTTCACCTATTCGATGCTCGCCTACACTCTGGTTTTTTGTACTGTGCAACACAGCCTTGAAACATAGTAATATAAGGTTTTCGCCTTAATATAGCGTTAGCTTACTTTCTGTTTTTGCAAACTGGCAGAGCCACCATGGCAAGTGACAGATTAAAACAATATATAAAAATGGCAAGTTGTAAAAAAGAATCATTGTATGTTTTGTTGCCTGTACAAATTGTCGGTTACCAGCTATACATCAGTTATGTTATATGCACCAGAGACGAGATCGCTTGATTGCTGGATGGTATGACGTTGGAAAGGGACCGTGCATGCTTGCTGTTTGTATATATTCTTGGGTTAGCGTCCTTGAATAAAGTAGCTGGAAGTGCCACTCTTCCTGTTGTTCTCTTCTTGTTTTACATCAACTAGTTGTTGTTGTTGTGTGGGGTTTAACGTCCCAAAACCAGCTCTGATTATGAGAGACGCCGTAGTGGAGGGCTCCGGAAATTTCGACCACCTGGGGTTCTTTAACGTGCACTGACATCGCACAGCACACGGGCCTCAACATTTCGCCTCCATCGAAATGCAGCCGCCGCGGCCGGGATTCGATCCCGCGACCCTCGGATCTGCAGCCGAGTACCGTAGCCACTAGACCACCATGGCGGGGCTTTTACATCAACTAGGCCAACAGTCTTGTGAAAGACAAATGTGACAGTTGAGGCATCACTGCTAAACTGTTGTTTGCAGCTCCATAAGAACAAGCAGTGCAAAACCCTTCTGTGTGACATAATATTTGCATTCTAATGTTATAAATATTGCAATCTTTTCCTATACTTTAATAGGCTGGTAATTAGGCCTTGGAATGACTTCAATAAAGATGCAACTCTTAAAGAGTTCCTCGACTAACATGCACATTTAGTGCACATATTTTTTAACACGCTTGTTTAAGATGTATATTTTTTTCCCAGGCATGGCTGCAAAACAGCATGCACTGCCAAGACACACCATTTCTGCCATGCACCCCTAGTGCATTGTCCCGTACTTTAGTTGGGTCATGTTTACGCATTAATGCACACTTGCTTTTCCTTTATGAATTTTAATAGAGAGATTCATGTACATGTGTTGTTCTCACAATTTCTTTCCTGGTTGGACCTTTATTTGTTTGCAGTATGTATTACATAAAAATAAAACTACATAATGTGCAAACGTACACACTTCATTTGCAGAAATGAGTTTTATAATGCCATGACAAATTTACACGGTGCTTCAATTTCATCAGAAATGTTCGAAAAATGCATAATTCTATAAACTTATGCACTTGTAAAAGCAGGATTTATGTAATAATGAAACCATTCTCAAATATGTCGGCAAGCTGTTTCTGTTTAGTTTGGCATGGCTTCACATGTAAATATGCACGTTCACACGTGAATGGCTACTGAAGTGCAACACTGGTCCATACCCAAGAGGAAACTATAACCTACAGAAAAAGGATGCAACAAGGCAACTTCCCTGCATGATTTTGATTAGCTGTGATCTTTCACATTTTCTTCTATATAAGAACTGTATAAGAACTTTGCAGGCTGTTTGCGCGCTTTTTCTTTTTGTGTGTTTCTTTTTAAGTGATGTGCTACAGTGAACATCACAAACAAAATAATACAAGTACACTGCAAGCATTTACGTGCACAAGTAATCTTCTTTGAAGTGTTGTTACATGCCATGAAGGTTTTACAATTAATTATAACTATATAAAGTGAGAACCGGTGCAGGAAATATACAAATCCTATAAATATATGTGGAGGAAGAAATGTTGTCCACGAGATAAGAAAAGAAGAAAAAGCTGCTATTAACAATACTTGTTGCGCATCAACGCTTCGAAAGTAAATCAACGACGCTGCTAGCATTCCTGGTATAGTACGTTATAAAAGCACACATTAATACACCAAAAATTATCTAAATTTAGTTACTGGTCGCATAGTCAGTCCAACAAAGACGTGCCCGATTTACGGCACCGGTGTAAGGCGAAGTATTTCTGGTTAATTAGCGTGCCCCGTATCCACGAAAACTGCATGCATTAACAGTTCAGAAAGTTCCGGCGACATACAATGGTCTCGGCTTCTTGACAAGGCACCTTAATTGTAAGTTCGTGTGTCGCGCTCCCGATATCGCGCCGCTAGAATGTGAGTTCGATTTCCGGCCATGGCGGCCTCATTTCGATGCGGACGAAAAGCAAGGGCATTCGCGGAATTGGCGCACAAAAATGCAGCCCGCCATCGGATGCCTCGCGACCGCATCGTGCTCAATCATTATTATCGCAGGCTCATAGCACTTACAACGCGCAATGCGCGTTTGAGTGCACGCAAAGTACGTGCTGCAATACCTTGGCTGTGCGGCAACCACAAGCGATCTCAAAAAGAGAGAGAGAGAAAAAAAAAGAACGATTGTGTATGCAAGGCAAGTCGCAAACATTTGATAGCGTCGAGTCTCAACTCGAGTACATCAACCAGCGGGAATCTTTCTCCGCGCACGGAACAAAATGCGTTCGTGTGTTGTACTACGTCGAAGCGAAAGCTCGACGTAGTACACAAGAAAGCTAAAACACCAACCCACTGCTTCAATAAAAACATACAAGTGGAGGAATGCCAAAGTATGAGATTTTATTTTTTTCCTTCTCGTGTCGCTATTAATAGTACTACATACCAGATTCGGTAATCCACGGCTCCCCCGATCGCTCCGATCATAAAACACACACTCCACCGCCATGACAGCGAAACAGCGCGGGGGCTGCTGCTCGGCGCAATTTCGACGGGAAATCGTTCGGATCGCTGCGATCAGGGCGACGAAATTCCAACTTTTTGGTCGCTCGTCGCAGACCGTTGCGACAAGAGCGAGAGCGATTTTTTTTCAAAAAAATCGCGATCGCTCTAGTCGCCGAAGCAAAATCGCTGTGTTTCTGCGTCATGTGAAACGGCCTTGAGTCGTCGCCTCCTCCGACAGTCGACGCGGCGCCGACTCGCCTCCTCCGACGAGTCATCGCGACGCTGCTGTGCCAACACGCCCACCGACGAGTCATCGACTGTGTAGTGACCAAACGAGTGAGGCGTCGTTATTTGTTTTCGTGAACTCCGCACGTCGTGGACCCTAATCCTATTTCTGTTCCTTTAACGTTTCTCATTTGCTACACCAGTGTTCATGACATACCCATCTCCATCGTCCTGTCATATAAATATGTGTTACTTTCCTCTTACGCTCCCGTGTCCTCGCAGCACCTTTCTCGTCTGACCATACACGATCATGCGCACAAATCGCTTCTAGAATACATCAATGCCAACTGGTCCGGAAAACTACCGCTCCGGCTGGATTGGAAAACGTCTCTAGTAACTTTCATACCAAAGGCAGGAAAACCCATTAACACTGACAACCTTAGGGCAATTTCTCTTACTTCCTGTACGAGGAAGCTAATGGAAACCATGGTCAGGGATCGTCTCTCCTACTTCTTGGAAGCGCGTCATACTTTCGCTGACTCCATGTACGGATTTAGACCTCAGAAATCTACGCAGGACATGCTCCCACTACACCATGAAGTCCTCACTCCCTTACAACATCCCCGCAATGACAACATCATTGTGGCGCTTGACCTTAAGGGAGCCTTTGATAACGTCAAGCACGAAGTCATTTTAGCTCATCTCAGTGCCACTAACTGCGGCGAGCGCACTTTCAACAACGTCTGCAACTTTCTCACCGACAGAACTGCGCACATTCGCATACAAGGTCAGGAATACGGCCCTTACAAATTCTGCACGCGAGGCACACCACAAGGCACTGTGTTGTCTCCCCTGCTCTTCAACTTAGCTATGGTACAGCTCCCGGCCCAACTGGTTGCTGTCGACGGGATAAAGGATGCGCTTTAAACCTGGGCAACATGGAGCACAGCCTGCAAACCGCAGCCCATATAGTGGACGCATATGCGGCATACTGCGGCCTCCAGTGTTCCCCACAGAAGTCACAATTCGTGCACAGTCGGCCCACGGCGAAGTGCGCTTCGTCCATCAAAATTTCCTTAAAATGTGGGCCTATTAACGAGGCCCAGGAGACCCGTGTCCTTGGTCTCCACATTCATAAAAACCGCAGAGCAGAGACAACGTTTCACAAACTCCGTAAGGTTGGAGAACAGGTGGGCCGCATTGTCCGTCGGGTTTCGAGCAAGCGGGGGGGTTTCAAAAAAAGGGATGCGCTTCGTCTCGCACATGCTTTTGTCACGAGTCGCATCTTGTATGCAATTCCGCACCTGCACTTACGGAAACACGATGAAGATTTCTTCGAGGGGACCCTCCGCAAAATCATCAAGCGTGCCCTAGATCTCCCTATCTCTATCTCTACCGGGTGCTTCGGGAGGCCCACTTAACAAATCAATACACCCGCCTGGCACATTCACCGTCAGGCGGACGACTCCTAGATCGCCTGCACATCAGGCATGAATTCCACGCACAGGAGCGGGAACGAGCGCCCGAACACTGGAAATACGCGATGCATGTTCGACCCCTCCCTACCAATATGTCTCATGAGTCACACACTGGCCACCGCGAGGCACGGGCTCTTCTCTCCGGCGACTCTACAGCTCCAAAAAAAAACGTCTTTCATACTGACGTCGCCGGCCCTTACCACGGGGTTTGGTATACGGCCGCCGTTGTCCATTAAGACAGGCAGGTGGATGGCCTCTCCTTCCGTGCGCACAATGCCACCCATGCCGAAGAGGTGGCCATAGCCCTAGCCATCTCGCGTGACAATTCGGGAATCATCATATCAGATTCGAGAGGAGCCTGCCGCAATTTCGAACTGGGACGGATTTCACCCCTAGCTGCCAAAATTCTTCGGTCCTGCTCGCGGGTAGGCTACCCCTCTTCTCGCTCGTTAATCTGGACTCCCATTCATCAGGACCTACCAGGCAATGCGGCAGCTCACGCTGCTGCCCGCGCACTCATTCCCCGGGCCACTGCCTCACCCACCGATGATATTACCGATCCAGGCGAAAATTTTCCTCTACTCACCTTCAAATATATAAGTACCCATTATCGGGACTCCCACCACTGCTTTCCTGCTACTCACCTTGAAATATATAAGTGCCCATTATCGGGACTCCCACCACCGCTTTCCTGCGCCCTGCAAAGGGTCGAAGAAGGCGGACGAGAGAATTCTGCGCCTAATCACAATTACGCTTCTGTGCCCGGCATTGCTTAAGCATTTTGACTCTTCCTTTTCTGGACTCTGCCTGTACTTTGGGGAGGTAGCTGACACCCACGACATGGTATGGGCATGCCAGGTCAACCCTTCTATAACCCCCAACCTAAACCCAACCCGAGAGGACTGGGAGGCGGCCCTGCTCGGCTGCCTGGACATTCCGGCCCAACAAGCCATGGTCCAGCGTGTCAGGACAGCGGCATCGATCAATGGGGTGCCGACTAGGGACTCCACCCAGTAGTGTAGGCAGGCTCGCCCAGGGGATGGTTTGCCATACAACCTCTGTGTAAATAGTAACTCAATAAACATTTTTCACCACCACCGCACCTTGCGATGACGTGCCATCAGGTATGTCGAAGAGCCAAGTTAAGTTTCTGACGGGGCTGCGCACGTCGCCTGCCGGATGGCACGATGCGACACGATAAAGGGCAGCGGTTCGTAATAATGCTGACGGTAAAGTTGAAGAAGATTGTTTCATAATGATGATGTCGATGATACCTCTGTAATGGTTACAGAGCTACGAAGCATGCGCCCCTGTGTCCTTTGAAATTATTCCTCGAACTCGTTATGCAATCCATTTTCCGCGACATATAGTGGCATGTCATTATTCTGCCACGTAACATTACATTTGTTAATGAGATTCCTCGGCAGACATAATACCTGTTTCGGTCTTTTAGAGATGATTTTTCAAGCACAGGCGTAGCTCAGTAGTAGAATGCCCGACTGCCACGCAGACAGTGTGGGTTCAAATGCACGCAGAGGACAAGTTGGAATACTCCTCGGTCCGAGTTTTTTTTCTAAATTTTCGCGATAGCGGTTACAGACACTGGCGGCGGCGGACAACTACGGTGCAAAAACGGCCCTTGTTGTTGTCTCATAACACCTTACGCTGTAAAAAAAGGAAAAAAGAAAAGAAAGTTAAGAAATAAACGGAACTGAAGCCCACAACTGAACTGCACCAAAAGAAGAAAATTTGGAGTAAGGCGCAGCTACTGGAGACCCCGCGTGTGCGGGCGCTCTCAGCAAACTGCACTGCGCGTCACAGTTGTGGACGTCGTGCAAACACGATGCGTCTGAAACAAAGCCGCGTCCGCTCGTCGCTCTGCCGCCGAAACGCGCGAACGCCGCCGTGCAGCCGCTCGCATGTGGAAGACGTTTCTACAGTAAGGCCGCCATCGCCTACTCTGCCCGTCCAGCTACCGCCCAACATAACACCTTGCAACCCAACAATGTGGTATGTACACTCGTTGTATGTACAACATAAAAATCTTCCATGCGAGCAGGCAGACGGGAGGGGCACGGGGTCCCATTAGGGTAACACATCTGCGCTTAGCATTTCACACAATCTCATGGAATTTATAGGCGTGGTCTAACCTAGAAGAGATGTGGCAGCGTTGACCGTCATAATTGCTGCAAATACACAGCACGTGTTCAATAGGTTCGTCAAGTCCGCAGAAATCGCAGGTAGGTGAGTCAGCCATCCCGATCCGGCACGAATATATCTTTGTAAATGCCACTCCCAACCAGAGGCGGCATAACAAGGTTGCATCGGAGCGGGAAATCCTATATTGTAGGGTGCCTTTAAGTTAGGGTTCAGTTTATGTAGGTGGCACCTTCGATGGTTAGGAGATGACCATTGATCGTGCATAAGAGAGCGAGCCAATGAATAAAGTTTTCTTGAAGCGTCGGTCCTTGAGAGTGGGATTGGAACCACTCAAGTCTCCTTATGAGCGGATCGGGATGCGTCGTCCGCTAATTCATTACCAGTAACACCGGCGTGTCCTGGTATCCATTGATATAGAATATCGTGTCCTTTCGCTAGAGCCTCATGCTGGTAATTTCGTATGTCCTTCACCAGTTGCTCGTGAGGCCTCCGCCCAAGGGCATATTGCAAGCTCTGAAGCGATGCTTTCGAGTCGCAGTATACCACGCATTTGCGTGGTCTCTCTTGCAAGACGTATTGCTGATCGTCTCTCATAGCAGCCAGCTCTGCTGCTGCAGATGTCGCTACATGCGACAATTTCACTTTAATTGTGACTGCTGCAGTTGGAATGACAACCGCAGCTGATGAGCTGGTAGATGACACCGACCCATCAGTGTAAATCTGTTTTCGGTCAGCGTGTGTCTCATGTAATAGCAGCAGTGCAGCTTGCTTTAAAGCTATATTTCATGGCCGGACTTTTCCTTTATACCAGGAATTTCGAAGTTCACCTGTGGATGAACAAGACACCACAACGGAGCTGGATGTATCGTCAAAGGCGTATACGCTGATGGAATATCATTGTGGTGCTTGGCGATCACGCTTGAAAACGTAGCCCGAGGTCTTTGTGAAGGCAAGAGGGCGAAATGGTGATCTGGGCTGCGGGAGATATGCCTGGTCATTAGAAAGCTTATGAGGCCAGGCCCTGCGCACCTGCTTAGGTCGGCTCCAATGCTCCTCCACTTATGCAACAATTGTACTTGACAGAGAGCATCCAGTAACAACGTACGTCCCTGTTGATTGCCTCAGAGCACTCAATAGCTCAACTTGGTACAACAATCCTCCCTCCTTGAACATTCCGCGCGTCCCCTCACGAGCCTGATTCCATGCAGTACCCAGTTAGCTGCGCTCTCTTTGTTCTTTGGCGAACATCTCGTTATCCGCTTCTTCGCCTGAAGCATGTTCCTGGGCCCGAGACCCTTCTCGTGAATCGGTTGAATGAGGCCTCTACCCCGATACCTACTCCGCGTTCATTTCGCATTCCCGAACGACAACCTCGGCGACATTTTCCTCAGATCTCACTATCAGTGCCGCTACTTCTACCGACTTCTTTGAATCTTGGTGAGCTTCTCCCACGTGTCTGGCGTTAGTAGGGAATCCACCCCTTCCGCAACTTTACACGGAACCGCGCAGAGTTCAATCAGCTCAGGGCGAACCACTCCACGTGAGGCCCAATGGGACGTATACATCAGGTCGGCTAGGACGGCATGGCCAAATGCTCCCATTAGGCACTACTCCCTGAAGTTTTGCTTCAGCCGGAATCAACTCTTCTTTGAGTACCTTCATGTCTGACCCTGAATCTACAAATGCCTTGAACGTGCGCCCCACGCTTACCAAGTCCACACACGTCAGGCGCGACATACTGGGCCTATCTTTGCGGGAGTCAAGCATTCCTCTTGTGACGAGGTTTATTCACAGCGCGTCGCTACCAAGGCACAGCGACCGTATGAAGCGGCGAGGCAGCCAGGAGACGCCAGCAACCAGAAGCGCGCAGCTGAGCGAGCCCGGCGTTGGCAATGCAGCTGGCGATAGCGGCGCTTCTTCTTCCTCACAGTGACTCCCCGTGCGAAAAGAGCCATCCTGGCGACCTACGGGTCGGGCGGTAGAGGGTCGTGACAGGGCTTGATACGCGAGACGTGGACAATGTCACGTCCACGCCGGCGCAAGTCGTTAGGCGGTGACAGTGGTTCAATCAGAAAGTTCACCGGGGACGTTTGCTCCACGAGTCGATAGGGACCTTCGTACTTGGGCATGAGTTTTGAGGGCAGTCCAGGTGTGTGAAGAGGCACACACAACCACACAAGAGAGCCTGGGACATAGGTGGTGGTCGGAGGCATGCCATTGTGGTGTTCTTTCGGTCGCTGCTGTTCTTGAGCAGTAAATGTGCGGGCGAGCTGGCGGCATTCTTCAGCCTGTCGTGCGACTTCAGATAGAGGTGGGCACTCGGACGCGTCAGGACGGTAGGGCAGGAGTTTGTCGATGGTGTGCGAAGGATCTCGTCCATACAGAAGGAAGAAAGGCGAAAATCCCGTCGTAGCTTGCGTCGCGGTGTTGTACGCGAATGTGACGAAGGGTAGGATGCGGTCCCAGTTGCCATTGTCGGATGCCACGTACATTGCGAGCATGTCGCCGAGAGTGCGGTTAAACCGTTCCGTGAGCCCGTTAGTCTGCGGGTGGTACGCTGTGGTTGTGCGATGAATGATGTGGCATTCCGAAAGCAAAGCTTCGACAACTTCGGAGACGAATACGCGACCTATATCACTAACAAGTTCTCGAGGTGCGCCATGGCGGAGGACGAAGCTATGTAGGACGAAAGAAGCCACGTCCCGCGCTGCGGCACTTGGTAAGGCGGCAGTTTCGGCATAGCGTGTCAAATGGTCTACAGCAACTATTATCCACCGGTTTCCGTCTGGCGTCATGGGAAGCGGGCCGTACAGGTCAATGCCGACGCGATCGAAGGGTTTAACAGGTCACGGGAGCGGCTGAAGGGCACCAGACGCGCGGAAAGGTGGTGATTTTCGACGTTGACAGTCAAGACATGATCGAACAAACTTGTGCACAAAAGTGTACATGCCGCGCCAGTAGTACCTGTGACGAATCCGTTCGTATGTTTTAAATACTCCGGCGTGGGCACAATGGGGATCATCGTGGAAGGAGGCACATACTTGTGACTTAAGGTGCGGGGAATCACCAGAAGCCATCTACGGCCATCAGGAGCGTAGTTGCCGTCGGTGGAGCAGCTGGTCCCGAATGGTGAAATGAACTGCTTGGCGTCGCAGGGATCGTGATACTGGGATTCTCGATGAGTCGGAGAGGTAGTCCGAAATGGAAGCAATCCACGGGTCACGGCGTTGTTCGGTGGCGACGGAGTCCATGTCCAGAGATGAGATGGAGTGTGTGGAAATTACTCCGCAGGCCGAGGCTGAAGGTACGGGTGAGCGGGAAAGGGCGTCAGCGTCGGAGGGCTTGCGTCCGCTGCGGTATACGACGCGAATATCGTATTCTTGGATGCGGAGTGCCCAGCGGGCTAGGCGGCCAGATGGATCTTTCAAAGTGGCGAGCCAGCAAAGTGCGTGGTGGTCTGTGACTAAGTCGAACGGGCGTCCGTACAGGTATGGGCGGAATTTGCCGAGAGCCCATACTAAGGCCAAGCACTCTTTCTCGGTCACGCTGTAATTCGACTCAGCCTTCGTCAGTGTGCGACTCGCATAGGCGACAACGTACTCGGAGTAGCCCGGCTTTCGTTGAGCGAGGATGGCGCCGAGGCCGACTCCACTGGCGTCTGTGTGTACCTCAGTGGCCGCTGTCGGGTTGAAATGGCGAAGGATGGGTGGAGAGGTAAGGAGACGACGCATCGTGGTAAACGCGGCCTCGCACGCAAGTGACCAGGAGGAAAGGTCTGCGTCGCGTAAGAGCTGAGTCAACGGCGACATAATGGATGCGAAATTCTTGACGAAGCGTCGGAAATACGGGCATAGGCCTACAAAACTGCGGAGTTCTTTGATGGTCTTAGGTTTCGGAAACTCAGCGACTGCACGAACCTTGGCAGGGTCAGGTAGAATGCCGTGTGTGGACACAATGTGGCCTAAGATGGTCAGCTCACGCGCGGCAAAGCGGCACTTCTTGAGGTTCAGTTGCAAGCCGGCATTTGTTAGGCATGTCAAAACATGTTTGAGGCGAAGCAGGTGGGTCGGGAAATCAGGCGAGAAAACCACGACGTCGTCTAGATAGCACAAACACATAGACCACTTAAGACCACGCAGCGTGTTGTCCATGAGTCGTTCAAACGTGGCAGGGGCGTTACAAAGCCCAAAGGGCATCACGTTGAATTCATATAAGCCATCAGGCGTAGTGAATGCCGTTTTGGGACGATCGGCCTCAGCCATCGGTACCTGCCAGTACCCCGAACGCAAGTCTAGGGACGAGAAGAATTCTGCTCCCTGAAGGCTGTCGAGGGCATCGTGAATGCGCGGCAAGGGATAGACGTCTTTGCGCGTTACCTTATTTAAACGACGGTAATCGACGCAAAACCGAATAGATCCATCCTTCTTGCGGACGAGAACGACAGGAGATGCCCAGGGACTGTGCGACGGCTTGATAACGCCACGACGGAGCATATCTTCGACTTCGTTGTTAATGACACGACGCTCTTCCGCAGATACGCGGTATGGTCGCTGACGCAGCGGCTGATGGGAACCGGTGTCGATGTAGTGCTGTATGTCTGACGTGCGACCCAGGCGAGGTTGGGAAACGTCGAATGAAGATCGAAACTTATGCAGCAGATGGAGGAGGTCAGCACGTTCGACAGGGGTGAGAGTATCAGCGATAGCACTCGAGAACATATCGCTGGACGTCTCGTCAAGCGCCGAAATTGCAGATGGTTGGCCGGAATCGACAGCAGAATAGTCGTCCGGCACGTCGATCAAAAACGAAGTGTCGATATGCTCTACGAAGCCGAGACACTCACCAACAAGTAAGGTGATAGGCGCGTGCAGGGGATTGTAGAGGAAAATGTTGCTGCAGCTGGCGACAATGTCAAGCGTTGCGAACGGTACTGGTACAGCTTTGCGGTCCATGAATAGTTGGGACGGCGTGAACAACACTGTTTCATCAGCGAGGCCAGAGCAGGATACAGGTACCAAGGCGAAGGTGCCAGGCGGAATATCTGTGTCCTCACGCACGACCAGTTTAAGAGGGCCATCAAGATCTTCGTGCAATGGTGCGTCACACATAGGGGAAAATTGAACTTCAGCGCGTGCACAGTTGATTACGGCATTATGACGGGATAAAAAGTCCCATCCGAGGATGACGTCGTGCGAGCAGGCAGTAAGAACAATACACTCCACAATATAGAGAATGCCCTGAATAAGTACGCGAACAGTACAGACTGCTTGCGGTGTAACGTGTTGCGCGCTGGCCGTGCGAAGCGACAGTCCAGAAAGCGGTGTGGTTACCTTACGCAGTATACGGCAGAGTTTGGCGGATATCACTGAAACGGCTGCGCCGGTATCCACGAGCGCGAATGTCTGAACACCTTCTACATAAATTTCGACGACGTTAGCGGGAGAGGGGCGAGGGCTTGAACAGTTCGAGTGCAGCGCAGTTCTTGCCTCTTGAACTGCGGCTCTTAGTTTTCCTGGTCAGATGGAGCGGGTCGACGTCGCGTTGGGGACAGCGAGCGTCGGCGAGGAGATGGCGAGCGGTTCGACGGAAACTCTGGGACGTCAGTGCGCGTATATGACTGAGAGGAGGGTGGGACGTACTGGCGAAAGGGCTGGCTGCCGTACTGGAAGGGACGAGAAGCGTCGGCGAATACTTGAGGGCGACGTCGGAAAAAGCGGGCGACGTGTCCTGGAGTGCAACAAGAATAACAGATTGGACGATTGTCCGGCGTTCTCCAAGGATTAGGTCGCGGTGGGACCCAAGATGCAGTATGAACTTTCGGTGGCGCAGGTTGGTACGGGGTCGAGAAACGTGGCGGCGAGGGCCTGCGCGCGGCCTGTGCATACGTGAGAGGCGCTGCTACAGGCATCACCGGCTGTGCAAAGGCGAGTGGGGCAGCGACAGGGTGCACTGCCTGCGCACAGGTGAGATTCGCGGCTGCTTGCGACTGGTGGTGCGCTGGAGGGACAACTTGAGCGACCTCTTCGGAAAGGAAATTGCGAAGCGTGTTTGGGAGACGGGAGGTGGGCTCCTGAGTGAATGGTACTAGGGAAAGCTGGCGCGCCACTTCCTCACGGATAAAGTCCTTGACCTGCTGACGGAACGAAGAGTTACCCGTGGTGTCGAGAGTCGCCAAAGAGTCGCTGCTGAACACAGGTGGTCGAGTGGATGCGCGTTGCTTTCTTAACTCGTCGTAGCTTTGGCATAGGTTGACCACTTCTGAAACGGTGCGTGGATTCCTGGCCAAGAGCATTTGGAACGCGCCGTCATCAATGCCTTTGAGGATATGCCGAATCTTGTCAGCTTCAGGCATGGCGACGTTGACGCGTTTGCAGAGGTCCACAACATCTTCAACGTAGCTGGTAAAAGTTTCTGCTGTCTGCTGTGCTCGGGCGCGCAAGCGCTGTTCAGCGCGGAGTTTGCGGACGGCAGGTCGTCCAAACACCTCGGTGAAGGTCGTCTTAAAGATTGCCCATGTCGGTATGTCGCTGTCATGGTTGTGAAGCCAGAGTTGAGCAACGCCAGCCAGATAAAAGATGACGTGTGTTAACTTGTCTACATCATCCCACTTGTTATGTGCGCTTACCCGCTCATATGAGGTAAACCAGTCTTCCACGTCTTCGTCCCCCGCAGGGGCGTCTGCGTAAGCAGACGTTTGGTGTGTGGCAACACCACGGACCCGAGCCAACGGGGGGGTTTCCACCCTCTCCCACGTCTCGCCGTGCGTGGCTGAGCCGTGTCCGGGGAAAAGGGGATCCTGGGGGTT
Organism: Hyalomma asiaticum; assembly: GCA_013339685.2. NCBI lineage: Eukaryota > Metazoa > Arthropoda > Arachnida > Ixodida > Ixodidae > Hyalomma > Hyalomma asiaticum. The sequence goes on from CM023485.1 coordinate 134,613,711, forward strand.
GAGCCGATCCCGGGTTATTGGACCTTTAAGGCCCCCCAGAGGAGGCAACACACCCCTTTGGCCTGTGCTTCCCGTAGACGGCACCCCTGGGCTGACCCACCCAGGGGAAATCGGCAGTCGCCTTTTCCTATCTCTCTCTCCTCTGAGCTTCGTCTTTCACTCTCACTTTATATCTTTCCTCTCTTCTATTCTCTTCCATTTACTTCCATTTTTCCTGGCGGCAAGGGTTAACCTTGTGTATGTGCCCTCTCTTGGTCACATTATATTTGGTTATAGTGGCTGTGTACAGCTGGCGTTGGCATGCCTTATTCTAAGTGCTGTCGCGTCCCCATGTAGGGCTCCATGGTGGGCGGCTGGCATGGCCGCCGAATATATGCACTATTTATGGCCTCCACTTCATTCCCTCCACTGCACGATCGCCCTCTCTCAAAAAGAGGGCGCATCGAAGAGACCTTATATGCATTTCTGAAACCAAAGGACATTTTCCCCCGATTCCATGTAATCCATTGTGAAACACTTGAAAAGGGTGCGAGAACAATCTCTCCTTTCATTGTATCGAAATGCCTCACAAACACACTCGGACAAGGTTATAAAGCTACAAGAATGGCTAGCGGGGACCTTCTCCTTGAAGTAAAAGATAAGACCCAGTACGAGAACCTCACAAAACTTGTCTCTTTCGAAAGCACCCCCGTCTCTGTTACTCCCCACCGTTTCCTCAACACCTCCCGAGGTGTAGTGTCTGACCAAGACTTGCTTGAACTGTCTGAAAATGAGCTCCTCGAGGGCTGGAATGAACAACATGTAACACACGTACAGCGAATTAAAATCAGGCGTGACGACAAAGAAATCCCGACGAAACATCTAATAGTCACATTTTGCACAAGCACCCTACCAGAGTATCTTGAAACAGGCTACCTGAAGCTAAAGGTCAGACCCTATATCCCCAACCCCCGGCGTTGCTTTAAGTGCCAGCGTTTCGGTCACGGCTCTCAAAGCTGCCGCGGCCGTCAAACCTGTGCCAAATGCGGCTCACACGAACACCCTGCAGACGACTGTACCGAAACTCCACACTGCGCGAACTGCGACGGTGGGCACCCCGCCTACTCTCGCGCCTGTCCGGCATGGAAAAAAGAAAAAGAGGTCGTAACACTCAAAGTAACACAGAATATTTCCTTTCAAGAGGCGCGAAAGCGCTTTTCTTTTGTACAGGGTACATCTTTCGCGGACGTGGCACGCAAGGGGGCAGTGCCACAAATGTCCTTGGCAGCCACACGTGCCACACACAGTGGACGGGTGGCAGGGCCATCCGCCCCCTCAGCGGAAGCAGCTCGTGCTGCTCCGCCACCAAAGGACATGCAGGCCCCTGGGCCTGCAGGTTCAGGGCCTTCTGTTCAGACAGAAAGCCCTAAAGCTCCGACACCCGTGCGCGTGACCCGCGAGCGGGCATCCAGCGCCTCTGCTGAGGCGATGGACACAATGCCATCCCTAACGGCGTCTCAGGCGCCGAAGGAACGGCGCAGCTCCTTGGAGCGCGCCAAAAAAGGAAAAGCCCGTATTACAGGGCCTGGAAAGGGCCCTCTGTCTTAAGACGAGTTACTTCGGTACACACAGCACTAAATTACACCCAAAATGGATACACTAATAATACAATGGAACGTGAGAGGTCTTATCAGAAACCTCGACGATATCCAAGAGCTGCTACATGAACACTCACCAAAAGTGCTGTGTGTACAGGAGACAAACTTAAAATCAACTCAAACCAACTTTCTTCGACAGCACGTTGTCTTCCGAAAAGACCGCTGTGACGCTGCCACATCATCAGGCGGTGTTGCAATCATAATACATAAAGGTGTGCCATGCCAGGGTTTGCAGCTACGAACACCGCTCGAAGCAGTGGCTGTCCGGGCTGTACTTCTCAACAAACTTATTACCATCTGCTCAATTTATATACCCCCAAATTATTCTTTACAGAAACACGATCTTGAAGCCTTATTAGATGAATTGCCGGAACCATACGTCCTCCTTGGCGATTTCAACGCGCACAGCACCCTGTGGGGTGATTCCCGCTGCGATCAGAGAGGCCGCCTGATTGAGAATCTTCTGTTCTCTACTGGTGCATGTTTGCTGAATGACAAAGAACCTACATATTATAGCCTCGCCAACAACACTTATTCCTGTATCGATCTCAGCATTACGTCCCCAACTCTCCTACCTGTCCTTAAATGGAAAGTTATTAGTAATCCATATGGGAGTGACCATTTCCCGGTAGTTATAAGCACACAAAAACCAACTGAATGTCCCCCGAAGGCTCCTCGCTGGAAGCTTGATACAGCCGATTGGAAGCAGTTCTGTAACCTCACATCTCTCCCGTGGGCTGACATGTCTCATCTAAGTATTGATGCTGCTGTTCAGTATTTCACTGCCCTCATAATTGATGCTGCCTCAAAATGTATATCCCAAGTAAGTGGCCTTGCACGCAAACGTCGTGTCCCTTGGTGGAACGACGAGTGCCGCAAAGCTCGAAAAAAGCAAAACAAAGCGTGGGCGCTGCTACGCAACTCCCCCACTGCAGAAAATCTTGTAAATTTTAAGGAAGCAAAATCACAAGGCCGAAGAATACGCCGGCTGGCTAGACGGGAGAGCTGGCAGAAGTTCATAGCAGGCATTAACTCCTTTACAGATGAGGCAAAGGTTTGGAATAGAGTGAAGAGAGTAAACGGTGGTCAAACGTATTCGATCCCCTTGGTGGTCACCCAGGGAAAAAGCTTGGAAGATCAGGCTAATGCTCTGGGCGCGCACTTCGAACGCGTGTCCAGTTCGTCGCATTACTCTGAAGCCTTTCAGAGGTATAGAGCTAGAACAGAGCAACAAAAGATTGAGCGAAAATGTACACTAAACCGCACATACGACCAACCATTCTGCCTAGCAGAGCTAAAGGAAGCCCTAAACAATTGCAGCAATTCCACCCCAGGCTCTGATCGTGTTGTGTATCATATGTTGAGACACATACCTTCCGAAACACAAAACACTCTCCTGTCCCTGTACAATATCATCTGGTCTTCAGGCGAGATACCTACTTCATGGAAAGAGGCTATTGTAATTCCTGTTCTAAAACAGGGTAAAGATCCAGCCTCCGTCACAAGTTATAGGCCTATTGCATTAACAAGCTGCCTCTGTAAACTCTTTGAAAAAATGATTAACCGTCGGCTAATACATTTCCTGGAGTCAAAAAAATTGCTCGACCCCTTCCAGTGTGGTTTTCGAGAAGGTCGCTCCAACACTGACCATCTCGTACGCCTTGAGGCACAAATCCGTGAAGCTTTTTTACACAAACAGTATTTTCTCTCTGTTTTCCTCGATATACAAAAAGCGTATGACACAACTTGGCGGTTCGGAATATTGATAGACCTGTCCCATCTAGGGATACGTGGTAAAATGTTGGACATAATAGAGAGCTACCTGTCGCATCGTACATTTCGTGTCCGCGTAGGCAAAGTTGTATCAAAAATATTTGTCCAAGAAACAGGAGTACCACAAGGTGGTGTCCTAAGTTGCACACTTTTTATTATAAAAATGAATTCTCTTCGCCTGTGCATCCCACGCAATATGTTTTATTGCACATATGTCGATGATGTTCAGATTGGTTTTAAATCGTGCAACCTTGCGATATGTGAGCGGCAAATTCAGCTGGGTTTGAACAGGGTCGCTAAATGGGCAGAGGAACATGGTTTTAGCATTAATCCCCAAAAAAGCAATTGTGTTCTATTCTCCAGAAGGAGAGGCCTGCAGCCTGAACCTGATATTTGCTTGCTTGGCCAGCGGCTACCTGTGAAAAAGGAGCAAAAGTTTTTAGGAATTATTTTAGACACGAAATTAACATTTGTACCTCATATAAAAAACCTCAAAAACAAGTGCATGAAGGCAATGAATATACTGAAGGTTTTGTCACGAACAACGTGGGGCAGTGACAGAAAATGCCTTATGAATTTATACAGAAGTCTTGTACGCACGCGCCTTGACTACGGGGCTATTGTCTACCAGTCCGCGACCCAAAGCGCACTAAAGATGCTGGACCCAGTCCACCATCTAGGTATTCGCCTTTCTACGGGTGCCTTTCGAACGAGCCCCGTAGAAAGCCTCTACGTTGAATCAAACGAGTGGTCGCTGCACTTGCAGAGATGTTACATATCCTTCATGTACTTTCTCAAAGTGAACGCAGACAACCAGCACCCTTCATACTCCACTGTTAATGATCTGTCCAGCTCTGCTCTCTTTTACAACCGTCCTACAGTACGACAGCCCTACTCACTTCGTGTGAGAGGCCTAGCGGAGGTAATGGGTGTGCCACTTGAACACCGTTTGTTGGCTCCTGCTGCTCAGCTCCCGCCATGGCAGTGGCAGCTTATAGAATGCGATTTGTCTTTTGTAGAAGTCACGAAGCACGCTCCTGTTGCACACATTCGAATGCATTTCTTGGAGCTACAGCAGAAATACACTTACCCTGCATTTTTTACAGATGCTTCAAAGACCCATATTGGTGTGTCCTATGCAGCGGTCGGGCCTTCCTTTTCAGATGCTGGCACTCTGCATCCTGGCACTAGCATCTTCACAGCAGAAGCGTACGCGATATATGTGGCTGTAAAACACATAGAGCAAGTAAAACTACAAAAGACAGTTATATACACGGATTCCCTGAGTGTGGTAAAAGCTTTGAAAACTTCAAAAAAGCACAGAAATCCCATCCTCATCTCTCTTTACTCACTTTTATGCACGATGTACTCACTGAAACAGCATGTTGTTGTATGCTGGGTGCCAGGGCACCGCGACATTGAAGGAAACCTGTTGGCGGACCAGCTCGCTGCATCCGCCCACGAAAACGCTGCTAATACATCCATGGCTGTGCCTGCGCTAGACCTGAATCCTTCCTTAAAACAGAAGCTCAGAGCTCATTGGCAACGCCTGTGGGATAAGGAAACCCAAAACAAGTTACACCTTATAAAACCGCATCTTGGTAACTGGCCCCAGGTATGTAAGAATCGTCGTACAGAAATAACACTCTGCAGACTTAGAATAGGACACACACACAGTACACACTCATACCTTTTGTCTGGTGGGGATCCACCGCTGTGTGATAAATGTGGCGAGCCTCTAACTGTCCTTCACGTCTTATTGCAATGCACAGAACTAGATGCTCAAAGAAACAAGCACTTTCCATTAATATACCGGCAACAGTTACCACTTCATCCCGCTATGTTCATAGGCAGGCAACCACTTTTTAAATATCAATCTCTTTTAGCATTTCTTAAAGACATCAATAATTTTAATGTTATTTTCCCAGGTAACCCGTAGAGCAGCCTCACAACTGAGGCTGCGGCTGCGGAAATTCTATCAGAGTAAGCACCTGCTTCCTGGCCTTTGGCCTCAAAGGCCCTGGAGAGGCATTCGTGCTATGTAAAGTACCCCACATGTATATATCATGATCACTGCTCAATCACCTCACACTCATAGATCACATCGCATGTCACTGTCATAATTTTATTCTATATACACATCTTTTACGCTTCTCTTCAGCGTGTGATTTTAGGCCCCTTTACAGCCATAATACATCCTACCATCGACACTCACTTGTCAACGCACATACTACATGATCAGACATGGCGCTCTTTGGCCACTCATGGCCCTTGCGCCATTAAACCCCCCTAATCAATCACGTCTTCGTCATCTGCTCCGCTGAAGATCTTCGGGTCCCGTTGTCGAGGAACGCCGGTGCAGGTAACGGACTGCGGCGACGGCGCCGTTTGGGACGCGGTGTCGGTCATGGCGGGTGGAAGCGTCCTTGTTCTTAACTCCAGGGTGTTAAAGGACGGGGAACTCCAGCACTTCCACCAAATGTGACGAGGTTTATTCACAGCGCGTCGCTACCAAGGCACAGCGACCGTATGAAGCGGCGAGGCAGCCAGGAGACGCCAGCAACCAGAAGCGGGCGCTAAGCGAGCCCGGCGTTGGCAATGCGGCTGGCGATAGCGGCGCTTCTTCTTCCTCACACTCTGTATATTCGCATTCCACGCTCGCAATCAGTTTCTCAGGAGGGCATCGAATTTGTCTCAATTTTGCGGCCGCTGCTTCCGGCGTCGTTTGCGGCCACTGCAAACGATAATGCTCGTTCTCGCCGCAACGATAACATTCTCTCGGTTTGCCGTTTGCTTGCGGTGGCCTATCTGCCGGGCAGCGATTAAACCTTTCGCTACTCCTCCAACTAGCAGCGGCCGTTCTGCCCAATCGTGTACCCCCTGTACTCTCATCATATTGTTGCGCCAGTTTCGCTAGAGCCTGGGGTCTCAGCCACTCCGTTGTCTCGTGCTGTAGTACGTACGTGCGCATATATATGCCCCCATGAGCTGTTTGATGCGGTCCGAAATGACCAGCGCACGCAGCTCCTGAACAGTCTTTATTTCTCTGCTGCGAAGGAGTAGTCAAGCAGGATCTCGAGTCTACTGGCGAATTGTGCTCATGTGCCGTCCGCTTTCCGACAAGCGTACAGGCGGCGCTTATGTTCTTCGGGCGTGAGTTTTAACTCCTGGAGGATTAGGTCAAGAACCCCCCCCCCCCCTTAAGACGGCACTCGCGCGTCCGCTTGGTTTGCTACCAATGTGGGGCATCTGTTATTCAGAAACTGCAGAATAACAGCACCCTGCACATCTTCGCGAATCGCGAAGTGCAGGGCGCTGTTACTCCTAAGCATGTTTTCGGCGCTCCGGAATCATGCTGGCACGAGCTCATCAGGCACTGGCATAGGCGACAACACTGCCCGCAACTGATATGCATACCTAGCCAAGTCATATCTGTTGCTACACCCTCTATCACTCTGCTGAGGCTGGAGCTTTAATTTATGCAGCTCGATTTGAAGCTTTAACGCTTCATTCTCTAATTCTCTTATCTGCACCTGTCCAGCGGAATAATTAATTTGTATAGAATGCACATCTGAATAAACAAGCTCCACTGATGCCCCCTCGCGATTTACACCCTGCTCATCAGAGCTACTTCCTGCCATTTGACTCCTGGTAACTCTAGTGGTTGCTATGGTGCACCCGGAGAAAACAGAACAGAGACCGACCTGTGATTACTTTGAGTAGACGCGTCGTGTCACGCTGCTCTCACGCCGTGTCTCGGCTGTCCCATCCGGTCGGTAGGCCAGGGCAGCTGTTCTCCAGTGTCCCAGGTTGCAGCCATGCTGGTTCAGGCTTTTGTGTCCTTCGTTGCACCGACTGTCACTTGTGAACGTCTCTTTCAGACCACACACAGCTCGGGTAATTACCAGGGGCACTGGCTAATGCACTGGCCGTGAAGCAGAGACCTTCTTTCACATGTCTTCACCCCCTTCAGGGCTTGCGTATAACTGCAGGTTGCCTCAACGCCCTCCAGAAAGCCGCCGTCGACTCCTGCCAACTGCGCCAGTTAATTTTCGTAATGGTCTTCTCTCTCGATAGTTCCGATGACTGCGGCGACACGTTGAAGGACGGAGTCTGGGCCAAGATGTCCTCACAGCAAAACACTCAGATTTGTTTACACTGTACACTACTTACAGAACTTGGCCGCGGCGACCAGTACTGTCATCTGACATCACAACAACACAACTGGGCCCCAACCACACCAAGTGGTTCGTTCCGAGCCCTTAACGTTTGCACTCAAACGTGAATAAGCACCAAGCTTTAAAAGTTCATCAAATCTCGACAGAGGCAGCGCCAAGCTCGACCTCTGACCACCTTGCCGCGTCTGCGACTCGAGTTAGTGCTAAGATCTCCTTTCCCCCTTTTCTCCTTTTTATTTTGCCATTCAGTACGTGTAATCGCTTCTGCGACCGCCTTCTGGGCCAACCCATATACAGCACTTCACCAACAAAACACGTGTTCACTCTCTATCACAGAGTATACGGTTACGCCTTCGCGTTCCCACACTTCGAAGCGCTCGCTGCATCGAGCTTCTCCGAAAGATCGCGTCGGTCACTAATCCTGTAATGGGTTAGCAGAACTCCGCAGCAGGCCCAAATTGCCACTCTATTTAAATATCCTGGCGGCATGCATACAAGCCGCCGCTTCAACCTGATTGCCTGACAGGTGTATTGTCATCAAAACCACTTCCGTACATTTATTTCCACGGCGCCGTCATCTCCCCGGAACGGGCGAGCCCTTGTGACAGGTCGACCGGGCAGAAAGTTGAAAGGATTACTTCGACAGCGAGCCCCCGCTGTTCTTGCAAGCGACTCTCCCCCTTTTGTTCCTTTCTCGGATGCCGCGTACCCTCCGAAAATACTCTACAGTGGAGATGCCTGTTGCCCGTTATGTCCCCTCCGGTGTGCAGCTGTGTATGTCACAGGACTTAGCGACCGCGGGCGTGCGGGAACAAAGCCGCCGCCCTTACTGCGTACTGCGTGATTGCGAAGACGATTCTACAATAAGGTCTTGCGCTAGGTCCCCATCGCCTACTCTGCCCGCCGAGCTATCTCTGAACGTAACAGCGACAGGAGAAAAGGTCTGCGTCGCATAAAAGCTGAGTCAATGGCGATATAATCAATGCGAAATTCTTAACGAGGCGCCGGAAATATGAGCATAGACCCAAAAAACTACGAAGTTCTTTGGTAGTCTTAGGCTTCGGAAACTCAGAGAGTGCACGGAAGTATTCTAGTAAGACAAGGTATTGCACTAGTTGGTTCAGTGCAGTTTGGAAGAAAATGAGCTAAGAAGGACGTACGCAGGAATATTGAAGAAGGCAGGATAGTTGGTAGTTCAGCACAGTTGGTAGTGCAGCCTCTATCCTGTCTTCTTCAATTTTGCTGTGTGCGTCCGTTTTGGCTGGCTTTTTGCTAAAGACTGCACGAAGTTTGGCAGGATTAGATAGAACACCGTGTATGGACATATTGTGGGCCTAAAACAGGTCAGATCACGCACTGCAAAGCGGCCCGTCTTGAGGTTGCGCTGCAAGCCGGCGTTAGGCATGCCAAAACATGCTTGAGGCGAAGCAGGTGGGCTGGAAAATCAGGCGAGAAAACGACGACGTCGTCTAGATAGTACAAACACATATACCACTTGACACAACGCACCGTGTTGTCCATGAGTCGTTCAAACGTGGCAGGGGGGTTACATAGCCCAAGGGGCATCACGTTGAACTCATATAAGCCATCAGGCGTAGTGAATGCCGTTTTGTTATGATCGGCCTCAGCCATACGTACCAGCCAGTACCCCGACCGCAAGTCTAGGGATGAGAAGAATTCTTCTCCCTGAAGGCTGTCGAGGGCATCGTATATGCGCGGCAAGGGTCCTTGTGTGTTACCCCATTTGAACGACGGCAGTCGACGCAAAACCGAATAGACCCGTCCTTCATGCGGAGGAGAACGAGAGAGAGATTCCCAAGGACTAGGCGACGGCGTAATGACGCTATGAAGGAGCATGTCTTCGACTTGATCTTTAATGACACGACGCTATTCTGCATATACGCGGTATGGTCGCTGACGCAGCGGCTGGCACGAACTGGTGTCGAGGTAGTGCTGTATTTCTGACGTGCGACCCAGGTGAGCTTGGGAAGCTTACTCACCAACAAGTAAGGTTATAGGCGCGCGGTGGGGATTGTACTGGAATATGTTGCTGCAGTTGCCAACGATGTCAAGCGTTGCGAACGGTACTGGTACAGCTTTACGGCTCATGAAGATTTGGGACGGCGTGCAAGAGCAAGAGGTACTATACAAGACAAACAATCTTGGAACACCCAGGTTTTCATTGCACATATTGCAGTTGCCCAGCTTGTTTTGGAAGAAATTAGCATCTTGCCCGTAGGGAGGCTAGATATCATGGCTAGCTAAACTAGGGCAGTCAGTGGAACTCTTAAATGGTTACATCAGTGCTATGGCAGCATAGCCCCTGTTCCACGTCCAGAGAAGGATGTCTGCTTTCTGAGCGGTTCCAGTATATGTACGTGCAGTACCGTTCTTTTTGCGTTTTCCTGGCTGATTCCTTTCAAAGAGAGTGTATACTGTACAATCAAGAGGCATGCAGTTATTTTATTATTAATATTAGTTGCAGAACACTGCAGGCTCAGGACAGAGCCCATGCAGGAGTGGTGTCAAACGATTCAACAATAAAAAAGTATTATACGCACATGTGCAGAGACACGTACAACTGATGCACTTCAGCATATACTTATGCATATGGCAACTCATAATCAATACCATAATTGAATGCAGTTTATAATCAAATTAAGTATAGTGACACGGGGTACGGTTGTTTTGGTTTGTTTAAGTGGAAAGCTGTTATCACTTTCCTGTGACACGCGCGCTTGTTTCGGCTGTTTGCGGGGTTTGCCGTTTGCGGGGTTTGCGGTTTCTGCGCGTAAGAGAAGTTGATAACGGCACACCCCGCAAACAACTGAAACAAGCGTGCATGTCGCAGGAAGGTGATAACGGCTTCCCATTTAAACAAACCAAAGCAACTGTACGTGTCACCATGCTCATACATAAAAATATACACCTATATGTACATGCATACATATGCTACATGACACAGAAAAACGGTTAACACGTCATGACACTAGCACATGAGTGGTTTAGGGGTCCTAAAAAGTGTCCTGTGTTATGATGTGATTGAGTCGAATGATTGAATACTTTGTAGTGACTCAACCGGGAGAACGTTCCAGTCTGTAATGGTTCGAGGAAAAAACGAAATTAAATGTGTTGGTACGTGTCTGAAATGGCGTTATCGATTCAGTATGGTGATCTCTAGTTGGACGTCACGTCAGAAGTTGGATGAACGGGGAGGCTTCGAGTGCGAGATGTTTGTTTTTAAATGAAAAAGAAACTCTAATCTCAGAATTCTGCGGCGAAGCTGAAGTTCCTGCATATCGTTTTCATTCACGATAGTTGTTGGAGGGTCTGTGATGCGGTACTCAGAGAGACCGAATGCATTTGCGTTGAATTATTTCGATGGCATGAATGTTTTTTTTTATTGTATGGGTCCCAAATAATACATGCGTACTCCAGAGCAGATTTAATACTGGTGTAAAAGGCTAACAATTGCGCAGACGTCGGGCAAGGCGAAGTCTGTACCTGAGTAAGCATAATTTACTGAGGGCGGATGTGCAAATGTTTGATACATGCATGTTCCAACTTGGATTCTTTGTTATTGTTATGCCAAGGTATTTATATTCGCTGACCTGTTGCAGTATGTGACTTTGATGCGTATATAGATGAGAAAGAATTTTTTTTTCTTTTTTTGTTATGTTCATGTACATCGACTTGTCTAAATTCAGTTTCATATCCCATTGTAAAATGTTACTGAGGCGGGTATTTAAGAGCGGTTGATCGTTCGCGGTAACAATTTCCCTATACAAGACACAGTCATCGGCGAAGAGCCTTATGGTCAGAGACAACTTTAACAATATCAAAATATAAGTAAGAAAAGAAGGGGTCCCAAAACACTTCCCTGAGGGACACCTGACGTAACCTGGAGTTTTGATGAACAGCGACCGTTTATTTCAACTAGCTGTGCTTGATTTAAAAATTATGGAGATATTCAATTTACTATAAAATTAAGAAGGCCCTGCGACGTGGTTTATTGATGTCTGGACGACGGATAACGTCAAAAGCGAGCTCCGACAAACGGCGAGCGTCAAGCAGCCAAAATCCGGGCAAGCGCTCGCTCGAGGCACGAGACTGTCGCCAACGCTGCGGCGTGCTTCCTTTCCTTCCTTGTCTTCTTCTTCATTACAATGACCCCCGGCGACGAGCGTAGCCATCCTGGCTACTTAAGGCGCTGATAGTATGGCGGGGTCATAATAGGGTTTGAGGCGGCTGACGTGGACGATTTCTCGTCCACGACGACGTAAGTCCTGGGATGGAGTCAAGGGCTCGACTTCGTAATTGACAGGAGACGTCTGTGTGAGGATGCGGTAGGGGCCGTGGTAGCGTGCGAGGAATTTCGACGAAAGTCCAGGCGTGCTCGGGGGGACCCAAAGCCAAACGAGGGCTCCCGTCGGGAAAGTAGAAAGCGAGCGGTCACAATCGAGTCGTACCTTCTGGCGACCTTGAGCGTCTGTTGTCATAGGACGAGCCAACTGTCGACAATCTTCCGCGTACTTAGCAACATCAGAAATCGGGGTGTATTCACTGGAGTCAGGTGTGTAGGGAAGGACAGTGTCCAGCGTACAGGATGGCTCGCGTCCGTACAGAAGAAAGAACGGTGAGAATCCGGTGGTCGCTTGCGTAGCAGTGTTGTACGCGTATGTGACAAATGGGAGGACGGTGTCCCAGTTGGTCTGGTCGGATGCAGTGTACATTGTTAGCATATCACCAAGAGTTCGATTAAAGCGTTCTCTCAAACCATTTGTCTGCGGATGATATGCGCTGGTCGTGCGGTGAATGATGTTGCACTGATCAAGCAACGCTTGAATGGCATCAGAAAGAAAAACACGTCCCCTGTCGCTCAAAAGTTCCCTAGGAGCACCGTGGCGCAGGACAAAGTTGCGTAGGAGGAAAAATGCAACTTCTCTCGCAGTAGCTGTGGGCAACGCCGCGGTCTCAGCGTAACGTGTGAGATGGTCCACGCCAACAATTATCCACCTGTTCCCAGATGAAGTCGAGGGAAGCGGGCCGTATAAATCGATGCCAACGCGGTCGAATGGACGGCCAGGGCAAGGGAGAGGCTGGAGTGTGGCAGTCGGGTGCTGAGGTGGAGTTTTGCGCCGTTGACATGCAATACAAGCACGGATATACTTGCACACAAAGGCGTACATGCCGCGCCAGTAGTAGCGTTGACGAAGGCGGGTGTAAGTCTTGAGAACGCCGGCATGAGCACTTTGCGGGTCATTGTGGAAAGCGGCGCAGATATCCTTGCGCATATGGCGCGGTATCACAAGTAACCACTTGCGGCCATCAGGTGCGTAATTTCGCCGGTAAAGGAGATCATCTCGAACGACGAAATGGGAAGCATGGCGACGGATACTTCTTGAAGCGGGACGAAGGGATGGGTTTGTCAAAAACTCAAGGAGTTGGCGAACCCACGTGTCCTTGCGTTGCTCCGACGACATGTCGACGTAGTCAATTGGCGAGAGCGAAGAACCTGTCGGAGAAGCCGTGTCGGACGCCAGTGGTGAGCGGGACAGCGCGTCAGCGTCGGAGTGTTTACGGCCTGACCGGTATACAACACGAATGTCGTATTCTTGCAGGCGGAGCGCCCAGCGACCGAGGCGCCCTGACGGATCTTTCAGCGACGAGAGCCAACACAGAGCATGGTGGTCTGTGACAACGTCAGAAGCGCGACCATAAAGATACGGGCGAAACTTAGCCAACGCCCAAATTATGGCGAGGCACTCTTTCTCCGTAACTGAGTAATTACGCTCGGCTTTCTTGAGGGTGCGACTCGCATAAGCCACAACGTATTCCTCGTAGCCTGGCTTCCGCTGAGCCAATACAGCACCAAGGCCGACGCCGCTGGCGTCAGTATGGACCTCCGTAGGCGCATTGGGGTCAAAGTGCCGGAGTATAGGAGGCGACGTTAGCAAGCGTCTTAGCGTCGTAAAGGACGCGTCGCACTCAGGTGACCACGCAAGGAGGCCGTTAGAGGCTGTGAGAAGATTCGTAAGGGGCGCGATGATGGTAGCAAAGTCGCGGACAAATCGACGGAAGTACGAACACAAGCCAATGAAACTTCGAAGTGTCTTCATGGAGGTGGGCTTCGGATACTCGGCAACTGCACGAAGTTTCGCGGGGTCCGGGAGGACGCCGTCTTTGCAGACGACGTGGCCTAGTATTGTCAGCTGGCGCGCCCCAAAATGGCACTTCTTGATGTTAAGTTGAAGTCCGGCAGATGTGAGGGACTTCAGAATAGCACGTAGACGAACAAGGTGAGTGGGGAAGTCTCGAGAAAAGACTACGATGTCGTCAAGGTAACAGAGGCACGTATTCCATTTGTAGCCGCGAAGGATGTTATCCATCATCCGTTCGAATGTAGCTGGCGCGTTACACAATCCGAACGGCATCACCTTAAACTCGTACAGTCCATCGGGAGTAATGAAGGCAGTCTTCGGGCGATCAGGTTCGGCCATCGGGACTTGCCAGTAGCCCGACCGCAAATCCAAAGATGAGAAATATTCTGCTCCTTGCAGGCAATCGAGAGCGTCATCAATGCGCGGCAACGGGTACACATCCCTCCGAGTTATCTTGTTGAGGCGGCGATAGTCAACACAGAATCTGATGGATCCATCCTTTTTGCGCACGAGTACAACAGGCGATGACCAAGGGCTCTGGGACGGCTGGATGACGCCGCGTGTAAGCATGTCATCGACTTGTTCATTGATGATACGCCGTTCTTCCGCCGATACTCGGTAAGGGCGCTGACGTAAGGGAGCATGGGAGCCGGTGTCGATGTGGTGTGCAACACTCGTTGTACGGCCTAAAGATGGGTGAGCGCAATCGAAGGACGAGCGGAACTCTTGCAGAAGAGAGATGAGTTCTTCGCGATATGTGGGCGGTAGATCGGTGGCGATAGAGGGGCAGAAACTGTCCGGAGCAGGTGATCTTGAAACGGGTGACGTCATAGCATTCACTTGAAGGCAGGGTTGGTCTTCAGTGAAATCCAGGGAATGCACGAATTCGACATCTTGTACATGACCCAAGGACTCACCACGGAGTAACGTAACAGGCGACGAGAATGAGTTGGAAACCATCATTGTGGCAGCACCAGACTCCATGGTCAGTACTGCAAACGGCAGGCATAAACCACGACGACGAAGAAACACATCGGAGGGGGCAAACAAGACCATTCCGTCAGAGGCGGCCGGGCAGGAGACGGCTACGAGGGTCCACGTTTTCGGCGGTATATCGGTGTCTGCAGCAACGACAAGTTTGTGAGGGTCGGGCAAAGGGTCAGCCGAAATGGAGTCTTGCAGCGGAGTAAGAGCCACTTCCGCCCACATAAGTTTGGAAATCAGTTTATTGTGGGGAGCTAATTCAAAGTATTCCCTAAAGCCTAGAAAAATAACATCACTTTGCCCGGATTTATTAGGAATAGATGCAAACGTGTGTATTACTGTGAGCGCTTGAATGAGAGTGGACAAACCCTGCCTGAATCCATGTTTAAATGGGGTATGTTGTTGTCCGTAAGGAAATTAATTATGTATCTAGCTATAATGTACTCAAGAAGCTTACAACGGCAACACGTGATGGATACGTGGCGACAATTCGTAACCGGTAACTTATCTCCTCACCTAATGAAACAATTCGTGCTGTTTTCGAATCATTCGGGACACTGATGAAGAGAGGGATGCACGAAAAATGGTCACAAGGAAATTTGAAACCACCTCCGTAAAGAAACGTACCTGCGTAAAGAGCGGACGCTCCCGTAGGGCCCTGCGGCAACTACCAGGGCGACTAGCGGCCGGTCAGAACGGCAATGTTGTCTTCAGAGATTTGGGACGCTTAGTTTAGCTCTGTTTTGGTTTCTGTTTTGACAGCAGCGCTTTTGACCCTGGTTTACCTGGCTGTTAATATATTCAACTACGTCGTCTTTAGTAAAGCTTTAATGTTGCCTTTTTAGCATATACAGACGTATAAAGTAGTGGATCAAACCATTTTTACTCAAAACCACCAAGATCCTCGATATATTCATGGAAAACAAATTTTTCTCATACGAACAGCATAAAATTATGCGTTCAGGGCTGTCGCTGTTGTAATTGTTTTCACTGTTAATTTAGCCTAAACCTCTTTTTTGAATTACACACAAAAGGAACCAGTAGTGGCACGGAACAAAAATTTTCATTTTTCTTTGTTTACATGGGAAGTGTCACACAACAAAACATGCCTCATCACACGCGCGATGATGTGCATCATATTACAAAGGGGAGCAAGAAATATGAATGGTAATGCGCAGAACACCGAGTCGAAAAGAACAGAAAGAAAAGCGCAGAGGTGCTGCGTCTATTCGGCCTAAAACATCTGTGAGAGCCACCACAAGAATGGTTATCAATGACAGCAACGCGTCAAGTACCACCTACGTTTACGAACGTGCCCCGGCGGGCGCCGAAGCACATATTGTATGCTACGCATGCAAAATACACTCCACCTGTATCAATCAACAATGTTAAATGCAAGAAACTGCAAATTAATTGTGCAGACAAAAGGAAGCAACTCACCGCAGCAGCGATCCGGCGTGTTGAAAAGAGCGGCGAGGTGGGCGTAACCAGCGGCAAATGACCGAAGCAGCCGGCGCACCATCAACGTTTCTATGGAGACGGGACGCCACAGAAGGGATGTCATAGAGAAATATGTCAGACGTCGTTGCAGCCCACTGGAGGCATGATAAGCTGCCTATCTTTGAAGCGAAGTGGAAGTGGCCATTGCTACTGCACCTGGCGGGTGGTCAGACCCTCAATTGCTCGGCCGCCAAACGGCCCTTGTGGCCACTCTTTACGTAGTATGTTTCTCTATGCCATCTCTGCATATCGACGTCGAAACGCATAGTGAATGTTATCGAGATCCGGCGAGGCCTTTGTCTTTAGATTGAGAAGCGTAGATACTACGTCTGAAGGTGATACATTATCTCTGTTCTGAAAGGTTTACTCCGACTTAACAAAATAAATAACAACCTTACATAGACGTTTCGCCACCTATGCGGGTGGCATCCTCAGTATGCACTGACACACATGAACGGAGGCCGCCTAGTCTACTGCTAGTCACGTATGTCCTTGTAAATGTCCGGTAGGGGGCCGCGGTTGTTGTTGCACGCCGATTGGTCCCGACGGATGAACCACGACTCCAGGAATTTTCTTTCCCCCCACCTTTGTTCCCGAGCCAGTGTCGTCGCATTGTGGAAGTCAAAGGCATGTCCTGTGC
This sequence comes from Hyalomma asiaticum, assembly GCA_013339685.2. NCBI lineage: Eukaryota > Metazoa > Arthropoda > Arachnida > Ixodida > Ixodidae > Hyalomma > Hyalomma asiaticum. The sequence goes on from CM023485.1 coordinate 134,630,584, forward strand.
TCAACGAGTTCCATCTTGGAATGTGTGGCATGGGTCGCTTTAGCGACGTATCTTTTGTGTTCTTTGAGCCTTGTTGACCTTTTCCTGCCCGTTTCGCCGATGTACGCCGCGTCGCATTCGCCGCATTGTACTTTGTATACGACCCCGCTTTGATCGTTCGCAGGTGTGCGGTGTTTCGGTTTAGCGAACACGTGTCCCAAGGTGTAATGTGGCCTCAAAACGGTTGCAATACCCAGCGGGAGCAAGGCTCTCCGAATAGAGTCAGATATGCCTTGAACGTACGGAATGGACACAATGGACATCGGCTTCTCGCGCGGCGCATTCCTCGTTCTTTTCCGCATAGGCTTCTGGGTGTCAATAAACTTCATGGGATAATGCCGTCGTTCAATTTCACCAACCACGTTTTGCACTTCATGTAGCCGCAGCTGCTGATTCCAGCAAACCGCATCACAGCGTGTCAAGAAAGTCCTCACGACGGAACGTTTGTTCTCACGGCGACACTGGCTCGGGAACAAAGCTGGGGGAAAAGAAAATTCCTGGAGTCGTGGTTCATCCGTCGGGACCAATCGGCGTGCAAAAACAACCGCGGCCCTCTACCGGACATTTACAAGGACATACGTGACTAGCAGTAGACTGGGCGGCCTCCGTTCATGTGTGTCAGTGTATACTGAGGATGCCACCAGTATAGGTGGCGAAACGTCTATGTGAGGTTGTTATTTATTTTGTTAAGTCGGAGTAAACCTTTGAGAACATGAACTCACCCGGCTTTTGGAACATTTTTATATACAATATAGGGAACACGCAAGAAACCTTAGTAATAAAGAAAGAAGTCATCTTGTTGACCACTGCACGGCGTGCTCGAATTGTGAACCACATTTCCGGTGCGCAAAAATCGTTGGCAGAAGTAGGCAAAAAACAGCCTGTGAAACGTTAGAAGCGTTTTTTATCAGAAAAGCAGGTGAGGAGCGTGTCAGCGACACTTCCATTGCGCTGTACAAAGCCGAAATTCAATTTCTGACACGCCACAGTTTTTAGATTTGCAGTTGAAGTTCAACGAAGGTCACGTGTGCTGGGCGTACTCTCCGCGTGCGCAAGAAGAGCTCCATCCGTACAATTCGGCTCACTCAAAAACAGTAAAGAGAGGCATCGCAACACTCTGTTTAAGATCTGCGCTTCGGAAGTCGTGCATTCACAAGGTGCAGGATAGTTTTAATATTCAATTGGGGAGGCTTTTTCAGCCAGCTTCCCTGGGTCGGTCGTCGTGTCTGTTGCTGACACGCTTCTTAAGAAGATGAAGCATGGTTGCTCCAAGTATGCCGCGGCCATTGGTTTTCTCGGCCCCAAAGAAGCTCGCTCAGCTGAGCCGTCGCACCACCTGTGCGGAGGAAAAGGGGGGCTGTAAAAAGAACCATGAGCAAGGTTTCATTCAGTGTGCCAACAACGTCGTGTACGAGATCCCTCTGACCTGCGGCAAAGTATACATCGGCCAACAGGGCGCTGCCTCAATGACCGACTGAGGGAACACGCAAGAAATCTTAGTAATAAATACAGACGTCATCTTGTTGACCACTGCACGTCGTGCTCAAATTGTGAACCACGTTTCCGGTCCGCAAAAATCGTTGGCAGAAGTAGGCAAAAAAAAAAACGGCCCGTGAAACCTTAGAAGCGTTTTTTATCAGAAAAGCAGGTGAGGAGTGTGTCAGCGACACTTCCATTGCGCTGTACAAAGCCGAAATTCAATTTCTGACACGCCTTGTTTGAATATTTTTTTTCGTGTTTTAAGGATCGCTGTGTCGATGCGCCTGCGCAGCTTGTTCGTATATATACCTGTAGATCTGCGTTCAATAAATCAGTTGTTAGTTTGCGCCTGTGCTCGTCTCTTCTTCCCTTGTGTTGTGTGGTAGCGTTTTCACGATGATTTCCAGCTGTGTCAAGATAAGGAGACGTGGAATTAGCGCAAGAGCCATCGCGATCCTTTTGGAAAACACTTTGAAAGAATTCATTGAAATGCGTGGCTATGCTATTTTTATCTGTGACGATGATGTAGTTATGAGCGATTTCAATAATACCTTCTTTTTTACGGGACAGCTGTTACCAAAATTTATCAGGAGCCGTACGTATGATGTCTCGCAGAGTACGTTGGAAATAAATCTTTTTCGCGCAGCGGACAGACCGGTGCAGAAGTGCCTGGTTTGTCGGAATATTCTGCAGATGTAAACAACGACGCCTAAACCGCTTCAGTTCTCTTTTTTTTACGCATGATGTCACGGGTAAAACATGGTTTTCTCCCTATCTTTTTGTTTTAATTAGGCACAAAGTAACCTACACAGTAGAAACATAACCTTTTAAGTGCGTCACATAGCTCTGAAATATGAGACCCAGCAAAATTACTGAAGTTTATACCTGAAGGTCTAAAACACATTCGTCCCCCGCATGAAGGACATCTTTAACTGTAACTGTTTCAATGTGATCACTTCTTTTTTGTCAATAAGAGCCAAGAACACTTCACCATATGGTGGTCCGAAAGACCAAATTCAATTAATATAAAAAATTTTCCATGCATCGGCTTAAAAAAAAGATGCAATATAGAAGAGGAATTTCCCTGAACACAAGTAGGCTGCTTAACTACTTGTTGCAAGTCGTTGCGCAACATTAGGTCCAGCACATTGCGAACAAGCGCATTGGGCTGATTAGAAGGAAGCAGAATCTCCCAATCAACACCATCAAGGTTGAAATCACCAGCAATAATTTATTTTTTTGTTGTTCCAAGTGGTCAGATAAATCTTGCAAATATTTCAATGGTGCATCAGGAGGACGGTACACAGCTGAGTATTAAAGCCCCAGCATGACAATTCTAAGAAAATTCTTTCATAATTATCGATTTTATTTGCAAGGGATGCCAAGATGTTTTGTTTATTCATAGGGGCAACAGCACCAACTTTTGAATTTCTATCCTGTCGAAATACTTGGTACGAAGGTGGAAAGGTGCTGTTGTCGTGAACGACACTTCGGAGCCAAGGTTCTGTGATTACCACAATATGGGGACTGTATCCCCGAATTATGGCTTCAAGCTGATCACTTTTTTCACAATGCTGCACATATTTATACACAACAGGCGCAGTTCTTCAATGGCTGCAAGTTTCTGTCAATTCTTCTAGGAATATAGTGTCGGCTAACGACCTGTGCCCTAGAATTCGTGGGTTCATCCCAAACGTGTAGGTCATTGTCTATTCGTAGTTTGTAGTGCAGAAGAATCACTTTCTTGTCCAGTTCTTTTTCTGTTTAGGCTCTTTGCCATAACAGCTCGCGTTTTCTTAACGTCTTCTCCGATTAGGAATTTTGAATAAAAAGTCTTTGTACCCTTTAGCTATCGTGAATTTTTCAGAACTTCCTCTTTTTCGTGGTTATTTTCAAAGAACAGGATTACTGGTCTTTTTGGCCGTTTTTGTAATGCGATGCATTATAGCGATGGAGTTGCATCTTACGTTTACTTACCACAGAAAAGATCAATTACTTTAGTGGGAAGCGTTGTCTCACTTTCAGCGCTGTCCTCCTGAATATCAAACGCAACCAAGTTCGAGCGTCTAATTCTATCCTCAAGTTCGGCTACCTTTGCTTGAAGCGATTTCACTGCCTGCCGTCTACTCGTGAGAGATGCAATTCCGAATTAGGAAAAACGCTTGTCGAGGCCAGGTCTGAAATCATTTTTTCAATATTGGTTTCCTGGTTTCTCAAGCTGGCTATCTCTGTGACCAGCTTATGGACGTCCAAGAGTTGGGTCAATAAGGCTTCCGTGGTAGGCCCAGAGTTCAGGTCGACATCCCCGCACAATAAAAGCTGATATACACAAAGAACATCGCATACAATCGGAAAACACTGGTATGGGCATGGTAGGACCAGAAGACCGCGACAGTCTCTTTTAATTGAGCTTTAGTCACACTAACCTGCATTACGCAGAAGAAAGGCTTGTTAGGCAACATCGCGAGGCCCGGTCCGCCACACCCACTGAAGTAGCGATGCCGCGTATCCCTTTTAAAAGAGTCTGAAGAAGTCACGTGGTATGGCGGTGTTGACGCCATGTTGATCACGTGAAACCTGAAGCAGTGACGATGCGTTGCAGTGCGAGCAGTTGGATCCACGCATGCACTAGTTTGAATCTCATCCCGCTGTAGGGGTGCTTTCGCTAACTTTATCAGTAGAAGCTGCATTACGCAGAACTTCTTAGGGAACTTCGCAAGGCCTGGTCCGCCACAACCTTAGATACGCACTTAGGTAAGACAGCAAAACATGGACAGAAGAAGGAACAAGAGAAGGACAAGCGCTCTTGAGACGATATTCCTCAGTCTTTTTTTTGCCCCTTGTGGAGTTGAATGAGCCAATTGGCGAAAGAAACATCTGGCCTAAGAGGGGCAATTTTCTCGCATGTGATCTTATGCACGATGCGTTTACGTAACTAAGGGGAAGAACGGGGGTGGGGAGGGCTAATTCAAATCTCTAAATAAAATCCAAGCTACGTTATCACGCGTACTATTGGCAAAAGAACATGCACTTTCTTGCCTCGTGACAGCTTGCACACTGAGAAACTGTGTTAGAATAATGGGAAATTGTGCAACCATGGGAATGTCACTGGAGCTATTTCAACAAGAGGACCCGTCCTCATTTGCGACAAGGTGAAAACAAGTCCCTGGTCCTGTCGGATAATTGACTCCGTGGCCAAAATGCCCTGTGCAACGGTTTTCAATGAGTTCTCCCAGAACAGCTGGCTTCTTTGTGAGCACGTATCCCTGTAACTGTTAGTCGGAGTTTCGGTCGGTGCAGACACCTAGAGTAGTCTCGCAGGATGCGTGTAGTTTGCTGGGAGGAACTCACGGTGAGCGAAACACCTCTTGCAAAAATAAGCACCGGTCTCGTGGAAGGGAGGCGAGGTGGTGGACGGGAGCGCCATCTACATGTCTATGTGTGCTCTGAGCACTTCCAACGTGTTACGTATCTTAGTAGTATGATTATTTGCAATTTCAATAGGGTGTTCTGAGGTAAGGGCAGACCAAGAGGAGTCCCGACTGTATTTTGTTTTCAGCCAAATTTATATATGACGGGGCAAATGTCTCTTCAGAAAGGAATGTACGTTCGCTTTGCGAAATTTAGCAAAAACTTCTCGAAAAATTCATATTTCACTATAGGTGCGAAAACGCATTTTCGCATGCTAGAGGTGTTACGTAATTGAAGGCATGATTCTGAAACTAGCGCATTGTACCTGCCGAACTGCTTTTCTACGCCGGTTGTACTTCTGGACAGCGATAACTTCAAATTATAAAAATTGAGCAGATTCCAAGTAGAGCTCGATTGAATGTGTTGTGAAAGATTTTGTAGACAGATGGCAGCATAGGAAAACCAGATGCACTGAAATCTTATGTGTTATGCAAGCTTGTTTGAGGCGGGCGTCTGTCTGACAAGGGAACAAAAGTGACGAAAACAGTACAAGGTTGACAGCATTACGACCGTTTCCTCTATAATCTCTTAATACTGTTGTGACCCCGTATAACCTGAAAAGTGCTGGATTGGTCAAACTCGGTGTTGTCCCACTGTCATAGTGGTAGAGCACTGGGTTGCAGCTGATGCGCAGGCAGCGGGGGATATTTGGCGGACCGCTGCCGCACGTGTGGTTGTACTCCAGCATTCGGTTCGACACGTGTGCTACGCAAAGGGAAGGATCGAGTGATCGAGTTCCCGGGAAAATATAGAGGCAGTGACGATTAACGCAAGCAAAAACGTGTGCGTTGTCGTAGAAGGAGCTTGATTATTGAGGCGTGAATCTTGCAAACGTAAGGCGATGATAAAAATATGTGCAATGCGCCTGCGCTTGTGCAGTGTTCCCGCGTGCCAACATGTGTAACCTGTTCATCCTGTATGTGTTCTTTCAGAAGTAAAACCAGTTGATGTTTAGCGCTCGTCCGGTCTACTTTTCCTCTCCCTGTGTGTTTGATCCACGTTACCAAAATGATAGCAGGTCCGGCAACGAACTTGTCCGCATTACTGCCTTGACGATTTCGGGAGTTGGATATTTTATGCCGTAGAATCAGCTTGAGAAAAAACAACTTCCTTAAGGCTTTACGATTTTAGCGTGATGTGCGCAGGTTACATCGGGCGAGGAGTATGGAGCCAGAGTATTAACTCTTGCTGAGGTTACAGAGCCTGATGTTAAAGATGTGAGCAGAAGTTAAACTTTGTCTCTCTTTCCTGCTGAGATCTCGACCGCTTTTTCAGCATCGATAACTATACGCCAATCAGACTGCCATGTGACCAACATACGGCCTTCTGCTGCATTTCTTAAGATCTGGTAATGATTATGAAAGGGTAAATTTGTATTCACCCATTTGTAACAGAAAGCTACATTCACTGACATTTCTCCGAAATTAAAGCTTATTTGATGAAAAACTCTTCCTGATCTAGAGTTCGAATCCGGGATCAACGCCTCTCGGTACGGATTCTCTTGTAGCTATGTGCTACGAACGGGTGGATGATAATTCTCCCTCTCGTCGCCGATTATACAGCAGAGAATAGTATTAATATGGACTCCCTCACTACCACAGTTTCCAAACAGCACCACACGCCAGACCACTGAATTGGAGTGAAACTGGGCAAATAAAGCTTAGAATATCTAAGTTAAAGTGGAATGCATTGCTTCTGTATTGTTATAATTAATGTTACTTTAGCACCTAGGACAACAACACATCGTTCGCAGGGCTCTCCTGGTGAGCCTGGCGTCCATGGTGTGCCTGGAAGCCCTGGGCCCCCGGGACCACCGGCAGATGTAAGTGTACATGAGCGTACTTTACCGAACGTGCACCTTCGTAAGATAGTGTCAGACCTGTTCTTGTCTTTGCTTGGTATTAAATCCTGGCGTGAACGCTTGTTTGCAGCTTTCGCAATGGTTTCATCAGCTGTCGCTTCAACAAGGGCCATTAAGTGGAGATAAAGGACCAGCTTCTGATGCTTTCCAGTTCATGCAAGCTTCTGTGGTAAGAGTACTTTTGATGTCACGCAGATGAAGCGAGTCCCACTTTGTCCGCCTTTTTTTTCTACGCTGTTGCAGCTGCAAGACTTTCATTTTTATTTCTTTACCAATACTGCTGTTGCAGCTTCTTATTGATTTGATTGATTTGTGCAGTTTGACGTCTTTAATCCAGCTATGATTATGAGAGACGCTGCAGTGAAGGTCTCCGGAAAGTTCGACCACCTGGGTTCTTTAACGTTAACTCATATCGCACAGTACACGGGCGTGAACATTGCCTCGGCTTCTGAGGTAATAGGAGCGAGTATAAATGTTCACCTTTACGAACAAGTGCAATTCAGGGAAACAGATTCTACAAAATTCAGCGAAATGGAGCAAAACCTGAACATGATTACGCTATTATATTTCAAAATTCTCAGCACGAAGACTCATGAAGGTCATTGCATAAATCCGCCTTCCGCGGAACGAAGGAAAACTTAGAACAATCAGCGTTCGACCGCAATATTCAGGGGATGAGATCGTCACGTACAGCATGCAGAAGCTCAAAAAAAAAGAAACAAATACTCGCCAGAACACCCCAATATGTTGGGGTGTATTGGGAGGGATGCATTGAGCATTCGAAGTATGGTGCTGGACGCGAGTGCCTCTTTGACCTTTCTAAAACTGGCATCTACCTCGTTAGACCACACAAATGAGTGTCCCTTTCTCAGTAGAGCGCACATTGGTTCCACAGTGCGAACAAAGCTTGGAATGAACCTAGCATAGTACTCCACCAATCCCAGAAACGATCGCAGGCCGGCTGCGTCAGTAGGTGCTGGCGTGTCCTGTATGCAGGCTACCCTTTCCTTCAGTGGAACAATCCCGTTTACCGCAACCCTGTGTCCCAAAAACGCAAGTCCCTGCATATCGAAGACACACTTCCTGTTCAGTTTGAGTCCTGACTCTTTAAAGCGCCTGTGTACTGTGGCAAGGTTTACTATGTGCTCTTGTCTGCTCTTCCCGAAGGCAATAATGTCACCAATATAGAAAAGCACGCCATTGCATCTCTTTAGAATTTTGGACATCATATTCTGAAATGCAGAGGGCGCAGAACCTAGCCCAAAGCACACTCGTTTAAAACGGAAGAGGCTGTCGTGTGTTACAAATGCAGTTAGATCGAAGCTCAAAACGACAGAAAGTTCAGCGAGTTGGTAAGGGTCCATGGTCGGAAGAACAGGCGTCAAAATACTGGCACAACGGGGAGAAATGGACAACACATGTTGTCCACTTCTCCCTGTGTCCGTGTTTTGCACGCCTGCTTTTTTCATTATGGAAACTTGGATCGCGGCTCTCAAGATGAAGCAAGACCTGATGGTAAGCGGATGCGAGGTCTAGCTAAGAAAAATGTGTTGCTCCCACTTGATAGACTACGTAATATCTCTTCTGTGTGAGGAACGGGAAAGCTGTCTGCCGCAACGGCCTTCTTTGCCTGCCGAAGATTTACACACCGAAGAATACCTCCTCGTTCTTTCTTTTTAACTACCACTATGGGGCACACCCACCCTGGTGCTTCCACGCGCTCTATCACATCCATTTCTTCCAACCGGCGTAGTTCTTCCGAGACGAGCGGTCGCAGTGAGAGCGGGAAGCGCCTAAGCTTTGATACAACTGGTTGCACTGTGGATCGTGTTTGCACCCGGTGAACGAAACCTTTCGTGAGACCAGCACTGGATAGTTCCGAATTCCTGCACTAGTTCTGCTGGGAGGTTAACGTGTTTCTGTACCTCTCTCTGGTCAGAGGACTGCTCTTCTCAAACATTAGGCAGCGCTGTCGTTTAGAGGCACCGCAGTATCGAGCCATCGATCTGGAGACCGAGCGCCATGATGGCGTCTACACCCAAGAGTGAAGTGCCCTGTTTCACAAAATAGAAAACAAGGCATTTTGTGCAATCCTAATGTGTGGCGTCTGCGGAGAAACAACCAAGAATCGGAATTAGCCTCTTTGAATAGTCTAGTCGCCTAACTGTAGGGGTAGAAAGCGCTTCTCCTTCAAAATTCTCCCCAAAAAGGGAATGCGCTATAATGGAGATCAATGATCCCGAATCTACGAGGAAAGTTACGTCCGTACGACGAATGGAGGCGGTCAAGTGAATCGCTGAGCAAGCGGATGTCGTTGCAGCCACAGTGCTCAAAAATTCTTTGGATGGACTGTCGCTGTGTCTATGTCACGAACAGGAGTGACGTCTGATTTGTTACAGACAGAGCGTAAGTGACCCGTATACTGCAGTGATGACAACGCTTCTTTTTGACAGGACAGCGAGGTGATGCAGGTTGTGCTGGATGACCCACAGCGGCAGCAACGTTACTGGCAGCTGGGCAAAAGCTTCGAGCTGCTGAATGTGGTGAACGCTTTGACTGGTTTCGACGAGTAGCTATGCGCTCAACCTTTGCAGGGGCACATTCTTGGAGATTCTTCGTTGTCGGCTCAATCTGCGTTTCCATGACTACACCTCTGCAAACGAGAGAGATTCCAGAAGAATGCGTTCACGGAAACTCGAGATGATACAACCGCAACGAACGCAGCGAATCATCTACAGAAGGAAAAGCACGTAGCAGAAAGCTCACACAACGGAGCAACATACTCATTAATTGTTTCATTAGCTTGCTGAACTCGCCTAGCGAAACGATGCCGTTTGGCCATAACATTTCCTGCTGTATTGGAATGAGCGTGAAGAGCTGCAACTGCAATGTTGTGCGACGACGTTTCAATTCGTGTGTCCGCAATGCCTTTGCTATGTTCTGATAGCTTATCACTAGCCGTTTGATCATCGGACTTAGCTTTGTCCGACGATGGAAGCGGCAGGGTGTAAAATAGTATACGCTGGCCTTGAACGCTGATGCTGTGAAGCCCTAAGGCATTGGAACAATCCGGCGTGCAGTCGATGGCCCCGAAGCGAGCAGGAAATTCTCGATGATGCGAAGCCATTGCGGCCACGCAACAGCAGGACGGCCAGGCGTGGGCAGGAACGGGGGCGGCGGGCTAGCCCCGAAATACTCATGGTACAGGAAAAACGCTGGTGATCACGCCCCCCCGTAACCGACCCTCGTCGCCAATGCAGTGGCGGCGTTTGCCGCCACTGCATTGGCGGCATATAATAGAATCCCAATAATAGAATCCCAGCACACTAATAGAATCCCTTTATTCAAACGTGTGCACGCTTATATAAACAGGCAACATTGGTGCCACTAGCGGCAGTGATCGCGAAACTGAAACCGAATATGCAACCCTTTCTGGTTCAGATGCTTCGACACAACATCGCCACGAGAATCAGCGCACAAGGCCTTGAGTGGTGTACGCAGTGCTCTTCCCATAAGTAGTTACGATGGGGCTTTGCCAGTAAGGTTGTGAGGTGTCCCGCATTAAAAGAGCATTGCGCTCGTCCTTGTCTCCTGAGTCCGTGTTTTTGTGTGTGCGCTTCTATAGTTTATCTACCAAGTATGAACCAACTCGCCCAGCAGCAAGTTTTATTGAACCATATTAAAAGAGCATTTTGTGAGTCTCGGTCTGGAAGTCACCCAATGATTTTTTAGATTGTTCTTTACGAATTGGACAATTCGCTCATCAGCACTGTTTGACGCAGGGTGGTAGGGCGGAACTCTCATGCCTCTAACTTGGCTTCTCTTCAGAAGCTCCAGGAATTTTACACCTGTGTACGCTGTGCCATTATCTGACAAGATGATATCACGGATACCATGAGAGGTGAAAACTGCTCGTAGATCGTGGTGTGAGAAGACGGTGATGTCACTGGAATTATCTTAACGCATTTCCAGTAGGCATCCACAATGACTAAGAAGTAATGTCCCTTGAATGTCCCTCCAAAGTCAACATGCAAACGGGACCACGGCCTTTTTGTGAATGGCCAGGGAGTTGATGCCACTTGTCGCCGAACACGCTGATACTCCTGGCACACACTACAGAATTTCACTTTGCTCCGCGATGTCATCATCGATATCAGGCCACAACACGTGGCTTCGCGCAATGGCTTTCGTTCTTTCGATACCTGGGTGACCTTTATGGAAGAGTATTAGTACTTGTCAATCAAATGCGAATGATCACTCTCACTCACCACAGATAGGAGACATCGTGCAGGCTCAGCTCATTTTCAGGAGTCGTGTATGGTTTTTATTACGGACCATACGGTAGCTGACCATAAAGCAATGTGTCCCGGATTCTTGACAAGAGGGTCCTCTCTTTATTTTTTTCATTTTTATTTCAATATACTGCAGACCTTCTCGGTTCAAACAGGAGTGTTAGTACATAAATGGTTACAATTGTGTTCAAAGTGATGGATATATTCCAAAGAGACAGTTTAGTATTGGATTACGTGTAAACAACAGTTTCAAAGATACAGTTTTAGAAGCGAGCACAATACAAAAGTGTAACCCGAAATTTACAAGAAATAATACGGCCGATTTCTTGAGAAAATGATTCCACCGTTTCACAGTTCAGTGCAGATGATGGTAGAGTATTCCAGTATGCTATTGATAGGAGGAGGTCCCGATTCAGTCTCTGACTATGGGACCTCCTTCCGTATACATATATTTTGTAATTAATTTGATGACTAAATAAAACCATTTCTGATTCTGATTCTGATGATGGAAAAACAGGGTTTGATGAATGTTGTTGTGACCTTTAGGCAGCCGTATTGTCTTGTTGTCGTTAGTTCTTGAGGAGTGTCTGAAGGGTTCAAGGATTTATTCTCCCCGGGATAATTTATAATGCTCATGATACAAATTATACAAAAATTTCAGTTTGGAAATTATTCTACGTTTATCAAGACAACCCAGTTCGGCTTTTTTACGTAGAGCGGTAACACTGGTATGCCTGGAATAACTTGAAAACACAAATCAGTCTTCTAAATTTTGGACTCGCTCAATTTTGTTGACAGAAATTTGTGATGGAAACTCCGAATTATGTCGGCATATTCTAGTGCGGGTCTAGTCAACGCCTTAAACGCGGTGAGCTTAACCTCGGGTGGAATTTTCCGTAGTTTTCTCTTAAGAAACGACAGCTTTCTTTGAGCTTTTGACCAAACAGCCGCTATATGCGGTTCCCAGCTTAGGTTGGATGTTAATATAACTCCCAAGTGTTTTACCTGATTACACTTGGTGATTTCTGAATTTCCTAGTTTATATGTAAAGTTAAAAGCCTTTTTCTTATTTGTAAAACTTATGGCGACAGTTTTTCTTGCGTTTAGTGTCATTCCCCATTGAGAGCACCATGCCTGATTTTTTTGTAGCGAGTGATGAATTGTAACCTGGTCCTCAGTTTGACTTACCATCGTGTAGACGACGCAGTCATCGGCGAAAATCCTTATTTGAATGGCTAGGTCCACGCAGAAAGAAATGTCATTAATATAGACAAGAAATAATATTGGCGCTAAGACAGATCCTTGTGGTACGCCTGACAGAACGTCTAGGCTGCTCGAGATATTGCTTACGATTTCTTAAGTATGACATCACCCATTTAATAACGTTATCGGTAATACCGATTGCTTGCATTTTTGCAATGAGATCGTGGTGGGGAACGACATCAAACGCTTCTGCAAAGTCCAGAAAAACGGCACCTATTTGTCCTGTAGTGTTACGTACATTTGCAATGTCGTCAGTGATCTCGGCTAGCTGTGCGACTGCTGACAAGCCAGATCTAAATCCGTGTTGCCGAGAGTAGAGTAGGTTATTAGTCTCAAGGTGCGTTATAATGCCTTTAAAATTTATGTGCTCCAATATGTCGCAGCTCGTGCTTGTTAAAGATACCGGGCGGTAATTGCTAGCTTTGTTTTTAGATCCGGATATGTGTATGGGGATGACCTTAGCCGTGCGCCAATCATCAGGGATTGTGTATGTGGATATGGAGCTAGTTTATATTTTGTAGGGCTACTGACTCACCCAGTCAGAATATTTCTTAAGTAGAATGACTGAAATGTTATCTGGACCTGCGGACTTCTTGACGTCAAGTTTTCGTAGCGAGGAGTGGACACCTTCTAGGTTTATATTTAATTATGGCATATGGTCTATTAAAGAATGTGAGGGCAATGTTCCTCCAGAAGACCCATGCGTCAAGACGGAGTGAAAAATAGCGCTCATTTTATTGGCTGTTCGCTCTTCCTGAGTGACGATTTTGTGGCACGATGTGAGTTGGGAGATTTCGGAATGCTGATTTCACAAATGTCTCTAGAACTTTTTTGGCTCCGATTACATTAAGGACGGTAGCGTTTCCGAAAAGAAGGGAGCCTTAGCGGTAGAAATTTTGTTGTTTAAGGTGACGGTAAGTCTGTGTAGTTGGCTAGATATTCCGCGCTTGCGCTGTCGTTTTATTTTCCTTCATAAGTGTATAATATTCCGCGTCACCCACGGATACTCTCGATCAACGCATTTCCTTTTCAGAGGAGCGTACCTGGTTTCACAATAGCTGACTATATCTTTAAAGCATGACCACATTTCATTTACGTTGTTAATTTTTTTCTAAATTGGGAAAGGGCTAAAAGGGCATTGTCGTCCGCATGCGCATAGTCTCTGAAATAGGCGGTTCGAGTTGTTTTTGTTGTTTAAGGTATTGTTATAGGACATGAAAGGATAATCTTGTGATCAGAAATTCCATCTTCAACACAGCACAATGCTCGAGTGAACTACTAACGAGCACGAGGTCAAGTATTGACGAACAGGAATCTACAACACGTGTGGCACAAGGTACTAATTGGGACAATGAGAAACTGAACGCTGTTGCTAACAGTGATTCTGCACTTGCTATTTCTTGATATTTATAGGTGATTATGGCACAAATCTGGCCAGTTTATTCCTGGTACATTTAAATCTCCACAAATAATTATCTTAGAACGTGAGTTTGTATGCTGTGCAATGTAATCGTGCATAATTTCTAAATGCTCAGAGGAAGAGTTTGGTAGCCGGTACACTGCGCCAACAAATATGTTTTTCCCGTGGTAATTTATCCGGCACCAAACACTTTCGTGTTCGCTGATGTCTTCTAGACGGGAAGACCTGAGGTTCTTTTTAGTAGCTATAGCGACCCCGCCACTACGTGTTGTTCTATCTTTGCGGAATAGTTTGTATGAAGAGGGAACAATCTCAGAATTGATTACGTCTTCATGCAACCATGTTTCCGTAATAACTAAAATATGTGGATTGTGATTTAGTATTAGGCTTTCGAGTAGAATCAGCTTGGTTAAGACGCTACGGGCGTTAAGCCACACAACTTTCAAAATTTTGCAAGAAGGCTGTCATTTTCTAAAAGATTTAATCCGACTTAACTCAACACAATATAACAACCTTACATAGACGTTTCGCCACCTATGTGGGTGGCATACTCAGTATACACTGACACACATGAATGGAGGCCGCTTAGTCTACTGGTAGTCGCTTATGTGCTTGTAAATGTCCGGTAGAGGGCCGCGGTTGTTGCACGCCGATTGGTCTTGACGGATGAACCACGACTCCAGGAATTTTCTTTCCCCCCACCTTTGTTCCCGAGCCAGTGTCGTCGCATTGTGGAAGTCAAAGGCATGTCCTGTGCTCAACGAGTTCCATCTTGGAATGTGTGGCATGGGTCGCTTTAGCGACGTATCTTTTGTGTTCTTTGAGCCTTGTTGACCTTTTCCTGCCCGTTTCGCCGATGTACGCCGCGTCGCATTCGCCACATTGTACTTTGTATACGACCCCGCTTTGATCGTTCGCAGGTGTGCGGTGTTTCGGTTTAGCGAGCACGTGTCCCAAGGTGTAATGTGGCCTCAAAACGGTTGCAATACCCAGCGGGAGCAAGGCTCTCCGAATAGAGTCAGATATGCCTTGAACGTACGGAATGGACACAATGGACATCGGCTTCTCGCGCGGCGCATTCCTCGTTCCTTTCCGCATACGCTTCTGGGTGTCAATAATGAACTTCCTGGGATAATGCCGTCGTTCCAGATCACCAACCACGCCACCTATGCCACCCGCATAGGTGGCGAAACGTCTGTGTAAGGTTGTTATATTTTGTTAAGCCGGAATAAATTGTTTAGAACATGAACTCACCCGGCTTTTGGAACATTTTTGCAAGGCTGTCATTGTTTGGCTTCGCTTCTCGGCTGCTTCTGCGCAGGCACAACTGCTTTTTTTATGTTCACCCTTCGGTTCTGAAGCGCATCCCAGGCAAACAGTTCTCCACTTACTATTATCTTGTCATAATTTAGCGACACTTTCAAGCCTTGCGCCCTCTCTTGTTCTGCGGACTGCCAGTTTCCGTCTTGTGTCGCGCACTTTTTTTTGACAAATCCCCTGAAATAACTATTTTTGTTCCTTTCAGTTTGCTGCAGCAAGGCAAAATTTATGTTTTTTTTTCTCCAAAGTCATACAATCGAAGGATAACTGGACGGGGGCGTTCTTTCTGGTATTTTCCCGCCCGATGAATTCGTTCTAGTGACTTCACTTTTATGCCTAACAGCTTTTCAAACACTTCTTTAATTTTGGTTTGCAGCGATTTCCAGTCCTCGCGTGGATCTTCACAGATGCCGTAAATTACAAGGTTGTTGCGTTGACTTTGATTTTCCAAGTCGTCAACTTTAGCCGACAGCTCAAGAAGTTGGACGTTCGTGTTATTAAAGGATTGTTGGCAACCTGCTACTTTTTGTTCAAGAGCCTGCATGCGACATATTTCCTTTTCAATAGAAGCAACCCGTTCCTGAACCTTGGCCACCGCAGATTCAACTCGTTTTTGTTTGCTCTTTCGAGATATTTTTCAGGAGATCGTTTGTTGAGCTGGATTCAGATTCAGCGTTTGGAATTGGCCTTGGGTTGGTTTCTATACCACCGGCGGTTATAACAGCAACTTGATGACTTCAACACAATCCCTCATAGCTTCAAGAAAGAAATGTGGACTTGGCAGCACCGTCAAGGTTAAGGAGTCATCTCGAATGGAATAAGTGGGTTTTCCATCAGCCTGGATAACGAAGAACAGTGGAATTAGCATCCGTTCCTTTCCGGCGCAAACAAGTCCACTGAAGCATCTGCCTGCACTCCCGCTTTTTATGCGGTCGTGATGTAGTTCTTCCGCTGACATCACGGTGCTGATCCACCAGGGTTCTCGCAATGCACCTACACCGTCGACACGTGGTGCCAGCTCCGTTCTGTGTATGACGCATTGGTCCAGCGCAGACAGCGTGGTGTGGATTTGCAGCCAGGCATGATCACCGGCCACAGCGGTATGCCCAGAAGGGCACAAAGCGACCTGGATAACGAAGAACAGGGGAATCGGCATCCGTTCCATTCTGGCGCAACCAAGTCCACTGAAGCATCTGCCTGCGCTCCCGCTATTTATACGGATCTGATGTAGTTCTTCCGTTGATGTTACGGTGCTGATCCACCAGGGTTCACACACTGCACTTACACCGTCGACGCGTGGTGGCATGCAGCCAGGCATGATGCCTGCGCAATGGCTCTGGGCTACAAAGTTCGCGGATATTCACTTTCTAACATTAATATGTCTCAGGCAGAGGCCTCCAGAGGAAAATTCTTAGTTTCCAATAGCAACCGGCTCAGTCCGTCGGCATGGCCTATGGTCTGTCCTGGGCAATAAACCACGGTGTAGTTGTAGGCAGATAACATGAGGGCCCACCGACTCAAGGAATGACAGTTCTTTCCTAGATAACGATAATGAAGGTGTGATGGCACAATCTTCGCGTAGTTTAAGTATGGTGGCAGTTTCAATATTCAGGCGCGTGATCTCATCATGGTGCTTGCTTACAATGGTAGATTCATGCAATGGGGAACACTCACACGTGCCACAATGCGCAGACAACCAACCATCGCCAAGTTTTTTCACTTTGTTTTTGTGCTCATGGAGCCTGACGTTCAGGCAACACCTTCATTATCGTTATCTAGGAAAGAACTGTCCTTACTTGAGGCCTCCACCCCTGCGCATGCCTGAGCGTCTACAATTCTATTAAGCTGCTCAATGCAGCTTTTTGCCTGGTCATCCTCGCAACCTTGTTGTTGTAAATAAACAATTCAATTCAATTATTGTTCGTCCGGAATCAAATAAACATTGTTGATAGCGCTCGTGTGTGTTACTCTCCTGTCCAGTCCACGTCTAATACGTTCCGCGCTTAACTATGACAGAAGTGAGGAGTCACCTAGCTTTAGCAACTGCGTCCCCGTGTTCTTCTTTCGGGTACTCCAGGTGACAGTAGTTGATGTAACGGATGAACAACAGTAGAAAGGTTAGATATGAACCGACTGTAGTAGCTTCTGAACCCTAGAAAACTGTACCCCTTTGACATTGCTTGGAACAGGGGCCATCATAACTGCTTCAATCTTGTGTGGCACTGGGTGCAGTCCATCGGCATCATCGGCGTGTCCAAGATACGCACGGTGTCCATCATAATCTTACATATTTCACCTTGAGGCCTCTGTTCCCAATTCGCTGGAAAACCTTGCTAAGTTTGTTCAGGGGAACTTCGCCATGCGTACCAGTCACCACTATGTTGTCAAAGTATACCACGGCATGGCGTAGGCCTTGCAGAAGGGTCTCCATCTTTCGCTGAAAAATGAAAGGTGCTGTCGCAATTCTAAAAGATAGTATCTTATATTGGAACACTCCCTTCGGTGTGTTGATGGAAGCGAGCTTCCTGAGGGTTCCAGAACTAGTTTCTGACAACCACCTTTGAGATCAATTTTGATGAACTTGGGTCTACCCCAGAGCCTGGCCCATAGCTCTTCAGCTCTAGGAATTAGGTACTTGTCAACAACAGCCTCCGGATTGACCGTCATCTGTAATTCCCGCAAATGCGAAGGCTACCATCCCTGTTTAGTGCTACCCACTGAGATGACCTGACGACCTCCTGGATGTCTTCTCGTTAAAGCGGCAATTGTTCTTCAGGCACTTTGTCCAGAAAAGCGAAAGGAACTGTACGAATTTTGAAAAATCGTTGCTTCACACTTCGTGCTCTGCCAGCTTGCCTGAGACATCGTGAAATGTTCCTTGACCATCAAAAAATAACATATAATGCTGGCCAAACAGGTACTGGACGTCATCCAAAGCACACATATAAGCAATATCGAAAGCGTGTATGTTCAGTGCCTCAATAAATTTCCTTCTTAATAGTAATGGAGCATCTCTTTCAGCAATAAGCAAGAGAAGTGTTCGAGCGACATTGTTCAACTGCCCAAACACAATCACCTTAACAGCCACTGGCTTAAGGTCTCCACAGTAACTTCTGAGCTTAACTATGGATAGGTTAGGATGTAGCGACGGAAATTGACGGCGCAGAGTTGATTCTCCAATGATGGAGGCACTTACCCCAGTGTCGAGTCCCATTGTGAATGGAGTCCTTGCACATCCACAAGCCCAGCTGCACACCAGCAAGACCAACTTGAAACCCTCCTGAAGTTGCACATCCAGTTACATATTAAAAGGCTTAGATGTAGGCGCATCGGACCACGGAACCAACTTCCACATGTTTTCCACGGTTTCTTCGTCGGACAAATATTCGCTGCGCGGCGCTGAGTTCTTTTCAATGTGCCGCGGATCGTCAACAGAGTGCATGCGAATTCCGTTGCTAGCGTTCTTTATCTTGATCTCTTGTGAAGGCATGCGTTTTGCTGCTTACAACGTCCTTTAAATGCCACGGGTTTTACAAATTACCCACTTTCTTGCAGTAACTGCAAGTTCTACGAAACTGCGGACACTCAGTAGCGTAATGAACGTCGCCACATGCATAACAGCCAACGCGATTCTTCTTGGACGCCTAAAGTGCATTTACATCCTCGGAGACGCCACCTTCCGCAAAGCTGAGCTCTGATGCATCGCGCTTAGCTGACTCCAGGCAAGAATGATTTCTGGGGCTTTACGTCCCAAAACCAGTTGTTATTATGGGAGACGCCGTAGTGGAGGGCTCGGAAAATTTCAACCACCTGGGGTTCTTTAGCGTGCACTGAAATTGCACAGCACACGGGCCTTAACATTTAGCCTCCATCGAAATGCAGCCGTTGCGGCCGGGATTCGATCCCGCGACCCTCGGATCAGCAGCCGAGTACCTTAGCCACTAGACCACCGTGGCGGGGCGACTCCGGGCAAGAGTAGACTGTGGTTTCGAAAGAGAGCTTGGGCTCTTATAGCAGTCGAACCTGCATATGCGCGTTCCATATGCCGCATACGATACGGTGACGAATCATGTCTTTCAGAAACGTGCCAAACTAACAATGTTCAAAGAGCTAAGAGTGGCAACGAACACTCTCACTCCCGAAGGCGACTATTTTCAACTTGAATCGGCTTACCTCTATGGATGGCTGCGGCAAGAAGTGGTCGCTCAGCGTCTTCGAGCAGTTTTCAAGCGTGGTTTCACTCGGCTTCTTCGCTTAAAGGAGGATGCGCAGAAGAATCAAGTTTGTGCATTGCCGACAGCAGCTGAGAAACATTGCGCGTGGCTTGGCGTCTGGCACCTCATTCGCAGCGAAGAGTTGCTGTATGCTTCCCAGGTACCCTTCCAGGGTTTGTGGTTCGGGTCGTACGGATCGAGGGAGCCGTACATACCGGCTCTTACCGTTTTATTTTCGTCGGCAGTATACACGTATGTCGCAATCTCAGCAGCGACGAAGAATGACCCACACTACCATATTTACCAGTGGTGAAAATCTGAATGCCCGCCTTGGTCCTATGTCCTTTTATTCCATAATGAACGCTTCCGCTAGGGCGGTGCTACGAATATGCTGCATGTAGCGGTACTACTCGAGGAACTAGACGGAGTTAGATGGGGCGTAGGAGAGCAGGTGAAGCTTACATAGTCTTAAACAATAGACATGTCCTCTGCTATAGAGGATTACCCGAAAAGAGAGAATATGGCGTTGGGTTCCTAATTCACAAAGATATAGAGAGCAACGTAGAAGAATTTTACAGCATTAACTAAAGGATAGCATGCGTCGTAATAAAAGTAAATAAGCTGTATGAACTTAAGATAATCCGAGGATATGCGCCAACAATGAGCTACGACGGCGAACAAGTATAGCAGTTCTACGAGGATGTCGAATTAGCAATAAAGAAAGTACGGACACATTACACAGTAGTCATGGTGGATTTCAAGGCAAAAGTAAGGACAAAACAAAGTGAAGAGCAGGCGATTGGCAACTACGGCGTCGGCCGTAGCAATAACCGTGGGGAAATGCTAGTACAATTTGCCAAAAGAAACAGACTCCGAATAATGAACGCATTTTTCAAGAAACACAAGAATAGGAAGTGGACGTGGAAAAGCCCTCACGGGAAAACAAAGAATGACATCGACTTTATGATGTGCGGACAACCAGGTATAATTCAACACAGAGAAGTGGTGGAGAAGATAAAATGCATCGATCACAGATTAGTAAGGGCAAATATTGTACTTAACGAAGAATTTAAAGTCGCCCAAAGCAACAAGTTCGAGGCCTTAGGCGAAAACGGTGATGATATAGAAGAAATAAACAAAACCATAACGAAAACAATCCTTGAAATAGCGATAGAAGTTGGGGGTAAAACAGCAAAGCGAAGAAGTTGTCCCAATCTACCAAGGTCTTAATAAAAAAACGCCAACAAATGAAAGTAACTTCGCCAAAAGATAAGATTGAATTCGCAGAACTATCAAAATTGACCAGTAAAGCCAGGTAAAGAGATGAAAGAAACTTCAACATGAAAGAAATAGAGAAAGAAATAGAAAAAGGCACCAGCATTAAATCAGTCAAAAAGAAACGGCACTTAGGGCAAAACAAGAAGAGAAACAAGGTAACGTTATGAACGGTTTCAACGAAATAGCAAAGGTGGCAGAATATTTCTACTCTGAAGTGTAGAGTTCTCAGACAGGCCATACAACTTTAATAGAAATAGAATCAGAGGAGGACACTGAAATTCCATGTATAACCTCTGACGAAGTCAAAAAAACTGCCAAAGGCATGTCCCGGGGTAACGCAGCTGGTGAAGATGGCATAATAGCCGACTTGATCAAAGACGGAGGAGATATTATGCTTGAAAAACTTGCATCGATCTTCACGAAATGTGTCAAGACATGTAGTGTACTGCGCAGTTGGAAAAATGCTAATATAATCCTTATCCACAAGAAAGGTGACGTAAAGGAGTTAAAGAATTACAGACCAATTAGCCTACACTCAGTAATATACAAGCTGTTTACAAAAGTAATTTCGCCCAGGATAAGAGAAACACTCGACTTTAACCAACCGAGAGAACAAGCTTGTTTTAGGAAAGGTTACTCGACAATGGACCACAGCCACGCTGTCAACCTAGTAATTGAGAAGTACGTGGACTATAACAAACCTCTTTATATGGCGTTTATCGACCACGAGAAAGCATTTGACTCTATAGAAATACAAGCAGTTTTAGAAGCTCTACGTCGACAAGAAGTACCTGGCGTATACGTGAAAACCATAAACAACATATACAAAAATTGCACAGCCACGCTACTCCTACATGAGAGAAGCAGAGAAATCCCCATCGGGAGAGGTGTGAGACAGGGAGATACGATGTCCCCGATGCTATGCACTGCATGTTTAGAGGAAATCTTTAAATGTCTAGACTAGGAAGAAAAGGGAATTAGAATAGACGGAGAATATCAAAGCAATTTAAGATTTGCAGACGACATTGTGCTCTTTAGCAATGATGGAGACGAACTACAAAACATGATTGATGACCTAAGCAGGGAAAGTATTAAAATTGGATTAAAAATGAATAGGCAAAAGATCAAAGTTATGCTCAATAGCCTAGCTAAGGAAGAGGAATTTAAGATCAACAACGAACCCTTACAATGTGTAAACGAATATGTATACCTGGGACAGTTAATAGCAGGAGCTCCTACCAATGGAAAAGAAATTCTCCGTAGAATAAGGATGGGCTGGAGCGCATTCGGAAGGCATTACGAAATCATGACTGGAAACTTACCGCTCTCACTATAAAGCGAAAAGTATTCAATCACTGCATTCTCCCAGTACTAACATACGGTGCAGAAACGTGGAGGATAACGAAAAAACTAGAGATGAAACTAAGGAGCACGCGAAGTGCAATGGAAACAAAAATGATAGGGGTAACGCTAAAAGGTAAAAAACGAGCGGAATGCATCAGAGAAGAGAGAGGAGTAGCCGATATTGTTATATCAATTAAAAGAAAGAAGTGGACCTGAGCAGGACATGTCATGAGAAGGAAAGAGAACAGATGGACAGTAAGAGCGACGGAATGGATACAAATAGAGGGAAAACGCAACAGAGGTAGGCAAAAGGTTAGATGGAGCGATGAAATTGAAAAGCTTGCGGGCATAAAGTGGAACCGACTTGCTCAGGATAGGGTGGATTGGAAATCGTTGGGAGAGGTCTTCGTCCTGTAGTGGACCTAAACAGGCTGCTACTGGTGCTGCTGCTGATGATGATGTAGCAATTACACATTGAGGTGAACTTGCCGTCGTTGTTACGCCAGTGGGGCACCGTCTGACATTGATGGACCCACATTCACGCGTGGCATCTATGGCATGAGTGACCAAGCCCTTGCTGCAACAGAAGTAGTTTACGTAATAAATGGGCACAGCCGACAGTAAATGCCGCACTGCAAATGCATGGATCACGTTTCTTTGCACCACATTGTTCCGTCAACATCGTTGCCGTACTAGCACGCCTAACGCAACAGTTTTCTTGTTGCCATCACGCTCGAAGAATAGCCAGCGGGGAAACGCCTTCGACGACGGAAGGTGACTGGTGCTGTTCCACTGCGCTATCGGCGATCATGGTCGAAGCTGTATGAACGCGCATTATGTTCCCTCTTATCTCGCTTTTTAAAGATGATTGTCTTTCTTGGGATACTCACGAAGAGGAATTTTTATTTGTCTCCAAAAAAGGCATCAAGTTCCACAATGGACATTCAATGAGATGAGGTATGTTTACAGTTCTATGGGTTCACATCAGTGGTTTTACATTTCAATGGGTTTGAATGGACAATAGGATTATCAATCACACATTTCACAGCACAATGCAACACACACTGCACATAATGAAAAAGGGAGTAGTCACACAGTGCGCAAACACTGGATGGGGGCGCAAATCAAACACACTCTATTGTTTACCACTCGTATGAATTCGCAAGACCAGCGTTTCAGGAACTCCTCCTCTCCGAGACAAAACAGTTCTGCCTCTAAGTGGTGTAAGACAACATTGTATAAACCAGTTAGTGTGGGCCACTGACTCCTTCTCGGTTTTGCCTGTTTGACCGCTAGACATCTGTTCTCCCAGAGGGAAAACAGACCGGCTGCCAACACCAGGCGTGCAAACACGCTGTTGGGGCATCTACCGCCCTTGATGAATCTTTCCACTCTCAGTGAGTGAAATGCCCTACTCACGAGAGACCAGAACGTTACAGCGGAGCGGCACTTGAACAAAGAGTGTTCAATGCTCTCGTGCTCCCGGCAGTCGACACACTGCTCCGTTGGGACATAATGCCACTTGTACATCCGACCGGCCGTGGGCAGGACGGCCCACCCGAAGCGCCAGAGCATGTCTTGGACGGTACCTGGTGACCAACTGGGTGTTAGCAGAACCCAAGGAAAACTGGAGTTTGGAGCCTCACAACCGGAGTTCACGAGCAACTCCTGCGCCAACTCTGTGTTTCTAATTTCTAATGGTGAAGTGTCTAGCTGCAATGAAGAAATCCTTTTATAGATGCCGACAACATGCCTATAAAATGGGGTCGGACTGAGAGCCTTTGGCCCCGAGGGCAACGACGGGAAAAACAGACGACTCTGGACTCCTAAGAAATATGTGGCGAGCTTTCGCGCAGGATGGTCCTCCTGCAACTGCAAGACTCTCAGGGTTGTTTTCATGGCGTAGATGTCTGCCAGTACTACCGGAGATGGGATTTTCCAGCCGCCTTTCTGCCTGGGGAGACCCAGTCTCTCGTATTTGACTAAAGGAGTTTTGGCGTCCCAGAAAAACTTGATGAATTGCGACCCTACTGAAACGTTCCGTATGGTCGTTCCAATAATTGCGTATGTTTCCGTAGGACTCATATGGAAAAATATGGAAAGTATACGGAAAGTATATGGAAAACTTATGGAAAATATGGAATTATTGGAATACGGAAACGGACTTTTTTAGTAGGGGACTTAACTTGGCGAGCCACCTGGTATGGCAGAACTAGAGAGTTTGCCATGAACCACAAACGACCAGTGAACACATTCATCAGCAAGTACCTGCGTACGCTATAGGGAAAGCGGAAATTCAGCGCCCTGGTGACTGAAGTTCTGTTTGCCAACTCTCGCGAGACGCTCCCTGTGCATTATATTCTATGCCTAATATGTTCAACTTGTTCACAACCGTGATGCCATGCACGCAGGACGAGGAGGAAAAGTGCAAGCCAAGGGATCTACATTTATGAAGGTTAAGCTTAGCTCCAGAGTAAGTAGCTCCGAGTAAGTAGTAAAAACCTGAAGGACGGCAGCGAGGTTGTCTTCGTCCCTGTGATATATTGTAACATCATCTGCATAGGCAGCCACTTTGATGGTGCCACTACCGGGGATCTGTAACCCTAACACGTTCGGGTGGTTTCCCACTTGCACCAAAAAAGGTTCGATCGTTAGTGCGAACAGGAGGGGGGAAAGGGGAATTCCCTGCCGCACTCCTCGGGATACTGGGAACGAAGCTACTGTTTCCTGGTTTATGGTCAAGTCACTGCTAATGTCTGCGTAGAGTTCCATTATGATATAGACAAACTGCCTTGGGAAGCGAAACGCGAGCAGGGTGGCGAAGATGTAAGTGTGCTCTAACCTGTCGAACGCCTGCGCTTGGTCCAAAGAGGTGAGCCACCCTCTAGCCTGCCTCGACCTTGTGTAATCTATAATATCCCTGTTGAGCATGTTTAACGTCTGGACGTTACGACCCACCACCTAACACGACTGCCAAAACCTGATGAGTGAGGGCATCACTCCCTGCATGCGTAAGGTTAGTACTGTCGTTAATAATTTATAATCTATGCCTAGCAGCGTTATAGGTCGCCAGTTATGCGGATCCTCAAGCCGGTCCCGAGTTTCGGGGAGGAGAACTATTCTGCCCCGCTTAAAAGACTGTGGGAGGGTGTGCGTGCTGGTGAATACATTAAGAACTTCGCATAATGCGGGTCCCAGGATATCCCAAAATGTACTATAAAACTCCGCTGTCAATCCATCGCAGCCTGGCGCGGATCCCTTGGGCAGATGGCGTAATGCGCGTGTGAGCTCCTCTAAAGTGATGGGGGCGACCAAACTACAATACTCTTCCGGAGAGAGCTGCGGGAAGTTACTAAGAAATGGATGCTCAAGGACCGGGTCCAACCTTAATTGAAGCTCTCGCGTTCCCAGGCTTTCAAAATGTGCGCAAAACCTCACGATGTCCTGATTACCTAAATTGCCCCGGTTTACCAGCTGTCCCAACCGAGAACTACTTACGTAATTTAGCACCTCCGGGTGCGAGCTGGGTAAATACCTGGCTTGGTAGGAACTCGCTGTAGTCGACCTTAATGCCCTCTGTCGCGCTAACCTCTGTTTCAAGTCATTGACGTAACTTTTCATAAGGAGGGTCGTGGGTTTGCCTCTTTCAACGATACGGATGCGCTGGAACGTTGCTCGGACTAGGTTGGAATAGCGATGCCTAAGCTTTTTCCCCTCATCGGTACAGATCTCCTTCCACTCCTGTTTAAGAGCGTCCCAATTGTGTTTGCCCAGGGAAGCTGCCAGGCGGTTGCGCAGACTAGCCTTCGCAGTCTCATCGTTGAATAACCTGTTATCCACTCGCCACGGTGGCAGATGGGGGACCTACTCCGGAATTGAAAAGACACTAGTACCGGCCTGTGGTCAGAGGTGCCCAGGGCGAACGAAGGGTGGTCGAACGCCTGGCAGTCTAAGTCTGATGACTTAATGGACGGGGACACGTAGACGCGATCTAGCCGTGCCTGTCTGTCGTTGCGCGACCAAGTACTCTGAAATGATTCGCCATGATGCAAGACATACGCGTCTGTTAAGTTAAACTGGTCAACTATTTTCCTTAATTCGGAACTGTACGGGTCGTTCCTTTCCCTAGCCGGGCCTGTTCGATCAGCTAAATTATTCAATACACAATTAAAGTCCCCGATTAGGATTAGGTGTTTGCGTTCCAAAAGTAATGGGCTTAACTACCTGTAAAAGCCGGCCATCGCTTGGCTTTTCGTAGGTGCATAAATGCTAAGAATCCTAAACTGCTCCATTTCAAATTCAAAATCGAATGAATCCATTCGGCCGTCTGAATTAAAAGAAAAATGGCTTCCATTGAGGAGAGCCCAATTAAACACTATAATTGCTGTTCCACACGAACGATGTGAGGGGAATGAAAAAAACCCGCGTGCGGAGAACCTCTTTTCTAGTTCCCTGGCTTTCCTTAAGGAGTCTATGTGAGTCTCCTGTAAACACAGGATATCGCACTGCATTTTCCTAGCTACCCTGGCTACCGTCTCTTGTTTATGTGGGGTGCTCAGTCCCCGGACATTCCACGTTACTATATTGAGTGTCATTCGACTATACACGTGTGCACGCGTTTGTGCGGTGGCCGAACACCTCGCGCCTGGTGCAATGCAGGATTTGCACGGAGACCTAATGTGACCTTCTAGGTTGCAGTGCCAACGAAGGCGGTGCACTCCGCGACAAAGGATCACTGAGGGAAAAAAAGAGAGAGAGAGAAAAAAAACACCACTTGGAGACCGAATACATTTATGTGAAAGGAAATGTTCCTAAAGACGCAGTGAACCGGACCTGTGTCCCACTAATAGTGCGTAGGAAACTATAAAACAGCCGATGGCTCACTCACAATTCGCAGAGGATTCCTTCCAGCACCTCATTGAGCAGGGCTTGGACCCGCTCCTGGCCGGGGTGCCATACCCATGAGGCACCACTGGGCGGACGAGCGAGACCTGCTCTCAAAAGCGGGATGGAACACCATATGAAAACACCTGACTAGTACGGCAATATGCTTTCTCAGGCATGACTGCTCTACTATGGTCATCGAGCACCCAGACTTAAGTTGGATGTTCATCCTGTTGCGGAGAAGAGGAGGAGGAGAAAAAAAAAGGAGGCCGCTTGGGGCCGACACTCAGATGAGGACACTTCTAAGGACATGAGGTCATGTACTGGTTTAGACCATAATAACACAAGAGCGATACATCCTGCTCCAGGCATTGGCTGTGTACCACAAACTGACCCGGTGGAGACAGGGAGCGGACCCTGACAAGTGGACAATTATAAATGCACGAGATCATATATTTCCACGAATATAAGCACAAGAGCAATACACTCTGCTCGAGCAACACATTGACTAAGAGTGCCCTCAATGCACACGGTAAAGGCACCTGGACACGACAAGCGATCTGCACTTGCATGTCCGAGGAGCGAGGGGAAAAAAAACCCCTTGGGGGCTGACACTTACATGGAGACAATCGTAAGGTCATGAGATCATATAAATATGTTGACCAAAGTAATCGCAAGAGCAATATACACTGTGAGGCTCCGCATTGACTAAAAATACCATAGGCACACTCGGGCCAGGCTACGGGAGTAAGCGTGACAATGATCGCGTGCACGTCTAAGCCGAGCCTAAAAAAAAAACACGACAATTGCAGGGGCATGCCTGTACGGACGTGTATTACATCACATACCTATTTAGGACAAATGTAAGGACAAGAGCAAAATACTCTGCTTCCACATTAACTAAGAACGTCACACACGCACCCAGCGCAGACCACGGGTGCCAACGCGACAGACAGTAATCGCGTGTACACCTGTGTCGGGCTGTGAAAAGGAAAGAAAGAAAAAAAAACCGCGCACACTAAAGAACAATGGTAATGGCATGCGTGTAAGGACGCGTATCATATGCCTGTTGTGGACAAATGCAAACACAAGAGCAATATACTCTGCCTCCACATTAACTAAAAAATTTCACACACACACACACACACAGAATTAGCCGAATTTGTCGAAAGGAAACAAACCAAGATAATATCTATGCAAAAGCGCAAAAGCACCCACGCGACGGAGTGCGTTCAACATAATTCTATAAGCGCAATAGAAACAGTATGTCCCTCGGTGCAGCGCCGAGAACTCACTAACAAGGTAGTAGATATATCACAGAGCCTAAGTGCAGTTGAAATAGGTCTTCTAGAACGCGGTCTAACATTCTACGCGAAAAATAATGCGGGTAACGAATTCGAGCTACACAAGGACATAACAGAGTTTTCAAGGCGTCTGCGGATCAGAGAATTCTTTTTTGATAAAGTAGAGGCAGGAAACACAAATACTAACGCGCTCCGACCGCCAAGCACGTGGACACCAGATTCTGAGCAATGCCAAGAGCTAGATCAGTACATAAAGCTAGTCACAAGAGACATCCTGAATACAGCAAGACAGAGTAGCAAACCAAAGAACCTATCCCGCGAAGAACACGATTCCCTGAAACAACTCGCGGACAGAAACGACATCATAATAAAACCAGCAGACAAGGGCGGTAGTATAGTAATATGGCCGATAGAAAAGTACAAGAACGAGGCAATCAAGCAGTCCTCTAACATTGCACATTAACGAAAATTAGATTCCGACCCAACTGTAGAATGCAGCAACAGGATACGGCGTACGATAAGAGATCTTTTAGCCAGCGAATGAATCACACAATCCGAGTACCGGTTCCTAATGCCTGATAACAAACAAGCAGGCCGTTTCTACCTCCTTCCTAAGATCCGTAAGGTTAGCCCAGATGAACTACTTACTGCTGAAATACCGGGAAGACCCATAGTGTCTAACAACAACACCCCGACGGAGCCATTATCAAAGTTTCTTAATCACCGTCTATCTGACATACCGCCCAACCTTCCGTCCTTTATTCAGGATACGCCTCACTTTCTGCGGATTATAGAGTCTATTAACGAAACACAAACACTTTCGGATCAGGCTATTCTGGTAACGCTAGATGTCACTTCCCTATACACGAATATACCTATCACAGAAGGAATCGAAACGCTCTCGAAAGCAATACAGAATAGCAAACGTGCACACGCCGCTGAAGTTTACATCACGGTAGTAAAATTAGTACTTACACTTAATTACTTTGAATTTGACTCGACCAACTACCTGCAAATTTTTGGCACCAGCATGGGAACTCCTTTCGCGCCGACGTACGCCAATATCTTGATGGGGCAACTAGAAGCACAGCTTTTGGAATTGTCGCCGCTAAAACCTCGCACCTACCTCCGTTACATAGACGATATCTTTATTATTTGGGAACGTGGTGTAAGTGCACTAAGCACATTTTTTGAGCAGTTTAACAACTTTCATCCCAGCATTAAGTTTTCCATGCAGCACTCTTCTAGTAAAATTGATTTTCTCGGCACGACAGTATCCATCGAAAAAGGAAAACTAAAGACGACACTTTACAGAAAGCCAACGGATAGCCAGCAATATCTAGATTATAGTAGCCATCACCCGGGACACTGCAAGCAGGGCATATTTATAGGACAGGCAAGGCGCATAAGAACGATTTGTAGCAACGACGAGGATTACGTTCACCACTTAAGCAATTTAAAGGCAACCTTAGCTGAACGAAATTACCCGCACGACGCTCTCAACAAGGCATACAATGACGCGCTTAAACTAGATAGGACACCAGCACTAGAAAAAAGAGCCCCTAAAGCGCAGGCCAACCAGCCGCTAGCATTCATAACGAAATACTCCAATGCGCTTCCAAACATAAATAATATTCTTCGGAAATACTATCCAATACTAACAAGCAACGATCGCCTCAGAAAAGCGTTTCCGGAAGTACCAAGAGTCACCTACCGCCGTAATAGAAACTTTAAGGACCTGCTAGTGCATTCCAAAGTAAACCCTCAGCGCACCGCCTGCGTAATAACTTGCTCCCGTCCTAGGTGTAAGACTTGCAAGCATATTCAAAATGATCTTAAAGTAGAATGCACGGGAAGTGACTATGTCCATCATGTAAAATCAAGTTTCACTTGCACTAGTTCGAACGTTATTTACATGCTGGAATGTTCACTCTCTCACAAGCAGTACATCGGCGAAACTGGTCAACCAATTAATGTTAGATTAAACGGGCACCGCGCGGACACCGCGAATAAACTGCCGAAGGCAGTGGCGCAGCATTTTAATATGAAAGGTCATAATTTCGATGAACTGAAACTCTACATACTCCAAGGAAACTTCCGCTCCCCGAGGGACAGAAAATACAGGGAATCGTATCTCATATACAGCTTCAATACTCTCCAACCTACAGGCATAAATCTTTCAAAGGGAACTCTTGAGTCCATTAGATACGGTATTGTGTTAACAAAGACAACAAAAGGTTGAGGTATGCACAAGCTAACAATGTTTCTCCCAGAAAGTCTACTTTCAGGTGCTGAGCCCCCATCCAGTTCCAGGAGAACAAGGACGTTAAACAGTGTAGTTACTTTTTGTAGCCCCAAGCTTTCCGTGAAATGCATTGTTGGTGCGGGGGAGGTGGTGCGGGGTGGAGGGGGGGACACATGCCATAGGAGTAACTTCTGTTCCGAGCGTGTGTTCCTTTTTTCATCCTGCTTTCTAGCCCTGTGCACACAATGCATTTGCAAAATATGTACAAGGAGCGGATTCTATGGAAGCTCTTGCTCTTGCCATTTATATTAGTCACGCTAACACCTGTCACCCAAATACGCCTGCACCCAACCCCCCCTCCCTTTTTTTTTCTTTTGTGTGTGTGTGTTCGCACGTGCTGCTCTTCTCCTCCTCTCTTTCTGAGGACGGGGCAGAGTGTGCAAAGGCGTACATAAACGAACGCTAGAGAAGGCAGTTGCCGCCCTGACGAAGACAAGTCCGCTTGTCGAAACGCTGGCTACCGCGACATTACCTGTTTTAAATCGTACCTTGCGATTTGTTCATCGATTCAAGCATCCGTCTTCCCCTGAGCTTCTCTTCGTGTTTATGCTATACCATTCAAGTTTTTCAATCAATCGGGAGTGAAAACGAGATCAAAAGCCTTCCTGAAATCTATGAAAACCGCGTCGTGTACGAATCCGCTATCTAAAGCGCTTGAAGATTGCTGTACTAGTTCTGTTAATTGTGTGACACAAGAGTGACCGCTCCGAAAACCTTGCTGTTAGGGGATCACAAGCGAGTGTGCATTTAGGTGCGTAATAATGGTATTGAACACAACATGTTCAAATAATTTGCACACTGCGCTAGTGAGTGAAATCGGTCTGTAATTCTGAATGCTGTTACATGACCCGACTTGTGCACCAGAAGTGCGTTTGCCATTTTCCAATCGTTGGGCTATACACCTTCATGGAGTGAGTTTCGAAATATGGTACACAAATACCTAGAGACGGATTAGGCTCGCAGAGAAAGTAGTTGCAGCGAGAGGTCGTGTGGTCCTGCCGCCTTTGCTTTATCTATGTTTTTCAGGAGTATTGCATTACCACGCTGAGTAAATATTGTTATCCATTCTTACCCGACATAAGTTATGGTAACAGAACACTCGCGTATCATTTTTGGTGTTACCGCGCACAAACACTGAGCCGAAAAAAGACTTAAAGCATTTTGCCTTGGCGTGGCTAACGTGAACAGCAGTAACATCGTGAGAAAACTCGGGTGTAGTTATGTCGCCTTTCGGAAACCCCTCGAAATTGTTGCCAACAAAACAGAATTCAATGCAACTAAAAACAAAAACGCAATGCGATGCAAATATAATAGCCTTGTAGAAGGCGCGTGCACAGGACCGAACTCTATCGCATGCGCGAGAAGGCGCCGCGGAGCAACACGAGTAAGAAAAAGAATACGTGCCTGGACGAGACTGACCGGTGGGAGCGCGGGAGAAGGCTGCCAGTGTCTGCAGGGGCAGACAGACAAAATCCAGGGGGGAAGAAGTTCCTAGAAGAGCCCGCACATGCATTGGCACTAGCAACCGGGTCCAGCACGCGCAGGCGCTGGCAAGCAACAACCGTTCAAACGTTCGTACGATGTGCTGCAGAAATACCGAGCTAGAGAGATCACTTTGACGAACAGTTACGGCAGTAAGGAAAGTGGATCCCAATAGACCCTGGGCACAGTACGGGGCGGAGATCACAAGGGTAGAGGCTTGGGCTTGTTGGAACTGCATAGGAACGGCTGTTTCACAGCGAACGGCACAAAGACAAGGGAGAAGACTGCGCTGTCTAACAAACATCTTTATCGCCACGCCTCTAGCTTGTGCCTATATGCAAAATAGGGAGTTGCCGGAAGCAAGGAGACAATGAAAAAACAACAAATAAAACGGTGAGGAAGGCGTTTCCACAACAGGCACGTGATGCAATTATGAAAAATCGAAAGGATATGACCAGGTAACTGTCATAATTGTTAAGAAACGTCATTTCACTACGGCTGAAGGTGATGGAGGTGCGACTGACGCAGGAACTTTCCACATTTTTTATATGGTCACCTCCTATAAGCACACCCGTGAGCTGTGAACTATTCTTCGCTGAAACGCGCGCATTGGTGAAGACAGGCACGTAGCCGCAGTCCTTGCAATGCATACCCAAATGCTTTTGATTTTTTTAGATTATTCTGGTGCTCACTTTTATTTATTTATTTTATTTGCTAAATACTGCAGACCACAAATGGGTCCTTGCAGGAAGGGCACTACAGAGAAAAATTATGGAAAAACAATACAAAATACTTAAGTATAAAAATATAATACATTGATACGATAAGTAAACACATTCACCGAATAAGTCAAGTATACATAACTGAAAACATATGAATAACGCTCTTCAAAGAAAATGTTTATATCAGGTCGGGTGTTCCACTCAGACACTGTTCTGGCGAAGAAGGAAAATTTAAATGCGTTTGTCCTGGCGAAATGTGGGGTTAGTGCATATGGGTGATCATGACGGGTACGTCTTGTTGACAAAGGGGTAACGTATGCCTTGGGGTCTAGGGATAGTTCATGGTTAATTATCTGCTTTAGGAACTTCAGGCGAAGCATCTGCCTTCGTGTCTCGAGGCACCCATTCAAGCACCTACTGGTTTGTCCAATGTACTTAGACCACATGACAGGGGGATGTGTTAGACAACACCTGTGGCAGAAGGTACAGGGGGATCTCTGTGCTCCACAGTGCAGAAACTTTTATGCAGTACCGAGTCTTTGACTTGCTCGCACGGTCTTGCCAGCTTCTCGAGAGCTGAAAATACCACCGTGACACCCACACGCTGCTCGATTTTTTTTTCAGGCGATGTGACAAATCGTGAATGTAAGGGATCACAGCCGGTAGGTACCTAACAGCAGAAACGCTACGCGGCTACGCAACATCGCCACGTTTTGTGTAACTGAGCAGCTGCTCAGCAACGGCTGTGATGGTGGCCAAAGAGAATCCCGCACAGGAAAGGACTTGTGCTGCGAAAGTGCCTGGCATAGTGTAAGTGCCTGGCATAGTGTAAATAGCCTCGACTTCTCGAGGCTATTTAGAAGACATGATATTGTAATTCCTCGTTTGACCACCTTGGAGTGCGCAGAATTATAGGATAAGAGTAGTTTTTCACTTCTTGGTTCAAAATGGCAACTAATATGGTTATTCGCAGAAAAAATGGTTCATCTGACAACATTGCTCAGATAAACAAAGATGGCTTCTACATCCAGGGCCATGGCCGCGCTTTCGCTTAGCGCTGTGCTAAATTTTCTTGACTGCGGTGTGGTATCACGACGCTTCGCCGAAGGCGAAGGGGTTCTTGTTGCCGAACATGTGATATTAATAGGCTTAAAGGATTTGAGCGGCGAGACAGCGCAAATAATTGTGCTGTGCGTTGAAACACCGCACTTGTTCGTAGACACGCATCAGATTTTTTAAGGATAAAGAGCCTTTCCAGTGAGCCTGAAGTTGAAGAAGGCAGGTGCGTTAGCGAAATCGGAATGCTAGGCTGGCAACACGAGGAGAGAGGGCGACCGGCCGTGGAGGAAGTCGTCATGCACACTGTTACTCTTTATTTTCTCTTATTGTCAATTAAAATGTTCATTTCTTTAAAATCTGAGGGTCTGCGAAGGATTCCTTAACGTCCCAGAAGTGGGATTCACCGAAATCTTTGTGGTAAGGCGACCCTGGAAGCCTATGTCGGAGGATTTCACCGACGGCGACGCTCGCTGACTTTTCAACTGGCGCTGCGTTGGTGCCGTCTTCGTGAGGTACTGACCGGTAAAAGGACTCTGTGTGACGCCCTAAAACGTGTGAACAGTCTGTGTCACATTACCAACGTCCAAAACGTGAATTTTCGTGCTGCCTCGGGGAAACGAGTGTGCGGACGCTTGTGCGGTGCCTGCGAGACGCTACGACGCCGCATCTGTGAATGATCGACATCGAAACGTTAGTTAGGTACAGCATCAGAAAATGTGCGCGCGGACGCTCTGTGAGACACCAGCAAGCCTAGGCGTTTATCTGTTGGTGAAAAACTGTGCGTACTCCCAGAGACGCCTAGACAACCGCGAAGATAGCAGACGGCGGTGGAATCCACGTAATGATGCAAGCCTCGCTGGAACAAAACCGGCGGTTGTTGGAGCTTATCGAGAAGAAGCCTGAAGCGTTCCACGTTATGCCGGACCTGAATAAGGCTATCTACGATTTCGACGGCGAGGGACTCATCCCACGTGGCCGGGGGGTGGCTGAAGTATATCGATTCCATGGCGGTCTTGCACGGTTGGCTGGACAGCTTCAGACTAGAGAACGCCAGGCTTCACATGAAGGGGCCTGCCAGATTTTGGCTTCAGTCCCGCGTCGATGATCTTACCACGTGGGAGAACTTCAAGACAGCCTTCACAATGAGATTTGTTGGTCAGACAAGCACTGCCGAAAAGTGGAAGCAAATGCAGGAAAGAGTGCAAATGCAGGGAGAATCCATCACAGCATATTTTCTTGAAAAGTCTACGCTATGTAAGTCATTGGGCCTCGGTATGCAGTATACCAAAGAGCAAGTTTTGGTGGGGCTGCGGTTTAAAGATGCATGCATTTCAATGTCGGCGAAGGACCACAAGGACGAGGACGAACTGCTGGCAGACTTGCGAAAACTAGAGCGAATAAACGAAGCTAGAATGCAGCAGTATCCAGGAGCCAAGCCACACGGTGGTGACTCAGGTACCGCAACACCTGTGAAGACTCCGCCTTCAAAATCTTGGATTGCCATGCGTCCAGCTGAACAAGTTCTCACAAATTCGTGTGCTGCTGGTCAAGGAAGTGGTGGGGGACCACCGAAGAAAACTCCAGAGCATCCGTGTTATCCATCAGAACGAAAATGCTACAGCTGTGGAAGGAATGGGCATATAGTGAGAGACTGTGCATAAACAAGCCCTGTTGGGAACTTCATGGTGAACGAAACATTAACAGGGGACAGTGGTCGATCCAAGTTTTTAAAACCGGCGAGTATCAATGGTACTCACCATCTCTCTGTGATGATTGACCCAGGGAGTTCAGACTGTATAATGCGTCATCATGCGGCTGAAAGGTGCAACCTGAAAGTTATGTGCAAAACCGAAGCATTGCATGGTCTGGGGAACACCGATACATCTACAGTGCTGTCTAAGGGAACCTCGAAGGTTGACATAGAAATTGATGATGCGTTATGCCGTAAAGTCAAGGTGATCGTCGTTAACAACAGCGCCTTGCCTGTGGACATGCTGCTTGGTAAGACTTGGACGGGACAGTACCACATTGCATACCTACGCATGGGAGATGAACTCAGGATTGGCTATCGAGATGATCTGCCATTTTGCAACATTCACCTTGTCCAGATGAACCCTTTGAAGGAACCACATTGTGTCAAGGACACCACTCTGCTGCCCGAAAATGACTGTGTGTCGGGTGACAGTGGAGAGCAGTAGCGCGAAGGAAATGTTATATTGCCTATGGGAACTGGTAAGGCAATACTATTTCACGTCGAACACGGAAGGGTTGACATACCCATGACAAAAATGAAGACCAACAGCTTATCAAGGGAAGATGTTGGTCTTCATTCTTGTCGTTGTGTGCGTATTTTGTGACAAAGAAGCTTATCCAGGGAAGCTGAACTACTATCATGAGCGAAGAGTTAACCGCTGTACGACCTGTGCCTATGCAGAAGCCTATTGATCGTAGTATGCTGAATTCGGGAAGGACGTCAATGACCAACAAGTTGATGCACTTCTGAAGATGCTGGATGAATACAGGGACTGCTTTGCACTAAATCTGCCAGAGTTGGAGTGTTGTAACCAACTAGAAATGACCATCACAGAACATCCCGGAAGCACTCCAGTCAGCTGCAGACCATACACGACTAACGCAGAGGAAAGAAAAGCGATCCACGACATTGTCAAGGAGTGGAAAGCAACTGACATTGTAACCGAGACATCCTCGCCATACGCTAGTCCAGTTCTACTCGTGAAAAAGAAAAATGGGAAAAATCTTTTAGTCGTAGACTATCGACGGCTAAATACCCAGACTGTGCCGGAACACTTCCCCTTGCCAAACATTGACGACCAGCTGCAACCACTGTCCGGAGCACGAATGTACTGTGTTAGACTGTGCGAACTGATATTTCGGCTTCCGATGAGTGAGGAATCGAAGGCGAAAACTGCATTTATCACGCCTGGTGAGACCGGGCAAATCGAACGTGTGGTGTTCGGTTTGAGAAATGGTCCTGCTGTATTTCAATGTGTAGTGAACAAGGTCCTCGGATCTCTGCGTGACACTGTTGCACTGTGTTACATGGACGACTTGCTGATTCCAGCGAGGGATTGGGAAGACTTCCTGATTAGACTCAGACAAGTACTGGATGCTCTGCGAGCTGCTGGCCTAACCCTAAAAATATCAAAGTGCGTGTTTGGAAGTGACGAAATAGACTACTTAGGCTTCAAGATTGTGAAGGGCTACCTGCAGCCAGGTGAAGTGAAGGAACAAGCCATACTGGTAGCTAGCACGCCAACTGATTTTCACGGTCTAAGGAGATTCCTGGGTCTAACAGGATTTTTCAGACGTTTCATTTCCCATTATGCCTTGAAGGCAGAACCGCTTACCTCTCTGACCAAAAAGGACACAAAGTTGACGTCGGAGGTGGAGCAGCAGGAAGCTTTCAACCAGCTTCGAAAAGAACTGACAGCGCCACCTGTCCCGAAGTTGTACAAGCCCTCGGCTCCAACGGAGCTCCACACTGACGCAAGCAGAGATGGACTTGCGGAGATGATCCTTCAGCAAGATGAGTCGGAACGCTGGCACTTGGTTTTTTGTGTCAGTAAGCATACCACGTGGTCACAGCGCTAATCGCAGTTGTCACTGTCAAATCACAGTGACAACTGCGATTAGCGTTGTGACCCCGTGATGTATGGCTTACATATTGACACGACGAAAAATAAAGTTAGTTGAAAGTTTGCGCTCGTCCGTGTCTCCTGAGTCCGTGTTTTTGTGTGTGCGCTTCCATAGTTTATCTACCAAGTATGAACCAACTCGCCCAGCAGCAAGTTTTATTCAAGCATACGACTGATGCTCAAAAGAATTACCATGCTGGAAAAGTGGAGCTTATGGCGATAGTCTGGAGTATGGAAAGACTTCGTCCATTTCTCTTACGCATTTCGTTCACACTGGTGGCAGATTGCGAAGCAATTGTGTAGCTAAATGCGCACAAGACTCTTGTGCGCACAGATAGCAAGGTGATTCGACTTTCTTCAAGAGTATGACTTCGAGGTAAAACACCGAGCAGGTGAGAAAATGGCACCTGTGGACTATTTGAGTCGTGAACCCGTAGGAGCGCCGGAGGACACGCTTGACGAGGTTGTCGAGACAAGGATCGAAGTGTGCCTTACCATGAATTTAGAGGACCAAGTTGTGATCATTCAACGCTCTGACGCGGACTTGGCGAAGCTCGCCCGAGTATTGGAGAAGCCAGTCAAGGAAAGGACCCAAGAAGAGAGTGCCAAAGTCAAGAACTTACGACAGAAGAATGGAAAGCTGTTTCACATTGAAGAAGACGGACGACATCTTTTCGTGATGCCTAACAGCATGCGCAAAACATTATGTGTCAAGTTTCACGACTTACAGAGACATTTTGGTACAGACAGAACGGTGACAAAAATCAAGGAACTTTATTGGTTTCCTCGCATGAAGCGCTACGTGGACCAGGACATCCGCATGTGTTTCGAGTGTCTGATTGCCAAGGTACCAGGAGCGTCGTCTGCTTCTTTGGGGAACCGATGAAACGACGTGTTGGCGTCTTTGCATCGCGATGACGCACACTGAGGCACGCAACACAAGTCTTTTGATGAGGATTGCTTTTTTTGCGGGCTGCACCGAGGCAGCATGGCGTCGATTAAGGGACTATAGCGCTGTTTTGCAGCGCGTGGTAATGCGACAAATGCCGCATTTCCAGGTCGACCTTGGATCTGCTGGTTCAGGGAGCGTCCGCTAGGTGGCGCGCATTTAGATGGAATCGCGAATCTGAAAGATGTAGCCCCAGGTCCAGAAAGCGTAAGGACTTCCTACTGGGAAGCTCATGTGTCAGCTCAAGTAGGTGCCGGTGGTTTTTGAAGGTTTTTTTTAAGACTTCCGAGGTAATAGCTTCAAAAACATGATCAGAGGAATCGACAAAAACAAGGAAATCATCTGCAAACGTTTATACTTTTACTACCTGAGGAGCGTCTAATCAAAGCTGAAGGCGGTGGCCTTGATGAGCAGGGTAAATGTCACTCAATATCGGTGCTAGGCACGAGCCTATACAAACATCTTTGTTTTGAATGTAGGTCTTGTGCCACGAGGCGAACGAGGCGGTCGAGGAGCTACCATTTGGAATAGCCTCACTACTAAAGACAGCCCCGTCACTTCTCTTTTTCCTAGAACAACTGAAAAATTCGCTTCATAACAATATCATCCTGCTAAGGGATTTCTAGCGTTGATTTTCTCATGTATTCAAATTCGCACTTTTACATATCACATATCTAAACCTTTTTGTACTCATTACATCAAATTACCGCGTCATTAAGGTTTTGATGGTTTAGTAACGATGACCATTTGCTATACAACTTTATTATGTGCTGGCTTATTTCTTGTGTGTTTGACATTAATTATATTTAGTGTTTTGGCAATTGCCGTTTAGTGTTATTATTTGATGTTAAAATTCCGTTACGGAGCCTTTAACAAATTTGCTAGGTCCCTCCAATATAAATACATGTACCAAACAAAAGACGAAATCAATTTGAAACTTCAAACTTCAACTAGAACCCTAGAATCTCTAAGAAACCTTTTACGGGAACGCCTACACCTTTCTAAAAGGCAACACAAGCAAAGCTATCTATGCATTTTTTGACGCATCGTAGGAGCTTGCCCCGCCACGGTGGTCTAATGGTTATGGCACTCGGCTGGAGATCCGAAGGTCGCGGGATTGAATCCCGGCCGCGGCGGCTGCATTTAAATGGAGGCGAAATGAGGGCCGTATGCTGTGCGATGTCAGTGCACGTTAAACAACCCCAGGTGGTCGAAATTTCCAGAGACCTCCACTACGGCGTCTCTCATAATCGGAGGTAGTTTAGGACGTTAAACCCCACAAAGCAATCAATCCAACCATAGGAGCCTGTTATGTGGACGTGAACAATAAAGGTCCTTGACGTCGATTGAGAACTCCGTGAACATCAATGATTTGTTCTCCTCTTCACCTCAAGAGCGTGTCTGTGCAGAAGTCGGCAAATGTATTGAAAATTTCGGTAAAGTTAGGTTTCAGAATGCATGGGACATCAGCGCTGATAGGTTTTTAGAGCTTCTAAAATTTTACATGCAATCTACCTTCGTCAGCATGGACGATAAAGTTTTCATACAAAGAAAAGATGTGTGCATCGGCTCATGCATTGCCCCTGTTCTAAGTGATATTTTACTGGCCAGCTGTGACCGCAATCTAGCAAGGAAGCTTAGCCAGACGAACACATTAAAGTTGAGACGATACGTGGATGACATTTTAATATTTTACCATTCTAACCGTTCTGACTCTCAGCCTGCGGCTGCCATAATTCTTGTGGTGTTCCGCACTGAATTACGTTCTTTTGATTTGACCACGGAGAATCCGTCAGACAACAAGCTCCGATTTCTAGACTTGGAACTCTTGTTCTCTGACAAGCACGTTTGTTGGCGCTAGGCTCCTCGGTCCCGTAAGGGTCCCATTCCCTTTTCTTCTGCACACTCCAAGATTGTGAAGCGCGGCATTGCAAAAGCCTGCATGAAGGCGGAACTTGTTGGGTCTTGTTGCCACCAAGTACAGGCTAGCTTGGAATTACAAGTGTCGCGGTTGAAGATCGCGAATTTACCTGAAATGCTGTTATTTAGCATTGCAGAAAGTCTCGTAACGAGATTAAAGAACAGGCAAACGGCAGTGGCACGACACCAGGAACACTCACGGAAAATGGTCGCGGTTATTCCCTGTGTCCATAAGGTTTCCCATAACCTAAACAAACTTATCAGCAGAGGAGGCGTTAGTTTGGTGTTCACAGTCCGTAACAAGCTAGGTAGCGTGTGTCGACCGGTCAAAAGTGAGGCCAAAGCCACAATAAGTGGCAGGAAGCATAGGCAGCCTTCTCT
The DNA here is from genome assembly GCA_013339685.2 of Hyalomma asiaticum. Taxonomy (NCBI): domain Eukaryota; kingdom Metazoa; phylum Arthropoda; class Arachnida; order Ixodida; family Ixodidae; genus Hyalomma; species Hyalomma asiaticum. Next base: position 134,671,227 of record CM023485.1, read on the forward strand.
AAAAAATTGTTGCGACTCTGTTGCGTACAAGATACCCCTGTCTTGTGGCCGTTTCTATATTGGGCAAACTGGCCGGTGTGTTAAAGTACGCATGGGTGAGCACGCGAACAAAGTTAAAAAAAAGGCCACTGATAGCCAACTATCATTACGTTGCAATGAATGCGGCTGCGAGCCATCTTTCGAAAATTTGATTTTCTTCTCTAAGTACCGGGATGAACATGCTCGTCTTGTATCAGAGGCCTATCACATCCATAGTAATGAAGAAGCATGCGTTAACCTACCCTCAATTTCCCTTCTTTCGAAAGAGATATCGTACCTGAGTTGTTAATTTGAAGGTATGTAGCTGGATTCTGTGCATGCTGATATTGTTGGGTCATTTCCTATTCATAGCGGCGGCGCACGATGAATGATGCATTAAACACATATGGTTGTTAGAGCCCGCGTCTGTGCTCTCCCTTTGTCCTGTGGCCTGCACTGTTTCGCCTTCTTGCAATAATGAACCAACCAGCCCAAATGCGTGCTCTTCTAGAGCTTGGTGCGTGGATCGTGAGTGCCAGTTGGCATTGCAGGTTTGGCTGAGCGAGGAGCGCGGCATCGGCCAAAATACGTTTAATGATCATGAAGGCTTACTTCAGCGCACACAAAAATGACACGGACACAGGGCTTGTGTGTATTCTTCCCTGTGTCCGTGTCATTTTTCTGTGCACTGAAGTAAACCTTCATGATTAATTCGTACAAACTCGCCCAATTTTCAATCGTTTTTCAGCACGTCTAATGGTTTTAAAAGCGTCGTCCGTGGATATGTCCCAGGCAATCGTTGCATCTTGTTGGCTGCCACAAAGCAAGCGACAGAGTGATTCCAAGAGCGTGGCACAATTTGTGATGGGGCGGTGGTGAAAATGCACCATACCGAGAAACTGGCGAAGCTCGTTAAAGGAAGTCGACTTGGGAAGCTCGACGACCGCTCATCGGGAAGGCTACAGATGCCGTTGCTGTCAACATCATGGCCGAGAAATGCAAGATCGTGCACTCCGAAATCACTCTTCCCGCTGTCGATCGCAATTTAATTTGCTTCAAGCCCCTCGAATACAAGGCGAATGTGTTGCTCTTAGATGGATGAGATTGCTACCAGACCATCGCCCACATATGCTAACACGAATGGGAGTCGGTGCGGCACATTGTCGTTGAAGCGCTAGGACGTTTGTGCGGCCTTCCGGAGTCTGAACGGCACTCGTAGCAATTAGAAAAGTTCAAATGTTGTCGTTATGCCCGTTTTCTGGTATGTCTTCGGCCATTGGGGTTTGGTGGTATGCCCGACCAAGAAAATTATGGACAATTTTGTTGCATTGTGCAGCGACGAGGTGAATTATTGGATGCTGGGCAGTGGGTATAGGTCAGTGATGGTCCTGGTTTTAATGTGCCGAGAGTCGCATCAAGGTCTTTAATCGCCTGAATTTTTAGGGACCAGATGGAAAGGTGAAGCCCAACAGCTGTGCGATGGCCGTATTATGCGACGTTCCAGCATATGATCTGCACGGGCTACTCTGAGGTTGACGGGAGCAAGGAACTGTGGAAACAGAAGACAGTTGGCGCTGATGTTATTATATAGTGCTGAATAGCGTGCGCGATGGGTTGAGTCCGATCTGGAGCCGTTGTCAGGGTCGGAAATATTTATTAAGGCAGTGAGCGGTTCCGAGGCAAATATAGAGCAGCAAGGCAGCAAGCACATCGGTAGTTGCACCCACATCGACGCCTTGAACAAATAAAGTAGTAGTATCTAGGAAACGTTTGTGGCTAAGCTCGACGAGGAGCCCAGGCTTGACAAGGAAATCGGCGCCTATGATTGCAGACTTTATGTCAGCGACCAGAAACACCCGCCGAAACAGTCTGTCAAGCCGCAGGTTCAGTACGACGGAAGGTTGTGAATAAACAGGAATGCGGGTGTCATTTACGACTTCTGGTTGAGATACGACAGGTCGAGCACATTCTCACCTTGCCACTGGGAACACGCTGACCTTGACTTCGGTATCCGTAGAAAATTCTGTCCAGGGTGTGGGCTCGGTATCGTCGACGAGGTGACATTCTGGGGGCTCCGGCCACGTGTCGCCAGCAGTGGTCGGCTGGCAAGTTTCCCATCCACACGCATGGCAGTGCCGAGCCTCGGCGCCGACAGGGCGATGGTAGTAGCAAAGGCTTGCACCGGTAGACTCACTCTGACCTCTTCCTAGTGCCATGCTGGTGGGGAGTAGTGGATCGACCAAGCTGTCGCGAACGGTGTGGAGGAGGGTCTCGTCGCGTATGCGCCACGAGCGTCTTCGTGCCTAACCCAGACCTAGTCAATGTGAGCAGGAGAGCCGGATGCATATCATGGTGGTGACGTTCTGGCTGCAGCTTTCTAGCCAAGTGCAGCACATGAAGCATGACGATGAAGATCGCGTGAAGTATTGTTGGCGGCGGAGACTTGCACATGCTGCGTTGACACTTCCATGACTTTGTTGTCTAGTGCAGCGAGGGAAGACAAGTCCTTGCGGAAGCAGTGGCCAGCACCACTTCTATATTTAATGGCAGACGTTTATTCTTTATTCTTTATTCATGAGATACCCCGCAGCTCCTGAAGGCGTAATAGCGGGGGGGGGGGGGTTACATCAATAAATGACGTACATCTTCGTTCGCCCACATAATACAACTTTGTACATACATCAATAACTGAAATACATCTTTGTTCACACACATAATACAATTTTGCTCACACATAAATACATCTTCGTTCAGGTTACAACACAACTCGCATAACACTGCATTGTCCACTGCGCGTCCGCGCGAACCGCGAAGCTGCTTCAACAGTCGTAAGTGTTCCGTGGGCCCCCACTCGTCAAGCTGCGCCGTCGAGTGCAGCTGTTCAATACGCGTCCGTTCTTATGAAGCCGTTCTGTCCAGCAGCGCTGGCATGACTTCATCGTATCGGGCCATCGGGCGGTTGATGCTGAAGGAAATCGAGAAGTCTGATACCTCTTCTGCGGTGTTGGGTGGGAGTGCGCCGACGACATGATATATTTGGAGCTCAGATATCACTCTGAAAATGTGGAACTGCGATTCCACCTGCAGGACGCAAATTTTGGGGTGGCGTTTCCAGTACCGCGGGAGGCGGAGGGAGGGATACCGCAGCAACTGCGTCACTGGTCGCGTTTGCAGCTCGTGAATTCTCGCCTTTGCTAATCGAGTCGGGCTGATCTTGGGGTGCGGTGACTCCTTGCTTCGGTTTAGCTTGTGGTTCTGCGAAGTAAGTTACTCTAACTTGACTTACTGTCGTATAGTATCACGTCCGGGTCACCGATTTGTAGAGCACGAGTACACAGAACTGGCAATGACGTCTGGTGAGGAAATGAATCTTCAGCTGCTGGGCCCAGAGGCCAAGCTGCGGTGGTCGCTTGCAGGAAGCCCGAGTGGTGGCGTCGGGCTGACGGTTTGTTGATATACGCCCTGGCCGAAGATGAGCAGGGTCTCGGGCTACATGCCTTCTCGCTCAGATGTGACGCAGACTCCAACCGCGGGACCGGGTACGATCTGCAGGCCTGCCGTTCACCGTCGACCGGTCCCTACACTTGACCGACCGCCACCCCCACAGTCCAACGAACTCTGGAAGGTCCCACATGAGATCGCCCTGACCTCTCTCTCCCCGTCTTTCCACGCTGGTGAGCGAACGTAATCGCTCCGGGGGCATCCTCGAAAACGTGGACGTTCGTCTCCCTGCAGCCTCCCCGCTGATTGCTCCCGGCGCGACGCGGGCGCAGAGGCGCGGTCGCGTGGAGTCCGCGTATTTTGCGACAAAGATGTAGAATTCCTTCTCCGATAGTGGTCGGTAGTCCAGCTGGTTGGCGCATACTGAGGGGATCACCTCTGTGAATATGCATTGTTGGACGCAGCACCTAACCATAGTCGATATAAAAGCGTGGCTTGTCCACGGCAAGTCTTCGGTGGTACTCGAAATCTTAACCTTGGATCAAGCGAGTAAAGTCCGAAAGGCGTGACATGTGTCACCCCAATGCAACATAGTGCACTTGCGAGCAAGCAGTTGAAACGTTCGTGTCGCGTCCGTCCTTGACAATGCTATGGGTACTATTGAACCACATAATGAGCAGAACGGGAGGCTTCCTCGGCTCGTTCATTGCCTATAAACTCGAAGTTACTTAGAAGCCAGTGAAGTTATTTTGTTGCCTGCCTTCCCTGTATGCTGCAGCATGTAACCTGGAATATGCTGCAGCATAGAGGGAAGGCAGGAATATGCTGCCTGTATGCTGCATCATGTAACCTGCTGTATGCTGCAGTCTGTAACCTGGAACACCAGCTATTCTTGAGGTCCACGGCATAGAGGTGACAGTACGGACTGCAGCGCTGTCTTGGCATCACACAAAAGCATCCATTCATGTATCGGTTAATCTCTGATGAAATCAAGGGCGTAAGTAGCAGTGTGAGCTCTGCTGCCGTCGATATTGTCGGACGAGCCGTCTTCAATTTTAACGTTGTAACTTATGATGGTATCACGACCGCTCTAGCGGAGCTGTTTGTGAGCACAGATCCGTCCTTGTGGATATGCGTATAGTCCCGCTGCATTTCGTACAATAGAAATAACGTGAGCTGTTTAAGTTCGGTTAATCATAAGGTCGCTTTTTCATGAATGCCATTTATATATTTATTTATTTATTTAAAAAAACGTCTTTACAGGCCTTGCCAGAGGCATTGGGTAAGGGGGCATAACAAAAGAGAAGGTCACGCATAAATAATACACATTATACAGGGTGAAGTGGTTAATAGTATATACATGAATTAATGAACATAGAATATTATTCATCGATAACTGTACATGCCCAGCGAACAAAGGAAGAGCTCAATGCAATAAACGAAAATGCAGGGAGAAATACATCAAGAAATACATTTTGAACACGTGCACGCAGTTGAAATTGAAATGTCCAAGTATACAAGCATGAGTAAAACGAAATAATGAAAACATGGTACATTCAGGTGCACTTCTTCCTGAAGAAGACACCACAGGGGAATTGAAGGTCTCGTAGCAGAATTGAAGCTGGCAATTCGTAAGGAATCACCATGTGCTTTTATCGCTAGGCTGAAAGAGGTGCGTGGTTTGCCCGGTGGCAAATAGGCGAAAAGGCGGCGATCACAGCTGGCAATATGCCTAATAATTGTCCTGAGTGCTTCCATGTCAATGTGGGTCTTGACAAGGGTGTCTCTAGCGGTTTCTATTGTCGCCACTGCTGATGCTCCATGTGGTTGCCTTGGCTAGACTCGGAGTGCCGGGACCTGCACACCCTGTATTGTACGTACACTTGTTTTGCCCCTGTTTGTTATTGCTGGCAAGCTGTATCGCAGAAAGACCAGAAGAAGCGTCCTATATAGACCTTTCCATCGGCACTCACGAACCGGCGAGCCGGAACATGTTTTCGTCGTTTGCTAGAGCTCGGGGAGGGCTGTCCGCGCCACGCCGGCCTTCGTTTGGCTGTTTGTTGTGCCGAGCCGCTGATACGTTTTGCCGAGCTTGAACGGTGCGCGCGCTGTTTTTCGCTCACTAGAGCGCTTTCAAATGTCCTTTAAGAACAGCCTATCGACAGGGCATCACTCCATTGCTTACGGTTACACCTGCAACAAGAAGAAAAGAAATGCTGCAAGTAAACAGCGGTGCAGCACGCACAACGTTGCGCAGGAAGAGTGCGCCATACTTGGTCACTCACGTACTCGTACCAAAACGCCGCACCGCTCATGTTCCCACGTGGTCTAACACTGGTGTTACTAACACCCCCTAAACCCTAGACAGTGCCGTTCTTAGCATATGGCTCGAAGTTGCCAGATTTCTCCTTTAGTTCTCTCCCTACTCGATTCGCTTCAACCATGAGGGCTAAACGCGTTTCAAGGTGCTAGCGAGGCAAGGGGCTTTAGTACGGATATTCCTTTTTCTTTTCTTTTTTTGTTGCTCTTGTCCTTTCTGCTGTATGCCTCCGGCCTGTGCTAGGAGCTTTTCTCTTCGTCCTTGACTTTCAGCCTGTAGCAGCAGCCAAGAAACGGTCTGTCTTCTCCTTATGTGAGGCGCTGTGCACATTCACGGAACCTTTGTGGTTTGTTGGAGGGAGGCTCTACGCTTCTCTCTCAGCAGTCTCTATTTTGTCTTTCTAGTGTGTGCTGGTACTTTTCTTTTATATATATATACTTTAGGGACGAAGGCGTTACCCTCGCGTGTTTAAAAAGCCATCCACGTAGCTAATAGAAAAATCATGCAGAGCGAACAAGCGTGCGGGTTGGTCCTGCGAAGAGCAAACCAAGCGGGCGTCTCTTGTTGAACGGAAAACGTCACGTGACGCGCGACGCATCCCGTGACGCGGGCCTTGAGCGACACATCCCGTGACGCGGACGCTTCCCTAAAATAAAAAAAAAGGTCGACAACGAACCATACTACGAAAACGAACCCAAATGAATGCTTCTTAATGCGATAAGTGGGAAACCGGACCATAAGAAGAAAAATCCAGGTCTCACGCACCGTGAGAGCCGATGTTATGCTAAGATTCCAGGGAGACTTTTATGAATTAGCAAACGTTATTCATTACTGAGAAAGTCAGCACGCAGTAGCCAACAGTTAACCATCATGAACGAACTCCAGCCAAGAGTAGCTATCTAGCGCTGGTTTTTAGTTGAGCAAATGCCGCACACATGCCATGGCTTATATATTGACACGTGCGGTTGTTTTTGTTTAAGTGGAAAAGCGTTATCACTTCCCAGTGACACGCGCACTCATTTTGATTGTTTGCGGAGAGCGCTGTTATCACTTTGTGTTACGCGCAACGCAGGCCGCGTTTGTCTTGTATGCCACTTCTGGAACCCTGTCGACCATTCTTGTAACTTTGCATGCTTGACGCGGACATTTCAGTGGCTTCTGGAACTTCAGAGATAATGCGAGAACGCGTTATGACGCGGGTATAAAAGCCGACGCATTACGCTGCTTGTCAGTCTTTCCGTCGACCGACCACTGTTCACGCCGCTGTTGCTGTGAATTGTGATTGGCTTCGTTTTGCTGGGCACAAATTCGCCCAATAAAGAGCCCGCCTGACATGACCTTGAGTCCTGCGTGCTTCGTCTCAAGTGTTGCGTGTGTCACAACCACGTGATATCTGGTGGAGGTGCTTCTCGGTCGTTGTACCATACGCCCCCGTCCAGCCATGAGCGAAGCCCAAGCCTCCAAGAGGACGACTCCAACCCGGTCCTTCGAGTTAGCCGCAGACAACAAGGACTCCCGCCAGAATACCTGCCGCTTCTCGACAAGGACAACAAAAAGGCTGCAACGAAACTGGCATCCACAATGACGGAACCAAGATCTCCGGCAACTGTGTTAGTGCACCAGCCCAAAGAGCCGCCTACCTTCCTTGGATCGTCGTACGAGGACCCGGAAGGCTGGCTAGACATCTACGAACGCGTCGCAGCCCTTAACAAGTGGGACCCCGACGATAAGCTGCGCCATGTATACTTCTATTTGGAGGACGCAGCAAGGACTTGGTTCGAGAACCACGAATCAAGGCTTCGAACCTGGGACGACTTCCGCGCTGCTTTCCTGCAAACCTTCGCAAGCGTCGTGCAGAAGGAAAGAGCTGCATCACTCCTTGAGACTTGTGTGCAGCTCCCCAACAAAAGCGTAACGATTTTTACGGAGATGACGCGAATTTTCCGCCACGCCAACGCCGACGTGTCTGAGGACAAGAAGGTTCGCCTACTTATGCGAGGAGTGTAGCAGGAGCTCTTCGCCGGACTAATCAGAAACCCGCAAAAGACGGCTCAAGAGTTCCTCTCCGAGGCTACCACCATTGAGAAGACCCTCGAGATGCGAACCCGGCAATACAATCGCCGCATGTTCCCAGGCATCGCAGAAGTCCAAGGACTCGGCCCCGGCGACCTACGCGAGACCATAAGAGCTGTCGTTCGCGAAGAACTGCGCCGGATGTTCCCGTCGTCGCAGCCCCAAGTCGCCTCCCTTGAAGACGTTGTTCGCGAGGAAGTCCAGCGCTCACTAAGCGTTCCCGAACAACCGCAGACCCAACCGGAGGCGATGACCTGCACCACTGCAGCACGCCGACCTGCCGCCGCTCCCCGCCCAAGCCAGGACCCAACGCCTCCGCAGTTTCGTCGCCAGCTACCCCCGCCGCCTCCGACGCCATCCCGCTAGCCAGTAATCCAGCGCGCGCCGAGGAAAACTATTTGGCGCACCCCGAACCACCGCCCACTATGCTACCACAGTGGCGAGGCCGGGCACACCTTCCGCTACTGCCAGTACCGTGAGATGGGACTGTGTGGCTTCGACGTGAACGCGCGGCGTCCGCGCCCAGGTGAGCGACCTTGCGACATCGCCGACTACATCGCCGGATCACAGTGGCAATCACAGGTGCGGTTGCTGCACGACGCAATGCCGAAGATCACCCGCCGCCGCCGCCGCCGCCGATGACGACGACAACGACGCATGAACCCTCGCGACGTAGTCTCAGCACGCCGCCTGACCAGGGTCTTCACGAGAAAGCCTCGCCGCCGACGAGACATAGCAGCGCCGGAGCAAGCCCACGCAGCCGTGATCCGACGCCCCGACCTTACCGGAACGCCAGACGACGAAACACCGACCTCGACGTGATAATCGACGGCCACAGCGTCACCGCCGTAGTCGATACCGGCGCCGACTACTCTGTCATTAGTGGTCTCGTCGCCACCAAGCTCAAGAAGGTAAAGACCGCATGGGAAGGACCAGATATCCGAACAGCAGGGGGCCACCGTTATAACACCGACTTGAACCTGCACGGCAAAGTCACGATTGACACCCAGAGGTATTCGATGAGCTTTGTGGTCCTGCAGCAATGCTCGCGAGACGTCATTTTAGGCATGTATTTCCTGGACCAGCACGGCGCAGTCATCGATCCAGGTCAATCGCGCTGTCCACGAATAACGCAACGCCGTCAGAGTTCAACGTTGCTTATGCCGTGAATGTGACAGAAGAGCAGGTAACCGTCCCGCCACTGCCCAGCGTCATCGTTTCCGTCGGCACCAAAGCGTCTACCAGCTTACAAGGCGTTATCGAAGGCGACCGGCACTTGCTCCTAGACCGTCAGATGTGCGTCGCAAGAGGCATAGCCAAGCTCATAACGGCGAAGCTAAGGTAATGGTGACGAACTTCAGCAATGAATACCGGCACCTGAATAGGGGTACGACGGTAGCGCACCTAAGTGAATTTCTGGAAGTAAGCAATGCCTTCGCCCTCATCGATTCTCGCGGACCCGCAACGACGGCCGCAGTGTCCGGGCCCGCATTCGACGTTAATCAAGGCCTTTCCAGGCAGCAACAAAAGGAGCTCAGGGCCTTACCCCAGCAATACAAGGACTTCTTCTCGTCGTCATCGAGGCTTCGTCAGAACCCTCTCGCGATGCATCGCATCATAACCCACGAATATGCCCGTCCTCTCCGTCAGAGCCCCTACGGAGTTTCCGCACGGGAACGCGAGGCCATCAAGCAACAAGTCAACGAAATGCTGCGTGGCGACATCATTCAGCCGTCTAGAAGTCCGTGGGCGTCATCCGTGGTGTTAGTGAAGAAGAAAAATGCAACCCTACGTTTTTGCGTCGATTATCTTCGCCCGAACAAGATCACCAAGAAAGACGTGTATCCTCTCCCACGGATACACGATGCTTTGGATCGACACCACAACGCAAAGTATTTTTCGTCGATGGACCTCAAAACCGGCTACTGGCAAATCGAACTAGACGAGAAAGACCGAGGGAAGACCGCCTTCATAACACCAGACGGCCTGTTTGAGTTTAAGGTCATGACCTTTGGTTTTTGCTCGGCGCCTGCGACGTTCCAACGGGTAATGGACACAGTACTAGCAGGCTTGAAGTGGCAGACTTGCCTCGTCTACTTGGACAATGTAGTCGTATTTGCCTCCAGCTTCGACAAACACCTCCGGCGCCTTGAAGCTGTTCTTCGGGTAATCAAAGCCTACGGACTTACGCTGAAGCCAGAAAAATGCCGCTTCGCATACGAGGGGCTATTGTTCCTTGGTCACGTTATTGGCAAGTCGGGAGTACGCCCTGATCCGCAGAAAACAGCCGCGATCGCCGACTTTCCTCCGCCCACCGACAAGAAAGCAGAATGCCGATTTCTTGGCCCCTGCGCTTATTACAGGCGCTTCGTCAGGAACTTTTCGCGCATCGCCGAGCCGCTGACGTACGTCACGAAGGACGACGTCGACTTCAAATGGGAAATGCCGCAAGTCGAGGCATTTGAAGAACTAAAGCAACGCCTGCAAACGCCGCCAATACTGGCACACTTCGACGAAGATGCCGACACCGAAATTCACACGGACGCAAGCAGCACACGGCTCGGCGTTGTGCTCGTGCAGAGGACCGACGGACTTGAAAAGGTTATCAGTTACGCTAGCCAGTCACTTTCGAAGGCGGAAGCGAATTACCCCACCACGGAAAAATGCCTTGCCGTCATCTGGGCTACATCAAAGTTCCGCCCCTACCTGTACGGCAGGCCTTTCATAGTCGTGAGTGACCACCATGCCTTGTGGTGGCTAGCTAACTTGAAAGATCCATCTGGACGCCTGGCACGATGGATTCTTCGACTGCAAGAATTTGACATCACCGTCGTCTACAAGAGCGGACGAACGCACTCCGACGCCGAGTGCTTGTCTCGCGCCCCCTTCGATCCGCCGCCCCAGGGTGAACAGGACGATGACTTTCTTGGGACCCATAAGTACCGACGACTTCGCGGAACTCCAACGAGCTGACCCAGAGCTCAAGATCCTCATGGACTGCCTGGAAGGCAAGACCGCCGCCGTGCCGAAAGTATTCCGCCGAGGACTGACTTCGTTTTTCCTGCGGAACAACGTTCTCCTGAAGAAGAACTCGCCGCACCCCGCCGACCACCTCTTCGTGGTGCCTTCAGCGGTACGTCCAGAGGTTCTGGAAGCTTTACACGACGACCCGACAGCAGGACACATCGGTTTTTCCCGCACAGTATCAAGAATACAAGTACTATTGGCCTCGCCTCACTGCCGACGTCGCCCATTACGTAAAGACATGCAGAGATTGTCAGCGACGCAAGACGCCGACAACTAGTCCAGCCTAACTTCTGCAACCCATCGAGCCACCTCGACGGCCGTTCCAGCAAATCGGCATGGACTTACTGGGGCCGTTCCCGACGTCAACTTCCAGCAATAAATGGATCGTCGTAGCGACTGACTACCTCATCCGCTATGCCGAAACAAGAGCCCTGCCCAAGGACAGTGCCGTGAGGTCGGCAATTTCTTCATCAAGAACATCGTCCTGCGTCACGGAGCCCGGAGGTCCTCATCACCGACAGAGGTACAGCCTTTATGGCTGACCTAACTCAGGGTATCTTGAGGTACAGTCAGACAATTCACCGTCGAACCACCGCGTACCACCCACAAACGAATGCCCTCACCGAGCGTCTAAGACACCGCCGACATGCTGGCCATGTACGTCGACGTCGAACACAAGACGTGGGACGCCATACTTCCGTATGTGACCTTCGCGTACAACACGGTCGTGCAGGAAACGACGCAGTTTACTCCATACAAGCTCGTCTACGGACGGAGCCTAACAACGACGCTTGACGCTATGCTACCGTTCGGCACCGACGGAGAAGACCTCGACGTCGCCAGCTACCTGGATCGCGCCGAAGAAGCTCGACAGCTAGTCCGCCTGCCTATCAAGAGCCAACAGATGGTCGACAGGCGGCACTACAACGTTCGACGACGCCACACCGAATACCAACCCGGCGACCTTCTCCAGGTCTGGACGCCAATACGACGATGGGGATTGTGTGAGAAGCTCTTGCGGCGCTGCTTTGGACCGTACAAGCTAGTCCCACGTCGTGGTTAACTGGACTATGAGGTCGTGCCCGATGGATTTACACCATCCCAGCGGCGGCGCACCCGATCTGAAGTTGTACACGTGGCGCGACTTAAACCTTATTACGCGCGCTGATTAACTATGACGCATTATTTACGCAACTCTTTGCATGTACTCTCACTTTGATGTTGTGTCTTCAGCATCGGGACGATGCTTTTTCAGAGGGGGCGTAGTGACACGTGCGGTTCTTTTTGTTTAAGTGGAAAGCCGTTATCACTTCCCAGTGACACGCGCGCTCATTTTGATTGTGTGTGGGGAGCGCTGTTACGCGCAACGCAGGCCGCGTTTATCTTGTACGCCACTTCTGGAACCGTGTCGACCATTCTTGTAACTTTGCATGCTTGACGCGCACATTTCAGTGACTTCTGGAACTCCAGAGATAATGCGAGGACGCGTTATGACGCGGGTATAAAAGCCGACGCATTGCGCTGCTTGTCATCTTTCCGTCGACCGATGACTATTCACGCCGCTGTTTCTGTGAATTTTGATTGGCTTTGTTTTTCTGGGCACAAGTTCCCCAATAAACAGCTCGCCTCACATCACCTTGAGTCCTGCGTGCTTCATCTCAAGTGCTGCGTGTGTCACAACGACGTGACAATATCGTGCCACAAAATTTTTACGATGTTATGCACACAGATATACGTGCGGCATTTACTGACTGACTTTATCACACCTCGTTAACATTTACTTCTGTCAGTGTGAGTGTCCGAACGCCGTTGCACTATTTCTTGACTTCGTCTTCATGTTGAGTCATGATCATGTTGAGCCACAAACTTGTCATGTCATGAACATGATCATAACATATCACATCCCTCGAGCTGTACCTTCCATTTGACACCCATGTTAACCTCCTTAAAGCTCTCATGTTGAGTCACAATCATGTCTTACAATCATCATACCATGCCATGAAAATGACAAACTTTTATCACATCTTCACTTGTGCCTTTCGTTTTACAATGTGTATCAACCCCCTTTCATGGCTTTTTGCATAATGATGCTGATGTCATATAATGTAATTGATGTCATGAACATCATTATAACTTATAACACATCCCTCGAGCTGTACCCTTCGTTTGACCCCCATCTTAACCTCCTTCCTTTAATTTTCGCTCTGTGATGCTCATGTCATTTCACGTATTTCACGTCATGAACATGACCAGCTCATATCGCGCCTCTCGACCTATATCTTTCGTTTAAAACACATCTTGACCTCCTTCCTTTACAAGTATTTTTGCATAGGCACGTTTATGACATGAGCATGTCATGTAATGCCATGTCATGAACGTGACTATGCCCAATATTACATTCTCCGACATGCCCCTTTTGTTTGACATCCATGCTGATCCACTTCTAATATTCTTATATTTGCAGTCATGCTCATGTCATAGCATGACCTGAGCACATCACATCATGTCATCAACCTGACTATGACCAATATCATATCCTTCGACAGGCACCATTTGTGTGACACCCACCTCGACACCCTTCCAGTAGTTTTACTTTTGCAGAGTCATGCGCATTTCATAGCATGATATGAACTGAGTGTGTCACGTCATCAACGTGACCATTATAGCCAATATCACATTTTTCGACAAGCATCCTTCGTTCGACGCCCATCTCGACCTCCTTGCAGGATCGTTATTTTTGCAGAGTATGCTCCTGTCATAGCATCACCTTAGCATATCGTGTCATTTCGTGAACGTGACTATGAACAATATCAGACCCTTCGACAATCACCATTCGTTTGACACCGATCTACACCTTTTCTGTTAATTTTTGCTTCTTCATGCTCATGCCAATTCATGTATTTCATGTCATGCACATGATTAACTAGTACCGCGTCTCTAGACGTACATCTTTTGTTTGACGCCCATCTTGACCTCCTTCATTTACATTCATTTTTGCGGAGTCATGCTTATGACATGAGCATGTCATGTCATCTCATGAACCCGACTGTGACAATATCACATCCTTCGACATGCACCTTTCGTTTGACACCCATATCGACCACTTTCTTAGTTTCATGCTTTTCCTTGCATCACGTATCATTAATTACATGCTTTGCATGGGAACGCGTAGCATGGGAGTCTGTCGGTCCGCCCGTCTGTCTGTCTGTCCGTCCGTCCGTCCGAGCATTGCGGTGCTGCTTAGCTAGTACGTGAATTGATCAATAGATGTCGCGGAGGCGCTCGCTGTGTACTCAACTGTGATAGGAGAGCGCTAGATGGCGACATACAGTGTTTGTCGCGTCTTTGACGATGTACTGGGCAAGATTCGCGGAAGATTCACGGTTTTTGCCGATGAGCCTCCCGAGCTTCGCCCACTCATCATCATTCTCCTCGTGGATATGCTGTGATTTTTTTTACTGTTCATCGATTCAAGCATCCATCTTCCCCTGAGCTTCCCTTCTAGTTTGGATTTCTTTACTGTCAGGCATATGCATTGACTTTCGTCGTTAGCAGACACTGCGTGATGGATGTAGGTGACGTCATGGCGAATAAACACCAAAACCTCAGTTTTCGCCAATAGTCGAAGAAGAAAATGATTCATATCCAGGGAGCTGACGGGGTCCGTTAAGTTCGGTTCGCGAATGACTACAATGGGCAATATATTGACATACACGTGGCTACGGAAGTTTTATATGCGCGAGCTCCGACCGCGGACATTTCACTGAAAAAAATGTGGCTGATCCCTCCATCAGAGAAATCGGTATAACATGAAAGTGGAATGTGTCATCACATAAACAGTTGAATGCATAGTGTACATAGAGGGGAACTTGCTCATTTCTATCGATATCCCGCTGGTACTGAACCGTTCGACGTGGATGAATCCACGTTCACGCTTCGCCTCCATAACATTCATGACCAACCCCTTGATCTTGTGGTAACTGACGTAGTGTGTGTACTAACAGGACAGGTTTTGACGTTTACGTAAATCCCGGGCGATAAAGGCGTCAATCGTATTTACTTGCGCCACATAGACCCGCCAACGCCGTTGCCGGTTTTGAGCACTCAACGCAGCAGTTTTCTTCTGGCCATCCCTGCTGGCCGTTTCTTTAATGGGATGTGTACGAAAATTGGTATGCCACAACATGACTACATGAAGAACATAAATGACAGGTCACATCATGAAAATCATGACATGAGTGTCACGATCGGCATGATTTACATGCCACGGTCTTGGTGCTTTAGTGGCCGTTTCGTTAACGGAATGTATACAAAAATTGGTTTGGCACAACACGACTGCATGAAGAACGTAAGTGTTAGGTCATAACATGAGAATCATGACGTGCATGTCATGAGCGGCATGATTTACATGTCACGGTCTTGGTGCTCTTGCGGCAGTTTTCTTAATGAAACGTACACGAAAATTGGTATGACACAACATGACCGCAAAAAAATCATGATATGCTTGTCATGAGTGGCATGACTTACTCGCCGCGGTCTTGGGGCTCTCCTGGCCGTTTCTATAATTGGATGTATACGAAAATTGGTATGCCATAACATGACTTCATGACGAACATAATGACACGTTATAACATGAAACTCATGATATGCATGTCATGAGCGGCACAATTTACATGCCACGGTGTTGGTGCTCTCCTGCCCATTTCGTTAATGGGATGTATACGAAAATTGGTATGCCACAACATGATCGCATCACAAACATGAATGGCAGGTCATGACTTGAAAATCATGATATGCATATCATCAGTGGCATCATTTGCATGCTACGGAAGGGGCGCTCTGTTGGCTGTTTCGGTATTTGGATGTGTACCAAAATTTCTCTGACACAACACGACTGAATGAAGAACATAAATGACAAGTCAAAACAATACAATCGTTACGTGCGTATCATGAGCGGCATGGCTTACATGCCACAGGCTTGGTGCTTTCGCGGCCGTGTCGTTAACTTCATATCTATCAAAATTGGCATAGCGAGACAACAATGCAGATCCAATTTAAGTTCCTGGTGTATGCTTCGCATTTCTTTGATTCACACTACGTGGGATCTTTCAATTTTTGTTGAGTGTTTTTCTTTAGTGTTCTTACATGCTTACTTCAGTGCATCATATCCGATACGGTCGTGACGTTAGGGGTCGTGGTGAACAACGGCACAAAGCGCTGTCGTGCTAAAATTTCTGCATTCCGGACCTAATTTCTCAAGAACAGTGCCCATTGAGCTTTCATAGGTATGGTCAAAGCTGCTGGCATCGGACTCAGTGTCCCGTACACTAAGAGCACTTTCGCCCAAAGGTGACTGCATGTTGCCCAGAAACACGCGAATGGCATTAATTAAGGGTCTTAGAAGTGCGATAACTTCCTGATCTGTATTCCGTGACTTCTCAAATGCCGCACCTTACTGTACTGTGGGAGACCTCTGCTGCAGATCGTACATGCGTCAGCGGTGGCCATTCCATTGTAGACATAGGCTTACCAGATGTTCCCTTTCCAACATCGGCTTTGGTGTGCTGGAAACTTCCGATGACGTTGCTGTTTGACTGGTGCACTTCGCTTGAGAAGATGATTTCCGTCGTGATCATCTTCGATGTCGACATCTTCGCCACTTCTCACGCGAAAATGCTTTATGCCGGTGTCCACCCGACTCCATACGTCACTACCGTAACGGATATGAAGCAGCAAAATAAACATGTAAGAACAAGAACAAAAGCACCCAGAAAAGCTTCTGTTGGCGAGGTGGGAATCGAGTCTACACCTCCAGTTCTTGGAACTCACAGGGCCAATTCTCATGCCAATAGAGGTGCCGCTAAACTGAACGTAGTGCTTGCCGTTGAATTCGAAGTTACCGAGTTCAAGAATCAAATTAAAGTAGCTAGTGCGGAGAAGCTAATTCATTAATCAAGAAGGGATTCGTTGTATGCGTGAAGGAGAATACGAATACCATCAGAATTAGAAATATTAGTGTACAAAGGAGAAACATTTAATATCACCAGAAAAGCCCCATCAACAATGTCTAAATCCATAATACCATTTAAAAATGGTTTGTCTTCCAAATCTCTCAGCGAAAGGGAGGGGTGGGGGGAATGAAACAAATGAGGTCCTCAAGTTAGCGTCACAGTTTCTCCGTCACTGTAGCTATTGCAGATACAATGGGCCTACCTGAATTTTCTCTTCGTTTACTTTTGGTAGATTATGGAACCTACCCACCACCGGGCTCAGTGGGATAAGCGTACGTAATGCAGATTGAGCGATGTTGATTTCATTGAGGAGATCTGCCACCACCCCGCTGAAAATACATTTAGATTCTTCTAAATGCTGGCCGATTAAAATATGTTGTCACTGTTGGTTGTTCGGTTATTACTCACGTGTCCATCCTAATATTACTCACATATCCATCCTGATTGTTAGTGGGAATACAGTGCCCTTAAAAGCTGCCTCTGCCATGTATTTTCAACATCAAATTGTTTTATGCCGAGGTCCCACACGACCCGATACGTCTCTACCGTGACGAATATGATGCGGTAAAATAAAGATAAAAGCAAGAGCGAAAAACACTGAGAAATATTTCCATGCATTTGCTGGGAATCGAACTCACAGTGCCTCCCTCCACGACGAAAGGTAGCCGGCGTTCCACCACTGCGCTAACACTGCACACGCCCCGGGTTGTACGAGCGTGCGTGTCGAGCTCTGCGTGTCGAGCTGTCTTTTACCATTTCCTTGAGGACTGTGATCTCTTTCATGTTGTGGGGGCAGTCGCCGGAGGAGGCACAGTGATCTCTTTGACAGTTTCGGCACATCAACATAGTTTCACTACAGTTGTCTTCTTACTGAGGCTCAGAATATCAAGCACACATTGCGGAATTTGTGGAAACACCTTTCACGTGGCCATTGTTCTGCAACTTGAAGCACCGCAAAGGCCTTGGAAGGCCCAGACCTGGCGAAGAAAGTGGCCAACCTTCAGAGACGAGCACGCGCAGGCGCTGCAGACAAGATCCATTCAGGCGTTCTGACGACCCGCTACAGCCTAATATAGCTTGGGAGCAGTGCGCAGACTTATATCGTATGCAAACAGAACTGGAGGTGTAGCTTACCTGTAAGAAGCAAACCAGTTATTCTGGTGCTTATTTCTAGCGCACCGCTGTCAAACAGTGTCTGCAGGTGTTAGATGGCAGCATTTTTATAGCAGCCGGTGACGTCTTGCTGATCAGCCCTCGTGACCGAGCGCCACATCACGGATAAGCAGTACATATTAGTCTCCTAACTTGCATCGCAATGCGTGCTGAACCTGACGGGTCCTGTCAATTGGTTCTTGGATAATGAACAACCTCTTCAAGAAGCGCAAGATTTAGTCTGGTGCTCACTGCTTGCGCACGGCTCTCGAAGTGTTTCAAGGTATGAAAGCTCTGCACATCACACACGTGAAATGTCTCTGCTGTGATCACTCCGCACAGCATGCCTTATACACGCAAAATAAAGGCACGGGATCCAGACACTTAAGCGCTTGTCATCATGATCTGACCACTGCATGATCATCTATTCTGGACAGCCAGTGGGAAATACTGGAACCTTGCAGTAACCGAATCGACATCTACGTAGTTGTTCTGATTTTAGAACAAACTATACGCCGGTATATCTAGGGGCAATCACAACATCTAGTGTGTTACAGGAACGAGCTAGTATCCGCTAGGAAATATGAGGTTGCCAGTAGACGTAAAAAATACTTATATTACGCATGCAGCGAAACATTGCGTGCCTGGAACGTCTGCATTATTAGTTCTACGACATGTTCCCTAGAGAAGCATCACTGAACAATAGCAGCCAGAAGTAAGGCGACGAAATGTAGAGCAGCATGAAGGCGGATCAGTCTATCACGATTTCTCAGTCTAGTAATCAAAATACTAGTGAAATGGCATCTCGTTCGGCTAATACTCCCAGTTCTTGTTGACGCACCCGTGATTTCCCCGATAACCTTCGTATTTTAAATATCAATGCAAGAAGTTTAGTCAACAATTTTCCTGACTTCTTGTCACTAACCTTGTCCTACTTTCCCCATGTCATTGGCGTCACAGAAACATGGTTTCATAACGAAATTTCTGATGTCGAGATATCGTTGCCGAGCTTTAATGTCATAAGAACCGATTGCACCAATGGAAGAGGCGGTGGCGTTGCTTTATACTTACGGTCCGACTTAAAATTTTCTGTGCTCGATGCTCCGTCTCAAACTGAATCAGTTTGGTGTAAAGTTTATTTTGATAAATTGACTTTTGTTGTTGGTGTCTTTTATCGTCCACCTAACCTACTCGCGGACTCTTTGGGTTCCTTGAGTGCATTCGTCCAAGAAATAGCTTCTCATTCGCCAAATCTAATATGTATGGGTGATTTTAATGTCCCCGATATGAACTGGACACCGCTAATTCACGCTTCCCAGCTGTATCGTGAGACACTGAACTTTTCACTGACTTCCGGCCTAAAACAAATAGTCAGTGACGCCACAAGAGGCACAGCAATCTTAGATCTTTTTTTTCAGCCCCAGAGTCTGTGATTCTGGTTATGAGTGCACTGTTGTAGAGGGTATTTCTGATTATAAAGCCGTTTTTGTATCTATCTCTTGTCCTGTAGCGAAAGCCCGATACATTTATTCTACTTTTCGTAATACGAGGAATGCTGATGATACTGGTATTATTGATACACTTAGCACTTCCTTCAGCCAATTCGAAACAATTAGTATTTCTGAAGATGTTGACAGCTTAACTAAATTTTTCAGTGATATTCTTACAACATGCATCACGCGCTTTGTTCCGTTAAAAACAAAAAAGACGAATTCAGAGCTGCCTTGGATTACACGGGAAATGTTGCACCTTTCGCGACGACATGGGCGTATGCGGCGTACTAGACGCACTAGTGATGCTGTTGTTGCTGCACAATTCACTGCCCTAAAGGAGGAAGTTCGAAGCAAAACTAATGCCGCTCGTGATTTTTATTTTGAAGTTACACTTCCGGGCTTGCTCAGAAACAGTCCACGTAAATTTTGGAAGTCTGCACTACCAATGGAATCCACCACTGATACATTTGAAATAAATGGCATAGTAACGAGTGACACCACTCTGATTGCAAGTGCATTTATTGATTACGTTAAATGCGTTTTCACTCTTGATAACTCCGATGTTCCTCATTTTACAGGGCAGACTAGCAGCTCCATTGATACATTGTTGTTTCAAACCAGGGTGTGTTCAATTACCATTTTAAAGCTCGATCCAAAGAAAAAAGGTAGCCCTGATGATATTGACAATGAATTCCTCATTAGATACTCCTTATGGACTAGTCGATATCTAACCATTATCTTTCAGAAATCTCTCTCGACGTCTGTTGTCCCTACTGCATGGAAAACGGGTAAAAATCTTCCGTTATTCAAATCCGGAAACAAGCAGTCTTTATTGAACTACAAACCCATCTCTATCACAAGCCATTCCTGTAAAATACTCGAGCACATAATTTTCAAACATATCATAGAATTCTTAGACTGCAATAATGTGTTATCCGATGCCCAGCATGGTTTTCGACGCGGGTTCAGTGCCATAACCCAGCTCAGTGAATTTTCCCACGACATCCTCCAGGCCCTCGATGGAGGTGATCAAATTGACGCAATATTCATTGATTTTTCCAAAGCTTTCGACACTGTGTCACATTATAAAGTGTTAAATAAGCTCACTGTTATTCTTAAAAACGAAAGATTAGTAAAATGGATTTCCTCTTTTCTATCCAATAGGTCTCAATACGTACTCTTCAGGTCTTCTCATTCCTCCACTTGCACTGTAACGTCTGGCGTACCCCAAGGCTCAATATTAGGCCCACTCTTGTTTCTGATTTTCATTAATGATCTGCCAAGTAACATTCCTGTTAAAATCCGCATGTATGCCGATTACTATGTTCTGTATCATACGATTAAAACTCCTCAAAACCAGGTTATCCTTAATGATTCCTTGGCATCTTTTCAATCATGGTGTAACACCTGGCAAATGCAAATCAACTTCCGGAAAACGGTTTCCATGTCATTTACGAAGTGTTCTTCTCCCTCTCCGTTTACCTATTCGTTTAATGGTTGCCCTCTTGGAAAAATTTCGCAATATAAATATCTTGGTCTCAATTTCACTCAGGATTTATCGTGGTCTCATCACATTGAACTCACGTGTAACCGTGCGCTTAGAAAGTTAGGCTACCTGCAACGCACATTACGTTCAGCACCTCTCAGCATTCGACTCCTTACTTATAAAACTTTGGTTCGTCCAATATTGGAATATCGTTCTGTTGTGTGGAACCCACACAAAATTTCCGAAATCAACAAAATAGAATCTGTTCAGAAGGAAGCCATACGCTTCATTTATCGTCGCTATGACAGG
This sequence comes from Hyalomma asiaticum, assembly GCA_013339685.2. Lineage (NCBI taxonomy): Eukaryota > Metazoa > Arthropoda > Arachnida > Ixodida > Ixodidae > Hyalomma > Hyalomma asiaticum. The sequence goes on from CM023485.1 coordinate 134,692,557, forward strand.
TATTTTTCACCTAGTTCCCATCTTCCAATTCTTCAGCTTACCAGTCTCTCTTCTCGTCGTCACGTTGAATGCCTGAAATTTCTCTATAATTTAATAAACACCCCCCGATTCCCCCTCAGCAGGTACATCGCATCCGCTAGACCAACAACCACCCGAAATTACCATGAGTTAAACATGTCTACTTTTTCTCATCGCACGGTGGCGTTTAAATATAGTTTTTTTGTTCATTCCATAGAATTGTGGAATGCTCTACCTGGGTATGTTCGATCTGCATCACTTGATGACCTTTTTTTGTATATTACTAACCAATGATTTTCAGCGAATTTTGTTATGTTCTTTTATGTATTTTATGTATTTGCCAACTCCTGTGTTGCTCTTTGATGTATTGTACTAACCCACTCCTGCGATAGCCCTTCTGGGCTGCAGTATGTAAAAATAAATAAATAAAAATAAATAAACAAGTAAGTGACCGCGATACTGGAAAGCTGCATTGTCTAGAGAATGCTCCCTGTCAGCAGGTCAAAATGGAGATACATTTCCAGTAAACAATATTTGGTGGCAGTGATCCTAGCTAGTGACATATGATGTATTGCAGTAGAAATGTCAGATCTAGCAATACACTACAAATATGAGCACCCAATAGAATGAATAAAATGATTTTTTCATGCTGCCACCCATTCGCAGGGCCCTATCGGACCACGGGGCATACCAGGACCACAAGGACCACCAGTAAGTCCGTTCGCTTCTATCTTGATTTCCCGGGGCTTGAACGACCGTATTGTCACGTAGTTGGGGAAATGGTGCAGGCAGAATCAAACTGTTGGAGATCGAACCATCCATTGGGTGAACCTGAAGAACAATAGTGGCGTGCAGGTTGTAGGTCGTCCATGAAATGCCTTCCCTCATATTGTCACGGCCGAAATAATAGACAGCTTAGAGTCCACGTCTTTTCTTCTGCTTCTTCTCCTTTCTAGGTTGCCACATCCCCAGTGAAAGGGATTAGCCTAGACAAGATTACGTTACTTTTCATAAATGAATTTACTAAGCATAAGGATGCGCCTGATGAAACTTAACATGGAATTCTTTTTTTCTGTTAGAAGTTCTTAACTGCCAGGCAGACATTTCTGTGGATGTACCCCAAATGAATGAATCGTTGTTTGGGTGAATTCCAAGCCTCCGTTATGGAGAATTGTTTGGAGGTTTGATTTGCGCTGAATTTTGAAGAGGCGCCAGGATAGAAAATATTGGTGAATCGTTCCCTCATCATTGCAGGAGCGGCATAGTGGGGAAGGAACCTCACCTGACCTGTGAATACAAAAATTTAGAGTGAGAACTCGGCGACGTATTTTGTGATGGCAACCTCCATCATCCTTGTGTTGCATGATACATTACGCCATGGGAATAAAATGTGCTCGTATCATGGAGAAGCCGTCAAAACTGTCTGCAACAATCCTTTTATCGCTTTAAACGTGCGAAATCTAGCTGCCGTAAGGTAAGCTGTTGGTGGAAGGACCCGAAGAACAGGCGGATGAAGCGACACCTTTGCTACGAGTCGGAAGTTTCGTTAAAAAACAGACCTTTGTGACCAGGTACTCAAACTAAGTGAGTACATTTTAACTTAGTATTGGCCAAAGAATTGAGGAGCTTTAGTACGGGCAAATCCCGAGGCGCAGAAAAAGAGGAGCCCACACATGAGAAATCTCGTAACCATATCAACCACTGCAACTGTATGATTTAAGTTTGCGTAAATCATGACATTACTCCCCCTCCTAAAGAAGCATTGCCTCTGCGCTACAGAGGCGTAACGCTAAATAAGTAGATCTGATCTGTACCAGTACAAGAAGTCATAAGACAAGAAGATGAATGCACAAAAACAAATGAACGAGACAGAAGAGGAACACTAAGCCGTCTCATAATGTGCAGTTACTCAACAGTAGAGTCATGACGGGAGAACTATGGTTTAAGTCCACAACTTTAATTTGGAGTAGCCAGAGGGATATCTGCTCAGTTGTTCCGATCTTAGAACAAACTGCATGCCGGTACAACTATGAACACTCACAACGTCTAGGTTGTTGCAGGCAAAATCCGGTCTTTGCTATGAAATTTGACGTCGCCAGCAGAGATTAAAAGAGAAGTGTATTGTTATTGCCACACATGACCTAGCTGCGGCGTTCATGTTCACGCATTTTCCATATGCTCGCTAGAGAAGCCTCAGCGGACAATAGGTGCTAGTCATGAGGCGACGAAATGTAGTGGGAAATAAAAGAAAAGCCCCAGACAGGTAAGTGACCGTGATACTGGAAAGCTATTTTGTCTTCAGAACGCTAACAATGCGGGAGTTGCTTAGGGTGCTGTGTGCGAGGATCTCGTAAGTCACGTCGCTCAGGCGCCTAAAACCTTGAAAGGGCCAAAGTAGCGTCGCCACAGCTTTCTGAACGGCCGTGCTTTCGGACGAGGTCCACATCTACACCTCATCACCAGGATTTTACGTGACCTCTCGATGGCGTAGATTGTGGAGGCGCCAGCCCAAGTTGGCGACACTGGATACGGCATCGCGCGAGTTTACTGGCGTCGTCGGTGCGCTGGGCGAACGTTCCTATATTGTCGGAAAGCAGCATGGCCTTGAGCATTGTGGTGATCTCCCGGCCGTGAAGTAAGCGGAACGGCTTAAATCCGGTGCTCAATTCAATGGTGGTATGAAACGCAGACGTTTCGTAGGGAGGGATCTCATCCTTCTCCTTGTGGTCGATGGCACTTTCATTGAGAGCATACCCGCGATTGTCTTGTTCAGGCGTTCAGTCAGGCTGTTGGTCTCCGGGCGAAAAGCCTTTGTTTTGTGGTATTTAGTACCACTCAGCCGCAAAATTTTGTCTGGCATCTCCGTGGTGAAAGCTGCCCCACCATCACTAATGACTATAGTCCGTGCTGCATGGCGGAGGACGACTTTGTGAACAAGCAAATGGGCGGCTTCAGTTGCGGTGGCTCTTGCCAATGACTTTGTTTTCCATGATAAGTAACCTATGGTCACCACCATCCACCGATTTCCGTACGAGGACGTGGGAAATAATCCCAGTAAAAGAATGTCGATGTGATGAAAGGGAGTTTTCACTGTGGTTATGGGGCCTAAAGGCCCTGCTGGTCGCATGGGTTTCATCTCAAGTCACTGGCAAACCCGACGTGTGCGATCGTAGTGCTTGACAATCTTCGCAAGACAGGGCCATTGGCCCTGTCTTGCGGCAGGGGAGCGAGGAACTTTTTCCAGCGTGCGAGTGAATCGTAGGTGCCCTGACAATGATTCAATGTGACAGAAGCGCAGAATATCTTCCCGTAACCTGATTGGCTTGACCAGCAGCTATGCAGCCTCTTTATGATTCAAGTTCTTTTTATAAAGCACTCCATCCGTCAGTGCACCTATGTGAATTTGTCGTGCTAAATGACTCTGTGCAAGCAATAACAATTGAATTTGATAATATAATCCCATGTAACGCTAAACGCCTGTGTCACTGTTACCTAAATGGCCTTTTAGAGGATCACCTGGCTCAGATAGACACAGAAATCGTGATAGCGACTGATGCGTCAGTTTGGGAAGAGAAGGCAGGTTGTCCTTGTCAATTCGTTTACCGGACTTCGCGCCCATTTTTCAAGAGAAACTCTTGGCAATCGCCTTAGCTGTACGAAAATTACCTCAGTCCTTCTCATCAGTCGCCATTCTAACTGACTGTTTCTCCGTGTGTTCCATCTCTCAGCGCGCCTAATTTATCAAGTGTATTAGAAGCAATCAATTCTCTTCTGCCAAGACACTGCAGTTACGCCTCACTCGGTTGCTATGGGTGTCATGGCACAAAGGTCTAACACTTAATGAATGTGCGGACGCGCTCGCAGTGTCAAGTCTAAATGCCGGGTAATTTCTGTATTGCTGACGTCGGCGTTTGTTAAAGCTGCGCGCTTCACAAAATATGCTACCTGCAATAACTTTAACAAATATTCACTAGCTACAACTGACTTCCGACACTTAACTTATCCGTGGAAGAATAGATGGTGCAAACCTAGAAGAGCAGAAATCTCAATCACTATATTACGATGCGGAGTCCCCCCACTGCAATTTCACCTGTACAGGTCTGTTCTGGCTCAATCACCGTTGTGTCTGAATTGTGATGAGGTTGAGTCTCTGGAGCACTTCTTCATATCATGTCGGACATTCAATATGCCACGGAAAAGGTTTCTGCAAGTCCCCTTGCGAAACATGCGTTTAAATTTGTCTCCTCCGGTAGTGCTCTGTCTTGGTGCGACTGTTCTGGGATTTAGTCACAAGAACGTTTGCAAGGCCGTATGCCATTTCCGTCGTGCGACAAAAAGAATTCAATATTGACCAGCTCAGCTTTTTGTTTTACAGCCCGAACGTTGTAGTAGGTTAGGGTACACGAAATTATTGATAACCTTCCACGTGGTCCCGCAAACAAGTTTCTTTTCTTTTTTTGCGACGTACGTGAATGGGAAAACAAAACAAATCGCTGGTTGTAGGTCGCGGTTGCATGATGTGCAATGAGTAATGAAATCTATAATTTCCTATGCCGGAATGGACGTGCGAAGTCAAAATGGAAATATAAAGGCATCAGGGAGGTAGCAGTCACACAGATACATACACACATATCTATATACAGCGACACACACAAGCAAACATGCACCCCAGGAAAAACACGCAGACTGTCTATTGTCGTGGTGAAGGCATATTGTCGTGTACATTCTTATAGGAAGTGGGTTCAGAGTGTTAAATGCGTCATCCGATTTTCATCGGCCAGCTAAAAGATTTGTGTAAAGTTTAGTAGTGTACGGCTTGTCTTAAGGCAAGGAGTAATCAAGTAATTTATATTCCTTATTACGCTTGCGATGTTAATTTCGTCATGAATCTATCTATCTATCTATTTTCTCCGTTTCGTATGAGTTGCTATTATCGGAGACCGTCGGTTGATTATGTCCAGCGTCGCATGCATGGGATTCCTGTCTGTGCGGAATATTATGAGAATAGGTAACCGTGCTAGTAGCTAACACATTTTACTATCTCTTATAAGAATAAAGGTTCGTTTAGCTTCTCACCGAATTATCGTCGGCGCGTTGGGCTGGGCGCGGTTGTACTTCCTGTGGTAGCTCACACGTGCATCATTGCTCGTTTGCGACTCTGCTTGCATTTTGCAGTCCGTCCGATTTATAGAAGGCCCATTCTTAGGAAAGTGAATTCCCCTCTCCGTTTTCCTGCGTTAGTCTGCGCTTTGTGTGCTAGCGGGGGAGCGGGGTGATTTTCTTTGCCACACGTGTTGCTACACGTAGGTGCAGGGAAGAAATCTATCAGCAGAAATCCAGGACGTCATGCTTTCTAAAATTGCTCTGACAGTAAGGTTGACGCGCGTGGAAAATTGTGTTTCAGCGAGCCTTTTTTTTTAACGTCTCCGTTGTCGCTAATCAGACATGTTTTCGCGGATTCCCCGCGTAGCCCGAGCGTTGTAGTAGAAGCTCAAAAGGACAGAAAGTTGAGCGAGTTGGTAACAGTCCATAATCAAAAGAAGAGGCGTGCAGGACACGGACACAAGGAGAACAGTGAACACCACGAACGCCGACTAGCAACTGATGCACAGCACAGAGGCGAAATAAGAAAGAAGACACACAGCTTATCTGCGCATGCTCGGAATGGTAGCGCCACCTGTCAAACGGTTACACGTGCCGGTCTTCGCGATAGACAACTCCTAAGGCATTATATCTCCTCTCTGTTTAAGCTAATCGACGGCTGACTCACACATGCACTTCCACTAATACTGATATGCCAGGCCTCAACCAATAAACGCGTATCTTCGTTCTTACGCCTGTACAGGATCTCGGTTTTGTCTAACTCGGGCATGCAGCTACAGACCTGGCAGTGCAAGGATAGATTGGACGGCGTAACGACCTTCTGTGTTCAATTAATCTTTGATTAATACAACGCGCAGTTTGCCCTACATAAAAACGTCCGCAGCTAAAAGGAATCTTATAAACCACACCCATGCGACAGTCGGTGAAATTGTTTTTGGCTAAGTGCTTAACCGGACAGATATCCGTTCGCTTCTTACCTTCCCGGCGAGACCGTCAAAGGAACCGCACTTGCGCCAATTGGTTGAGAGTTTCCGAGCAGCACGCGGATTTTTTGTGGAGGACGAAGCTACCAGATCTACTGCAAAGTAAGAGGAATTCTTTTCCTACTAAATCGCCGTCGGAAAAGGTAATGATTCTCGGAGACGCCGTTTTGGACGACAACCACAAGAAAATTCTAGCATTAGGCCCTAAGTACTGTTTTCATCCTAACCTAAAGGAAGTTGACGTTTTAAGCTTACCTCGATCTATAACTAAGGTTATTCCGGAAGTTGAACGGTCTCGCTGTATTTCAGATTGCTTCGGCAGCATCAAGCTTTCGAACGATCTCGTTAAGGCCTCTGACCCTATCCGACCAGTGGTAAATTACTGTGTAGAACATAAGCTTCGACCTGTTTTATCTGATAAGGAATGTTGTTTTGTAATAATACCGAATAGCACTTTTTCAGATAAAGCCTCAGCAGCTGCTGAAAAGAATTTTAGACCTGTGAAACTGAAACCTTCCGTAGTAAAAACAACGAGCTGTCGATCTCCTGTTGAAACATAATCTAGATAAGGTAGCTTCCAGTGTTAAAAAGGCAAAATTGCTCACTTTAGAATTATTTTTCTCGGCGGAGACCCATAAGCCAGAAATTCCGTTTCGCTCGATTGTATCAGAGTCAGGGACTTGGCAAGTTTGTGTAGCTAGCTATTTGCAGAAGTGCTTAACATTCCTAAGTCTTTGTGACCCCTTCCGTGTACGTAATTCTCAGGCTCTAGTTCAGTTGTTAACAGAGGAAAATCCTGGCGACTGCACAGCGTTTAGCATGGATGTTGAAGATTTGTATTACTCGTTGCCGCATGAAGGTTAATTAAATTGCGTGAAAGAATGTATTCAAGAACAAGGGCAAGAGTCCGGTTTCGTAGATAGATGCGGAGTTTCCACAGGTACCTTTCTAGAAATTCTTTCCATGTACTTAACGTCAACATTAGTTGGATACAGGGAAGGAGTGTTTGTGCAGAAATCAGGGATTTGTATAGGCTCAAAGGTAGCCCCTATTCTAAGTGATCTATATTTGAGCAAGTTTGACTGCCGTTTAAAAGAGGCTTTAGGGGACACCGCATCATCAGGGTATTTCGGCATGCGGACGATTACTTGGTACTTTGTAGTAAGGATGATTTTGAATCCGTCCTCACCTATGTAAGCGATCAATTTAAACTTAACCGAGATGGTCTAAGGTTTACGAAAGAACTACCGGAGAGCAACGTAATACAATTTTTAGATATCTCGTTGTCATTTGTGCAGAATCACGTGTGTTGGCAGTATGCCCCTAGAGCATGTAAGCCGTTGTTAAACTTTGAATCCAAGCATTCGAAAGTAGTAAAAAACGGAATAGCCTTGTCCGGTTTAAAGTCAGCCCTATCGAAGTCGTGCGTGCACCGTTTGACCATTAGCTTTAATGCGCAGGTCGAGCGCCTCTTAGATGCAGGTTACCCTAGACTAGCCATAGCCACACTGTAGCTGAGCGTCTTAAGAAGTCGATTTCGACCGGAACGAAAGCTGTAGCATAGAGTAACATTAACAAGAAAAAGGTCGTGAGTATTCCGTATATCCACGCAGTTTCGCACAGGCTTAAGAAAGTGGGAAGTAAATATGGGGTTAATGTTGTGTTTACGGCTCCCAATAAGGAAGGGTTTGTGCTGCCGTGCATAGAAGAAATGAGCAGATGGAAGGTAAGAAGCGAACGGATATCTGTCCGGTTAAGCACTTAGCCAAAAACAATTTCACCGACTGTCGCATGGGTGTGGTTTATAAGATTCCTTTTAGCTGCGGACGTTTTTATGTAGGGCCAAGGTCGTAGGGCCACAGAAGGTCGTTATCATGGTCGTCATGGTTATCATGGTCGTTATCATGGTCGTCATATCATGGTCAGAAGGTCGCTATGTAGGGCCACAGAAGGTCGTTATCAGGTGGGACGCCGTCCAATCTATCCTTGCACTGCCAGGTCTGTAGCTGCATGCCCGAGTTAGACAAAACCGAGATCCTGTACAGGCATAAGAACGAAGATACCCGTTTATTGGTTGAGGCCTGGCATATCAGTATTAGTGGAAGTGCATGTGTGAGTCAGCCGTCGATTAGCTTAAACAGAGAGGAGATAGAATGCCTTAGGAGTTGTCTATCGCGAAGACCGGCACGTGTAACCGTTTGACAGGTGGCGCTACCATTCCGAGCATGCGCAGATAAGCTGTGTGTCTTCCTTCTTTTTCGCCTCTGTGCTGTGCATCAGTTGTTGGTCGGCGTTCGTGGTGTTCACTGCTCTCCTTGTGTCCGTGTCCTGCACGCCTCTTCTTTTGATTATGGATTGTAGTAGAAGTTAGGGTAAACGAAATTATTGATAACCTTCCACATGGTCCCGCAAACAAGTTTTTTTCTTTTTTTTTGCGACGTACGTGAATGGGAAAACAAAACAAATCGCTGGTTGTAGGTCGCGGTTTCATGGTGTGCAATGAGTAATGAAATCTATAATTTCCTATGCCGGAATGGATGTGCGAAGTCAAAATGGAAATATATAGGCATCAGGGAGGTAGCAGTCACACAGATACATATACACATATCTATATACAGTGGCACACACAAGCAAACATAAACCCCAGGAAAAATACGCAAACTGTCTGTTGTCGTTGTGAAGGCATATTATCGCGTACATTCTTATAGGAAGTGGGTTCAGAGTGTGAACTGCGTCATCCGATTTTCATCAGCCAGCTAAAAGATTTGTGTAAAGGTTAGTAGTGTACGGCTTGTCTTAAGGCAAGGAGTAATCAAGGAGTAATTTATACTCCTTCTTGCGCTTGCAATGTTAATTTCCCCATGAATCTATCTATCTATCTATCTATCTATCTATCTATCTATCTATCTATCTATCTATCTATCTATCTATTTTCTCCGTTTCTTATGAGTTGCTATTATCGGAGACCGTCGGTTGGTTATCTCCAGCGTCGCATGCATGGGTTTGCTGTCTGTGCGGAATATTATGAGAATAGGTAGCCGTGCTAGTAGCTAACACATTTTACTATCTCTTATAAGAATAAAGGTTTGTTTAGCTGCTCACCGAATTATCGTCGGCGCGTTGGGCTGGGCGCGGTTGTATTTCCTGTGGTAGCTCACACGTGCATCATTGCTCGTTGGCGACTCTGCGTATCTTCAAAATCAACCGACGTCTTATGGTCTACAGGTGCGTTACGAAAACTATTCCGCATTTCTATTGTGTCACGAAAAAAAGGAGTAACGGAAAGCATCAGTGCGTGAAATAAGGCTGTATAAGACGATCACATCGCCTTCCTGGGACCTGTAGGTATAAATCATTGTTTATTTTTGTTTGACCGCTTACAATCTTAACAAGGAATTTGAGGCGATGCCTGCGCCTGCGATCTTCCAAAGACTCCAGCTCACAGGACTTTAACAAAGCCGTAACAGAGTGTGTGCGTAGGTATTTGCCGCATATAAAACGAACTGCTAATCTTTGTATCCTCTCTATTCTTGCCCTCAGAACCTTCCGGTGAGGTCACCACACAACACAAGCAGACGCTAAGACCGGTCATACGAATGTTTTGTAGGCTGTTAGTTTTAGATCCCGTGTGGCGTGTTCGAGTTTCTTTAAAAAATACAGTTTTTTGCTTGCATTAGTACAAATGGTATCTATTTGGGAGGGCCATTGCAATCAATGCTAATACAAACTCCTAAGCACTTGAAACAAGCTGCATTACAATAACGGTGATTTCCGATGCGATAAATGAAAGATAGCTCCCGCCGCCTGCTTGAGTGAATACGCATATATATATATATATATATATATATATATATATATATATATATATATATATATATATATATATAACCCTTTTCAGTTCATGCGGACCAATATTGTAATTATATTGGTCCGTTATATTGGAGTTGCAAACGAGCTATGATGCACGTGTGAGCTAGCCCAGGAATACAACCGCGCCCAGCCCAACGCGCCGACGATAATTCGGTGAGCAGCTAAACAAACCGTTTTTCTTAACAGATAGTAAAATGTGTTAGCTACTAGCACGACTACATATTCTCATATTCTCATAGTATTCCGCACAGGCAGGAAACCCATGCATGCGACGCTGCACATAACCAACCGACGGTCTCCGATAATAGCAACTCGTAAGAAATGGACGGAGAAAATAGATAGATAGATAGCTCGATAGGTAGAGTCATGGCGAAATTAACATTGAAAGCGCAACAAGGAATATAAATTACTCCTTGATTACTCCCTGCCTTCAGACAAGCCGTACACTACTAACCTTTACACAAATCTTTTAGCTGGCCGAAGAAATCCGGACGAAGTTAACACTCTGAATCCACTTCCTATAAGGAATGTGCGCGATAATATGCCTTCACCGCCACAATAGATAGTTTGCGTGTCTTTCCTGGGGTGTATGTTTGCGTGGATGTGCCGCTGTATATAGATATGTGTGTATGTATCTGTGTGACTGCTACCTCCGTGTTGCCTATATATTTCCATTTTGTCTTCGCACGTCCATTCCGGCATAGGAAATTATAGATTTCATTACTCATTACACATCATGCAACCGCGGCTTACAACCAGCGATTTGTTTTGTTTTTCCGTTTACGTACGTGGCAAAAATTTAAAAAAATACTTATGTTTTACCCACGTGGAAGGTCGCAATAATTTCTTTTACCCCAACATCTACAACGTTCGCGCTACGCACGGAATGCGGTGCGCGAAAACATACAACGGCGCAGTTAAAACCGCTCGCTAAAACACGACTTTCCACGCGCGCCCAGCTACCTGTCAGAGCAATTTTAATAACCATGACGTCCTGGATAGCAAAACTAGATAATCGCGGACATTTTGAGACCAAATACTGTACAAAATAGTAACGCGCATAGAAGTTATCGCGCGTGAAATGCTTTGTAAGCGTGTACGTTTAACGATGCGGAACCGCGGCTACTGAGACCGCCGAGGATCACAGGTTCGACCCCCCCCCCCTTTTTTTTTTTTCAAGGATGGTTGTCATAAGCTCGAGATTACGTCGGTAGGGGGGTCCTGGCGACGGTTGGACACCTGAAAGGCTTTCAGTCGTTCAAGTGCCGTTTACAACTCACTCCTACACCAGAACAGGAATTGGCCTCCCTGGTGAAGTACTTGGCCACCACTTCCCACACGATGTCTACAATTAAACCCTCGCCCTCAGTGTCCAGCAGCTGCAGAACATCTGTCCACGGCGGCGGTCAGCTCTGTGAAGCAGCAGAGGGCGGTAACAACCACTGGACCCGGACAGGCCGCCACTGGAATCTAAACATTGGAACGTTCAATGCAAGATCCCTCTCAAGCGAAGCTAGATTAGCGGAATTACTCGAGGAACTAGAGGGAGTTAATTGGGACGTCATTGGCCTTAGCGAAGTTAGGAGAGCAGGCGAAGCTTACATAGTCTTAAACAATGGACACGTCCTCTGCTATAGAGGATTACCCGAAAAGAGAGAATATGGCGTTGGGTTCCTAATCCACAAAAATATAGCGGGCAACGTAGATGAATTCTACAGCATTAACGAAAGGGTAGCATCCGTCGTAATAAAACTAAATAAGCGGTATAAACTTAAGATAATCCAGGGATATGCGCCAACAACGAGCTACGACGATGAACAAGTAGAGCAATTCTACGAGGATATCGAATTAGCAATAAAGAAAGTACGGACGCAATACACAGTAGTCATGGGGGATTTCAACGCAAAAGTAGGAACGAAACATAGTGGAGAGCAGGCGATAGGCAACTACGGCCTCGGCCGTAGGAATAACCGTGGGGAAATGCTAGTACAATTTGCCGAAAGGAACCAGCTTCGAATAATGAATACGTTCTTCAAGAAACACAAGACTAGGAAGTGGACGCGGAAAAGCCCTAACGGGGAAACAAAGAATGAAATCGACTTCATAATGTGCGAACAACCAGGTATAATTCAAGACACAGAAGTAGTGGGGAAGATAAAATGCAGCGATCACAGACTAGTAAGGGCAAAGATTGTACTTAACCTAAAGAAAACAAGAACTAAATTATTTACTAAAAAAATGTAATGTAGAGGTAAACAGAGCGAAAGACGACGAATTTAAAGTCGCCCTAAGCAACATGTTCGAGGCCTCAGACGAAAACGGTGACGATTTAGAACAAATAAACAAAACCATAACGAAAACAATCCTTGAAACCGCGATAGAAGTCGGGTGTAAAACAGCAAAGCAAACAACAAGTAAGTTGTCCCAATCTACCAAGGACTTAATAAAAAAACGCCAACAAATGAAAGTAACTTCATCAAAAGATAAGATAGAATTCGCAGAACTATCGAAATTGATCAGTAAAGCCAGGCAGAGAGATGTAAGAAACTTTAACATGAGAGAAATAGAGAAAGCAGTAGAGAAAGGTACCAGCATTAAATCGGTCAAAAAGAAACTGCACTTAGGACAAAACAAAATGCATGCGCTAAAAGATAAACAAGGTAACGTTATCAACAGTTTCACCGAAATAGTAGCAGAAGATTTCTACTCGGAACTGCACAGCTCTCAGACAGACCATACAACCTTAATAGAAATAGAACCAGAGGAGAACACCGAAATTCCATGTATAACCGCTGACGAAGTCAAAAAAGCTGCCAAAGGCATGTCCCGCGGTAAAGCAGCTGGTGACGATGGTATAACAGCCGACTTGATCAAAGACGGAGGAGATATTGTACTTGAAAAACTTGCATCGCTCTTCACGAAATGTATCAAGACATGTAGCGTACCGCGCAGCTGGAAAAATGCTAATATAATCCTTATCCACAAGAAAGGTGACATAAAGGACTTAAAGAATTACAGACCAATCAGCCTACTCCCAGTAATATACAAGCTATTTACAAAGGTAATTTCTACGAGGATAAGAGAAACACTCGACTTTAACCAACCGAGCGAACAAGCTGGTTTTAGGAAAGGTTACTCGACAATGGATCACAGCCACGCTATCAACCTAGTAATTGAGAAGTACGCGGAATATAACAAACCTCTTTACATGGCGTTTATCGACTACGAGAAAGCATTTGACTCCATAGAAATACAAGCAGTTCTAGAAGCTCTACATCGTCAAGGGGTACCTGGCGTATACGTGAAAGCCATAAACAACATATACAAAGATTGCACAGCCACACTACTCCTACATGAGAGAAGCAGAGAAATCCCGATCAAGAGAGGCGTTAGACAGGGCGATACAATATCACCGATGCTATTCACTGCATGTTTAGAGGAAGTCTTTAAACGTCTAGACTGGGAAGAAAAGGGCATTCGAATAGACGGAGAATATCTAAACAATTTAAGATTTGCAGACGACATTGTGCTCTTTAGCAATGATGGTGACGAACTACAAAACATGATTGATGACCTAAACAGGAGAAGCATTAAAATTGGATTAAACATGAATAGGCAAAAGACCAAAGTTATGCTCAATAGCTTAGCTAAGGAACAGGAATTTAAAATCAACAATGAACCCTTACAATGTGTAAACGAATATGTATATCTGGGACAGTTAATATCAGGAACTCCTACCCAGGAAAATGAAATTCTCCGTCGAATAAGGCTGGGATGGAGCGCATTCGGAAGGCATTACGAAATCATGACCGGACACTTACCGCTCTCATTAAAGCGAAAAGTATTCAATCACTGCATTCTCCCAGTACTAACGTACGGTGCAGAAACATGGAGAATAACGAAAAAACTAGAGATGAAACTAAGGAGCACGCAACGTGCAATAGAAAGAAAAATGATAGGGGTAACGCTAAGAGATAAAAAAACGAGCGGAATGGATCAGAGAGCAGACAGGAGTAGCCGATATTATCTTATCAATTAAAAGAAAGAAGTGGACCTGGGCAGGACATGTCATGAGGAGGAAGGATAATAGGTGGAGAGTAAGAGCGACGGAATGGATACCACGAGAGGGAAAACGCAACAGAGGTAGGCAAAAGGTTAGATGGAGCGATGAAATTAAAAAGTTTGCGGGCATAAAGTGGAACCAACTCGCTCAGGATAGGGTGGATTGGAAATCGTTGGGAGAGGCCTTCGACCTGCAGTGGATCTAAACAGGCTGCTGCTGCTGCTGCTGCTGCTGCTGCTGCTGATGATGATGATATCAAAGTACCTTTTTTTCTTATTTTCATGCAAACTGATTTTACAGGATTTAAAGACATGTGCTATTCCTTACACCAAAATAATTTTTTTGTAAATTGTTTTTCAGGTCTAACTGGTCTCTCAGGAATGTGATCTAATTATATATATCGCAGTCATCCGGAAACAATCTTAGTGGGACTGACAAATCTTAGGGCAGGTCATTTATAAATATAAGAAATAGAAGGTTTGCGAACTTCGCATGTAATTTACGCACCTTCTTGAACGTCTAGATTCATGAAGAAAAACAAAGCACGAGTTATGTGGTATGCGCGAGTAAATAGCTACAAGTTATGCGTGAGCAAATATGTGGCAGCAAAAGAAAAGCTTTTGTTGGAGACCCCAGTAACCTTGAAGCTTGAGCAGCAGTACCCGCCGATCGCCCAAGAGTACCGCGGCGGTGAAGGGCTGCCCTAATCCGTTTTGCTTCCCATACCTGTTTGACAAGTTTGTTCGTAGTGAGCAAGGGGTGAGGCAGGTGAAGCCGTTTTCACTCGACAGAGGTATTTAGGACGTACGATTTCTGTGACACGGGCATCGGATATCCGCTGAAACCGGCAAGTTGACCAGCAGAGAGCCCTTGTGTAGACTACGGACACAGAACTTGTGACTGCAAACTTCTGCATACTGAGAAAGTGGCAGCCTCCTTTGTAAAGAACTTTTTAGGAGCACGGAACAGATAAGCCCCAACGTGTTCGGATAGTTCTGGAGGTTTTCGTGAAAGCTTTGTATCGCATTTAGTCATTCCTTTATTTCACTGATTGCGTCTTGCATTGTGCGTATGCCCTAATCTTGGTGTGTGCCCCGTTTATTATAGTATGCATTACTACGTATTTACTTTAGATTTGTCCAGTTATGAATAAACACGTGGTGGGCTTTCTTGTACGCGTCGCGGCAGCTTAATTACTCATCCCTAGACAGGTTGTTTCGGTCTATGCGACTCATACATTTGTGTATTGCGTGAAACGCATCATTTATGTTCCCCCTTAACGCTTATTTCACGTCCCTCGTTTGCGGCTATTCAGAAGTCGCAGGTTTGTCCCCACATAGCCTCCGTTCCCGATTCCCCTTTGCGATGCAACAGTGTACAACGTATCCCGGCTCTCATTTATATCGCTTTACTCGTGGAAGTGTTTAATTTCAGCAGTTCAGCTGTTTCACGTAATCATTTAACTAATTTTTCGAGCTTCATCTATTCCGCCATTTAATAATTAAGTGAACCCTATCGTGTCGCGTAGTCATAGGCACATACTTTCCTGAGCCACTTCTTTCTGCTTATGTTGCTTATGCGTCTAGTTTTATAGAGCGAACATTTTTTTGGTGATTTCATGAGAACTCATTTTTTCCAATCACTTGTCATGTCCCTGTAAACTCAGAAAGGAAATCTGTCAGCAAGAGAACACTTTGCTTATTTGTGTGTGTGTGTATGTGCGTGCGTGTTCGAATGGCACGTTTCGACTGCTAACATACGAGTGCACTGACCATTAATGTCTGTTCTATGCTATTGTCATTACGACAAAGCGTGATCACAACACAGTTAATTTCCTATGCTGGCAAGACATATACGCATACTACATACAAAATAAAGCTATTACACCGATAATTTGCTGGATATTCTTGTTTGTTGCCCAGAGGAAGAAGCCTGAGCAAAGCCAATTTAACTGCCTGCATGGCTACGCTAGACGTTTAAATAACAGCTAATGAAAAAGGTGGGTAAAATACTGGATCTGCCAATAAAGAAGGCTGGCAAGAAACACTGGCTCATCCAGCGATCATGGTGAAACAGCGTACACAAAGAAGGGCTGCAGAGAAGGAATAGGCGAAACGAGCGCTTACAGACAGCTGAAATTTTATTGAAAAAAAATATATATAGGAAAAAACACGTGAAACTTAATGTGCATGTCATGTCAAACAATACGTATATGCGCAACTAGGCTTCGACAAATGCGTCCTATGTGGCCTCCAAAAACCTGATCTCTTTTTCCAATATATTAAGTGGCGCTTGGATAACACAATCATTCCCCCCCCTCTTTTTTTTTAATAAGAAACGCTTCCATAATCTCCCTTATGGTGCGATTTTTGTCCCTGAATACAACACCTATGTTGGTAAACATGGGATTGCACTAACATTTTTGGCAATGGGTAGCCAAATGAGCATGGTCTTCTTTCTCTGACATAGGACGCATCTGTCAAAGCCTAGTTGCTCATATCCCCATTGTTTGACATGAGATGCACATTAAGTTTCAAGTTTTGTTTCCATTATATATATATATATATATATATATATATATATATATATATATATATTCTACCTTTCCAATAAAATTTCAGTTGTCAGTCAGCACTCGTATCGTCCATTCCTTCTCTACATTCCTTGTTTGTGCGCGCTGTTTCATCATGATAGTACACCGACTCACCCAACTTGCTACCTTGCTTATCCAGCGAGAAATGCTGGTAAAAAAATAATGGAGCGGCCATCAATAAAGGCTCGAAAAAATGGTTCGAACTGTTCTTTATACTAGCTTACCAATACTGAAAGTACATAGGATGGACAATGTTCGCTAAAGCCCTCTTATCCAACTTTTCCAACGTAAGACGACTGGTAGCCAACATTGGACTAATCTAGGTTTGGGTGTAGCACCGGATCCCAAAACCCAATGCTGTTCTAATATTGCATCCAATGTTTTCCAACGTTGTGTCAAGATCGGCCCAATGTTGTGCTGCCTGGGGAGGTGCTGAGTAATGATTACACCTTTTTTGTGCTGTCTAAATAACGATACGTAGTTTACGTCGTGAGACAGTCTCAAAGTGCCGAAATGCATCGGAAACATTGAACACAAAAAAGGGACAGTTCTGCGAATGGCTGTGTTGGACGCACCTTACTCCCATGTTCGGTAACAGTCACTACACCCCCTTGTACCTTGTCGAAAGGGTCATGCTGCCGCAAAAATCACGTGTGCTGCACAATGACGGTGCGCATTGCCTGTAACAATGATGTGACAGCGCAGGCCGGCATACTTCTCAGACATTCGGAGCCGTTTTTCCAAAAACCTTTAGCGCACAATCGCACGACCTCGATGAGTAGGCCACACAGAGACGAGCGCTTCTATCAACTGATTTTATTTCCGAAGAAACGTTCTCTTCTAAACTCGCGGAACTGCGCTAAACATACAAACGAAAAAGACACATGACCCATAAAGCTTTTGTGATAAGAACAAAATAGGAAGAAAGTATGAAGAACAAAATAGGCAGTGTGTCTTCAAAGGTAAAAAGGAACTTCAAGAGCAAGAATGATGAAGGAAATGTGTGTAGAGTAGTTCATTCTCGTAAGTACCAGTTTGTTGCTTGCGCGAAGAATGTAGTATATCGGATTTCTTTCACTTGCGGTCGTGTGTGCGTAGGGCAGTCTGCTAGATGCGATTGAGAGAACACACATCCAGTCTGAAGGGCCCGCCTTTCACACATTTGTCCATGCAATGGCCAGGAATGTGCTTGCACACCATGTGTTAGAAGCACCGGCACGTTTTTCACGCACCAGAATCAAACAGCAAGAGAAATTGTGGAACCATATTGGATTACAAAACTAAAAGGGAAGTGCATCCGTCATCCGTCTGTGTCACTGCTGGATAAAGACGGTACGCTCATGTCTTCACATTTGGAATAATTTTTTCATAATTGTTTGGTGTATGCGCATTTCTTTTTATGTGGACTGGGTCACGCTGATCCGTGCATTTTTATCATGAGTGTTTTATGCGTGATGTGTCTTCTTCGTTTTTATGTGTTGCGCAGTTCCGCGGGTTTAGAAGAGAATGTTTCTTCGGAAATAAAATCAGTTGATAGAAGCGCTCGTTCTTGCGTGGTCTATTCTTCGTGGTCGTGTGATTGCGCGCCAAGGTTTTGGGAAATATGGATCTGTTCCAAGTAGGCGAAGTTAAATTCGGAGCCGGACTCACGCACAACGCGGTGCTGCCCTTGGGTGTTTTTTTTTGTAAGTCTTGGGTTATTTTCTGCGTTTCCTCTATTAAATGCTGTGTTTTCGACCACCGGCTGCATCATTTCTTAGGGCATACGGCCTGAACCCCGCAATTAACGCTGCAATAGTCTGAAGGTGGCTGCTGGGTGACAGTCATCTGCTGATGCAACTTTTCTTTATCAGGATGTTTTCGTAGTAATATGTTTATAATATGTGTATATGTTTTGCTTACACCGTATTTTGGTATTGTAATGTCAGCTTATGGTCACAGTATCGTTATTACACATATTTGTCATTGTCCCAACTGCCTTGTATAGGGTTCACAGGCCTCGTCAAGCGGTCCATAAACAGCTTCTAGCCAGTGAACCTCGCCAGCGCCTATTTTTTTTTCTGGGAAATAGAAATATTTTGGTTATGATTTGATTTGATTTCGAAGAAGGAGCGTATATAGTATTTCGTTGCTTACATTCACCATTTACTATTTTACGCTCATGTTTGCAGTTTCACAGTTGTTGACCCGTCGTTTCTGCATTACCTTTCATTAGGGCATGCAAGGATTTCCGGGACTTCGAGGAGAGCCAGGGGAAACAGGTCCGCAGGTACGTTCCGCGTGCAGTGCACTTGTTGGGCACGTTGACATGAAAAGCGTGCCTAGGATCCACGTGTGTTGGTTTATTATTTTAATTGTCCGTATTTGATACGAAGCGCTATTTTGCGCTGCAGTATTCAAATAGCGTAAGTATGAAAACCAGAAATTGCACAAAACTGTATTGATAATGCATCAGGAAATTTAGCCAGGTAGGCTAATAATCACGCATATTACATCAAACAATATGTAATAAGTGAAAGCGAAAAACAAAATAATACGCATATACGTCTAAATATCTAAAATGAGGGAATCGATGTAAAACGGCATGTGATGTGCAACGATGCTAGATAATAATGTAAGTGTCTATTAAAATTTGGATGGATTATTTATTTATTTATTTATTTATTTATTTATTTATTTATTTAGTAGTATACCCTCAAGATCCAGAGGGTGTTACAGAGGGGGTGGGTACGATATGAACATGGCAAATCATAATAACAACAGTGAAGAAAATACAACAAATAACAATAGTTAAACGGAAAAGAAAATCAAGAAAAAGAAAACGAGAGACAATAGTATGCAGTTACACCAAAATGTGTTTCGACACTGCGGAATTGAACAGTTCTTGGTCCTTAGTGGCAGCAGTGGAGGGGGAAGGCGGTTCCAGTCCCTCCTTGTCTTCGGAAGGAAAGATTGCAAAAAGTTGTTGATGCGGCAGAAAGGAATGGCTACTTTATTCGGGTGGTCAACACGGGATGAGATGTAAGCAGTTCCTGAGATTAATTCCCCTCTAAGTACTTGATTATGAAAGAAAATTTTATGAAAGAGCGACAGACGGAAAATCGTTCTTCTAGTTACCAGATCTGGGTGTTGAAGAGTAGATTTCATGAAGGTCACACTGGCAGTACGAGCATAGTTGTTATGAATAAAGCGGGATGATCGCTCTTGAACAGCTTCTAAGGCTTCAATTAATGGTGCTTGAATTGGGTCCCATATGGCAGATGCGTACTCGAGTTTTGGTCGGACTATTGTTTGGCAAAGCTGTAATTTGAGGTGTGTTGGTGCTTGGCGAAAGTTTCTGCTGAGGTAACCAAGAGAACGGTTAGCGTTGTTAATAATGTAGGTAATGTGAGAATGCCACGATAGATCATTTTTTGTGGAAACTCCGAAGTATTTGTAGCTACTAACCTGCTCTATTCTAGTTCCATTTAATGTGTAGTTGAAAAGTTTCCGAGTGATAGAAGAACGTGTGATTGTCATGCTTTTACACTTAGGAACGTTAAGGTTCATTAGACACGTATTGCGCCCGTCAGAGACGCGATCACCTAGACGAAGTATGTTGTCGTCTTCCTTAGTTATTCTGCGGTGCAAAACGCAGTCGTCTGCAAACAGTTTTATAGATGACTTAATGTTACTTTCTAGATCATTGATGTAAACTAAGAAGAGTAAAGGGACCAAAAACGGAACCTTGCTGTACGCCAGGTCTAACTGCACAGCGATTTGGGGAGGAATTATTAGCGGTAACATACTGAGTGCGGTTAGTAAGAAAGCATTCAATCCATTTCAGAGTGTTAGGGCGATATTCAGTGTGCTAAGCTTAACTGGGAGTAATTGCTGTGAAACATTATCAAAGGCTTTCGCGAAATCTAAAAAGATGCAGTCAACCAGTATTTTATTATCTAGTGCTGAGATGACGTCATGTGTAAAAGAGAAGCTGAGTTTCACACGTATGATGCTTACGAAATCCGTGTTGGAACTTGCTGAATAATGCGTTGGTTTCAAAAAATGCCATGAGATCTATTAGAGCAGATTTTTGTGCTCGAGCATTCGAGCATCTTACACGGAATACTTGTTAAAGAAATTGGTCGGTAGTTCAGGGGACAGTGTTGGTTTCGGGATTAAAAGAAGGAATAACTTTCCCCACCTTCCAGTCAGTTGGCAAAGTGGGATACTGGAGAGACTGCTTTAAAAAAATTCACAGCATATCCGCGGAGTGAATGATGATGAATGGGAGAAGCTCCGGATGTTCATTATAGATCATGCCGAGTTCCGAATTAATTTAGTTAACGCGCACGCTACGAATCCCTATGGTTCAACTACGCACGAGTGAAATCTCCCACCGGCAATTTATTCCAAGTCAAGATCCAGTGCCTATATATATATCTCAGCTTTGAACTTGTCCAAGTTGGGAAAAGCAGGTGTGAGGGCAGCCAGGTAGCTGTCAAAATTGTCTGCATCGCAGTCTGTGGACGGCAGTGGCATCCTCGAAAGACAATCTGCATCAGCGTGACGCCAACCAGTCTTGTACGATACAGCGAAGTCGTACTCTTGTAGTCTGAGGGCCCAGCGTGCGAGTCGGCCAGATGGATCGCGCAGATTTACAAGCCAGCAGAGGGAGTGGTGGTCCGTAACAATCGTGAAGTGTCGACCGTATAAGAACGAAACCTCTGAACTGCAAAGACGAGGGCAAGGCATTCCTGCCCGGTTACGGTGTAGTTACACTCAGGCTTGCATAGTGAGCGGCTGGCATAAGCGATAACGTGTTTTTTATCAGCGTGTCGCTGGACGAGTACGGCACCGATACCCACACCGCTAGCATATGTGTGAACTTCGGTCGGTGCTGCGGAGTCAAAGTGCCGTAGAAGTGGTTGTTACGTCAAAAGAAACTTCAGCTGCCGAAAAGAATTAAGCGTCGCACTCGGCAGTCCAGTGGAACGGTGCATCTTTTCGGAGAAGGCATGTCAGTGGGTAAGCGACTTCAGCAAATCGAATAATGAAGCGGCGGAAGTATGAACACAGTCCCAACAAACTGCGCAGCTGCTTCACGGAACGCGGTCGTTGGAACGCCTCGACTGCCTTCGTCTTCTGTGGATCAGGTCGTATGCCGTATTTATCCACGAGATGACCTAAAACTAAAGCTTGCCGCTCACCGAAATGGCATTTTTTGGAATTCAAGACTAATCCAGCGTTCTTGACACAGGTAAGCACAACATCCAGACGCTTATTGTGTTCGCTGAATGTGCGACCAAAAATGACAACGTCGTCGAGGTAGCACATACAAATTTCCCACTTCATACTGCGCAGAATCGTGTCCATGAGCCGTTCGAACGTTGCGGCCGCGTTGCAAAGCCCGAATGGCATTACATTGAACTCGTAGAGTCCATCAGGGATCACAAATGCCGTTTTTTTGTCCGCCGGGACCATTGGCATCTGCTAACATCCTGACCGCAAATCCACCGACGAAAAATACGATGCTGAGTGCAGGCAGTGGATGGCGTCGTCAATACGAGGAAGCGGATAGACGTCCTTTTTAGTGAGCGCATTGAGGCGTCGGTAGTCCACGCAGAACCTCCATGTCCCATCTTTCTTCTTCACGAGTATCACTGGCGCCGCCCAAGGACTACTTGTTTCCTGAATTACTCCCTTTTCTAACATTTCGCGAACCTGCTCATTAATAATCTTTCTTTCCGACGGGGAAACCCGATAAGGCTTTTGCCTGATCGGATGTACCGTGCCCGTACTGATTCTGTGGCACGTGCGAGACGCTGGGATCGTGGAAGCATTGGCGCGTTGCGCCAAGTCGAACACCGGTAGGTGCCTTGAAAGCACACTGGGCAAAGCATTGATCTCACTGGTGCTAAGCGATTGGTTGATCATTTGAACAACCCGTCCATACTGGGAGCAGTTCCGTCAGTAACCGTGGCCACCGCGAAAAATTCATCTTGAATTCCGTAGCAAAATGTCGACCACCGAAGAGCACATCAACAGTACACGTGCCATCGGGACAGAGCGATTCACCACCGACTCCTACAAACATTCCCGGCTGATCCCACCGAAACATCACTTTGCGACGTAGTGCCTATTTAAAGACGAGACTTATCACAGAAATAGTCGCACCAGTGTCTACTAAAGCCATTGTGGGCACCCCACCAACAAGCACACGCACCTTGTTCTTTATCATAAAAACGGGAGGAAGTATATCTTCGTGCAGCGAATTCCCAGCGGCCTCGCCCCCATCGGCCCCGCTTGTTAGTTTCCCGGAGGTGGCGACGGCAGGCCCCGCCGTGGAGACGGTGAGCGGCGTGACCCAGGCGCTGACGGTGGAGTCAAGCTCCGATCGGAGGCGGGTGAAACGTTTCGCAAACTTCTTTGCCAGAAGTTATTGTCCGGTGTCGCGTGTGCTGGCCATCGTGCTCCAGGGTCCCGTCGGTCATTTCGCCAAAATCCGCTAGCAGGCCGCCAGGAAATTATGGGTCTCCCTGGGTTGCCTGGTTTGTCCAGGCAACCTAGGGAGACCCATAATTTCCGGTATTGGCACAGTAACGGAACGAATATGCAGTTTCATCGATAACCTAATCAAAGACATTCCACCAACATTACCTTCCTACGTCAAAGACACGACTAATTTTCTAGCTGATATTATGGATCTCGTCTTACCAAAAGACAGTCTGTTAGTTACTCTGGACGTCGGCTCTCTATACACAAAATATTCCGCACTCAGACGGCATCAAATATGTCACTCAGGCCTAGGGAAATTCATTCCCAAATAGTCCACTTGATGTTGAAACTCTCGGAATACTTCTCAAACTAGTCCTAGAAATGAACAACTTCGAATTCAACAACACGCACTATGTCCAAACTAATGGTACATCGATGGGAACAAAAATAGGACCCAACTATGCCAATATATTTATGGGTACATTAGAATGTAAATTTTTAAGTAGCACCCCGTTCCGCCCCTTTTTTTATCGAAGGTTCATCGACGATATTTTTCTCATTTGGTGCCACGGCGAAGAAAAACTCAAAGACTTCATCACCGCCTTCAACAACACGCACAAAAACATTTCCTTCTCGCACACGTATTCGGCATCGACCATAAACTTCCTCGACGTTTCCGTAAGAATACCGGACAATAGGCTTGTTACATCAGTCTACATAAAACCAACTGACCGACACCAATACCTCCATTTTAAAAGCAGCCACGTTAAGCACTGTGAGCTCGGCATACCATACAGTCAGTCCCTTCGGTTCAAGCGGATATGTTCTGACGCGGCGGATTTTGCCTCCAACTGTGAACAACGAAGCAAGGACCTCACTCGTCAACAATACCCGCCGTCTGTCATCAATGATGCCATCAAGAAATCTAGCAAGCAGGACCGCCGTTACTTAATAACCAAAACAAAATCTGATTCCGTAAACACCACTCCAAATCTCATTCTAACGTATTCAGCCTCACCCCCTAAAATAAACAGTATCCTTAAAAAGCACCACAACATCCTTCTCGAAAGCGACAAGTTGAAAAGCGTCTTCCCTGAACCTCCACGTGTTGTCTAGAGACGGGCGCGAAATATCAGAGACATTGTAACGTCATCTAAGGTGAACACTCCTAAATTCACAGGCAGCGGCCCCTGCAACAAACCTAGGTGCAAGCTATGCCCGATGATGAATAGAACCACCACAGTAAACAGCACTGCGTCGCCATTCTGCGTCACTTGCGTCACCAAGAGGAAATTTTGACTGCGAGCGCTCAAATATTGTCTACCTTCTTGAATGCACCGTGTGCAACGCCCAATACATTGGCCAAACTGAGACTCCATTCAGGATAAGAATAAACAACCACAGGGCACACATAAAGGCCCTGCCCCACCTTCCTCTCTCCGAGCACGTAAATGATCTTAATCATCCCTTCCATACATTCACAGCTGTGGTGCTCCAATCTGATTTCAAAACGTATTAGGACCAGGAGGTTCGCAAATCTTACCTTATTCACAAATTCAATACTGTGTCTGGTGGCATCAACGAAAGTACAGGCCGACTATCTTGCTTGCCCTGTCAGGCAACTAAACCAATTAACGACGCAAGCGGCTAAGTGTCTTTAATATTTTATATTCATTTTTATCATTATTGTTGTTGTTTCTTTAGGGCTCCACATGCAAATCTATGTGCACTATGAACTCCCGGAACTCATATTTTTCCTCTCTTTCTTGCTTTCTCTCTCTCTTTTTTTGCTTCTTTTTTTTGATGCACATTCATGGCGCTCCTGTTGAGATGCAGAAATGATGGTAGATTTCATTCTGTACGCATTGTTAATCTTTGTGTGTGTCCCGATTCTTTCTCATTGCATTTATTTTCGTTTGTTACCTCACGATATTTGGTTCCCCATCATGTTTTTTGCTGTCTTTCTATTATTGTTGTCTGATATGTCTTGCTCATTTAACACTGCACGCGCACAAGGTGCAAGTATGTCTTGTGTGCCCTCGGCGCTCACTCGGGCAGTGTCTCCTGTTGGGATGCGGAACTGATTGTCGATGTCCACCTGTTTTATTTTATTTTATTCCTATTGTTAATTTCTTGTTTGCTCTGATTTCATTTATTTTCATGTATTATCTTTTGATATTTAATTCCCCATCATGTTTCTTGTTGTCTTTCTCTCATTTTTATCTGGTATATTTCACTCAGATCGCGCTGCGCGCGCAAGGTGATGACATGTATTGTGTCCCCTTGGCTGAGCATCGCGCACTTTCGCTAGAGAACGGGTTCCACGGAGTATGACTCGTCAAACTAAACGACTCTCCTTTCTGTGTGATGTTTTCTCTTATTTTATTCTTTTTTTATTTTTCTCTCTTTTGTGTGTGTGTGTGTCTGTGCGTACATGCCTTTAACGAACCAAACCATTCAAGGTTGTTCGCGGATGCGCTACGTTTCTTTTTCTATCCTCCATTTTCCGTGAAACACTACGCGCGGACGATCCTTTGAACTATACCGGTACCGACCGCGCACAGAACAATCTGTCTTTCCCCCGTTCCCCCACCACCTCCTCTTTGTACTCCCCACACAACAACGACATTTGGCTTGAGGGGTCCGCGCTGCACTGCGGGAGTCGCAGCACCATGGACTCAGGTGATGGCAGCGCGAGTGTCTTCAAACGAGGGCGCACAATCTGCTACCAGATGAGCTCGGCCCACCCGTTCTTTATTATGGAGGCGCCGTGCGTGCGCAGACGTCATCTTGGACTGGCCTTTGCTTCATGGACACACATGCGTGTCCCCATCCCCCCGCCTTCTTTTGTGAGCTCTCCCCTTTCCACCCCCATTATGCATGTTCGTGAAGTGTATTTAAAGACCATGCGCCCATGAGAAACTTTCATCTTTGAAAAAGGGTAGCCTCCAGCCGAAACGTCAGAATAAATCCTATGTTTGTCACTGTGTCTTTCTGATAGTATGTTTATCCCGATAGCCAGGAAAAACTTTTTTTGATATATATATATATATATATATATATATATATATATATATATATATATAGATTGCCACGGTAAATGCAGAAGAGGCAACAGCCAGTCACCCTGCAAAATGGCACCGATCGAACAGCACGTCCTCTTCGTTGTCTTCGTCTACCTCCACGCCACAATCCGCGGTGCGCAAAATAAAACTGCGGACGGCCGTAACTGCACAACGCACACAAATGCACTAAAGTTCTGCGTCATTACTCCCCCCCTTCAAAAGCATCGGCCCGATGCTTACACAGGAATGAGGGAAGGAGTGGTGATCATCGTGAGTAATATGGCTTCATCCTAGCCACATGAATGATGTCCGGTTGTGGTGTGCGGCGGGAGCGTCCCGTGGTGCTCTCAGGAACAACTATATAGTTGACGTCGTTGACACGTTCAATAACCCGGTAAGGTCCGAAGTAACGGCGCAGAAGTTTTTCCGACCTTCCTCGTTGGCGCACAGGGCTCCAGATCCATACTTTGTCTCCAATGCAGTAGGAAACTTCTCTGTGACGTAGTTGTACCTGTGAGCATCGTAGTGCTGCTTAGAGCGAATGCGCAGGCGAGCTAATTGACGAGCGTCCTCGTCTCGGTGGGCGTATTGGGCAGCATTCACTGTGGTGGTTGTGAAGGGGTCAGGCAGAAGCATGACGTCTAACATTGTGGTAACCTCGCGGCCATGGAGCAAGCGGAAAGGAGTAAATCCTGTGGTTTCTTGTACGGTGGTGTTATAGGCCAAAGTTACGAACGGAAGAACGCTATCCCAATTCTTGTGATCCACGTCGACGTACATTGAAAGCATGTCAGCGAGGGTTTTGTTGAGCCGTTCGGTTAGTCCATTCGTCTGCGGATGATAAGCAGTCGTGCGACGGTGAACAGTGCCGCTGAGGTGCATCACTTCTTCAAGTAGTTGAGCTGTGAAAGCTGTGCCTCTGTCTATAATAACCACGGATGGTGCACCATGTCGCAGAACGATTTCATGAATGAAGAAGTTGGCGACGTCTTGAGCAGTACCGCGCTGAAGTGCTCTGGTTTCACAGTATCGTGTTAGGTAATCTGTCGCAACTATTATCCATCGATTGCCAGCGGAAGACTTCGGAAATGGCTCAAGTAAGTCCATTCCAACTTGTTGAAAGGGCGCCCGGGGTGGTTCGACAGGGTGCAACAGACCAGCTGGTTTTACGGGTGGTGTCTTGCGCCGCTGGCAGTCTCTGCATGTCTTAACGTAGTGCTTGACGGTACGAGATAGTTTCGGCCAGTAGTACTTGAGGCGGATACGTGCGAGAGTGCGCGTGAACCCCATATGTCCAGAAGAAGGTTCGTCGTGACAAGCATGCAGGATGTCGTCTCGCATCGTTGATGGCACCACTCGAAGGTTACTTTCAGCCCTGGGATCAAAGCTCTGCTTGTACAAGACGTTGCTGTGTAGAAAGAATGAAGAAATTACACGTCTGAATGCTCGTGGCGGCTGAGTAATGTGGCGAAGCTCTGGGGGGCACGAAGCTCTGGGTCATTACGCTGTTGCTGAGCCAAGTCAGATGCTGTCACGGCGCAGAGGTTGCTGTCAGTTACTTCAGGCGGAGTCGTTGCAACCGGAGCGCAGGACAGGCAGTCAGCATCGGTGTGCTTGCGCCCGGACTTGTAGACAACTGTAATGTCGAACTCCTGAAGACGAAGGCTCCATCTGGCGAGGCGGCCTGAGGGGTCTTTGAGGCCCGCAAGCCAGCACAAGGAGTGGTGGTCACTGACTACTTTGAAAGGTCGCCCGTACAAATATGGTCGAAACTTGGCTATGGCCCGCACAACAGCTAGACATTCTTTTTCTGTGGTGGAGTAGTTTGCTTCGGCCGAGGACAAGGTACGACTAGCGTAGGCGATAACCTTTTCGGCGCCTTCTTGCCACTGCACGAGGATGGCTCCGAGACCGATATTGCTCGCGTCTGTGTGTACTTCAGTGTCGGCGTCTTCGTCGAAGTGACCTAGAATTGGAGGCCTCTGAAGTCGCTGCTGAAGCTCACAAAAGGCGCGGTGTTGCTCGGTTTCCCAAACGAAAGGTACATTGTCTCTTGTCAGGTAATGCAAGGGCTCAGCGATCTTTGAAAAATTCGGCACGAAGCGACGGTAGTACGCGCAGAGTCCCAAAAAGCGCCGAACCTCGCGTTTGTTCGTAGGCGTTGGAAAGGACGCAACAGCTCGCGTTTTTTCAGGATCCGGGGAAATTCCTTCACGGCTTACGACATGACCAAGGAATTTGAGCTCCTCGTAACCAAAGTGACATTTTTCTGGCTTCAGTGACAGGCCAGCACTTCGGATGGCATCGAGTACCGCACGAAGACGCTGAAGATGCTGCTCGAAAGTCTCCGAGAAAACGACGACGTCGTCCAAATAAACAAGGCAGGATTGCCACTTCGGACCGGACAAAACTGTGTCCATCATTCTTTGAAAAGTGGCGGGAGCTCAGCACAGGCCAAAAGGAAGGACTTTGAATTCAAAAAGTCCGTCAGGAGTGATAAAGGCGGTCTTTTCCCGGTCACGGTCGTCGACCTCGATTTGCCAGTAACCACTACGTTGATCCATGGAGGAAAAGTATCTGGAGTGGCGAAGTCGGTCCAGCGAGTCGTCGATGCGAGGAAGAGGATAGACGTCTTTTTTTGTGACTCTGTTGAGCTTGCGATAATCAACGCAAAACCGCAATGTGCCGTCTTTCTTTTTAACTAGCACAACTGGAGACGCCCAGGGACTCGTGGATGGCTGAATGATGTCGTCAGCAAGCATTTGTTTCACTTGTTCGAGAATGGCGTCTTGCTCCATTCGAGACACGCGGTAGGCGTGCTGTCGGATGGGTCTTTCGGTGGGTTCAGTAACAATCCTGTGCTTTGCAACGGGTGTCTGCTTGATCTTCGACGTCGTAGCAAAGCAGTCGCTAAAGGAAAGCAAAAGAGAGCGAAGACTCTCTTGCTGCGAAGCTGATAGTGCAGAGTTGACATCCAGTTGAACAGTCGACTGCTTGTCTTCATTTGGGACGGCTGAAAGTTCTGCGACTGATATGCTGGTTCTCGCGTCGCCGATTTCTTCGAAGTGAGCGACAACAGCGTTTTTCGCGAAGTGCTGGTATATTCGCGACTAAAGTTCGTGAGTAGAATTTCAGAAGGCTGCTTGGTCAATTCGAGGAGGCCACGGGAGACGCATACTTGACGAGAAAAGATGATGGATGCATTGCTTTCAACAATTCCAAGCGCGGCTCGGTCGCTGTCGCTCACTACGGTGACCAGGACGCTGGAACGGGGCGGTATGGTCACAGAATCTTCACATACCCGCAATGCTACTTTGTGCGATTTGCAGCCCTGCGAACTTGCGTTGCGTGAAAATGTTATCAGTAGCTCTGGAAGATTTATAATGGCCCCATATTCTGTAAGAAAGTCCATTCCTAAAATAAGCTGCCTGGAGCATTCGCGTAGCACTACGAAATATCCGACGAAAGCAGAGCCGCAGATATGTACTCGAGCAGTGCATCTTCGAACCGGTGTCACGGGATGACCACCTGCAGTACGGAGCTGAGGGCCATTCCATGGCGTCGTCACCTTTCGGAGAGTGGTGACCAATTCACCACTCATAACGGAGTAGTCGGTGCCGGTATCAATGAGGGCGGCGACTTGGTAATTGTCGATGGTTACGGTAATATCGGCGGAACGTCCTGCGTCGTTATCGGAAGATGCCGGTACAGATAAATTGTCGTCGTTAACTGGTCGCGCCGGAGGATGTTTGTCAGAACGATGAACAGCGGCCCCACCCCCGGAGGTCGCTGTCCTCAGTTTTCCTGACGTGGGCGTGGACTCGGGGTCCTGTTGCGAATATCAGCGAACGTGCTGGGACGGCTAGGAGAGGTGATGCGGCGAGGAGATGGCGAACGTGACTGGCGTCTGTATGCGGGCGAAAACGGTTGTTGCGTAGCCAGGTACTGTTCAATCTCGCGTGGTCGCTCACCATTGATTGGCCGGCGCGCGTTGGGCGGAAATCCCTGCAGGCCCAGTCTCCTATAAGGACACTGGTAATACAGATGGTCCGCTTCACCACAGTGGTAGCAAAGTGGCCTGTTATCAGAGGTGCGCCACACGTTTGATTTCCGCGTAACCTGTCGCGGACCCACGTACTCATACGTGTTTCCATTCGAAGCGGGATACTGACGTGGCATAGCTGGAGCAGTGAAAGGCGGACGGCGTCCGGTAGGCAGTTGAGGACTCCGCAACGCCTCTGCATACGTCACGACTGGAACACCGGCTCGCACTGGTGCCAATGGTTGGGTAGCAGCCCTGAATTCCTCGCGAAAGATGTCGCCAAGTGCAGTAACAGCCGGCTGCGAAGTGGTTGTGCGCACTTTCTCGAGCTCTTCGCGCACAACGCTCCGCACGAGCTCACGCAGTGCTGCTGCATCATGTCCACAGGTGACACACGACACGGCGGCGACGGTGCTTTGGCGGTCGTACTGCAGGGACCGTTGTTGAAGCGCTCGCTCCATCGTCGTTGCTTCAGTTATAAATTCAGCGACTGTAGTTGGAGGGTTGCGCATGAGTCCAGCGAAGAGTTGTTCTTTCACCCCTCGCATTAGCAGACGAACTTTCTTCGTCTCAGCCATGTCAGGGTCAGCACGTCTGAACAAGCGCGACATGTCCTCGACAAACATAGCCACGCTCTCGTTTGGCTTCTGAAACCGAGTCTGCAGTGCCTGCTCTGCCTTTTCTTTCCTCTCGGGGCTGCTGTATGTCTCACGGAGCTGCCGTTGGAATTCTGGCCAGCTAGTGATCGAGCGCTCACGATTCTCGAACCACGTACGCGCGTAGTCTTCGAGGGCGAAGTACACGTAACGCAGTTTCCTAGAGTCGTCCCATTCGTTGACTGCTGCGACTCTGTCAAAGTGCTCAAGCCAGTCATCTACATCCTCGAACACGTCGCCGTGAAACGACTTCGGAACGCGTGCTGCGTAGACGACACTCGGAGTATAAGTAGGCTGAACAGTGTCGCACTGTTGCGACTGACCTGCTCCACCGGTGGCCATCCTTACCGGGCTCACAGGACCGTATTCAGGAGGTAGCCCTTGCAAGCGGCGGCTGTGGCGAAGTGGCTGGTTTTCTTCCGGCTTAGTGGGAATGATGGCAGGAAATCGAAGCGAGGATGGTAGGATTGATACCCAGCGCCTCCACCAGTCACCCTGCAAAATGGCACCGATCGAACAGCACGTCCTCTTCGTTGTCTTCGTCTACCTCCACGTCACAATCCGCGGTGCGCAAAATAAAACTGCGGACGGCCGTAACTGCACAACGCACACAAATGCACTAAAGTTCTGCGTCAATATATATATATATATATATATATATATATATATATATATATATATATATATATATATGCACACTAGCACTGGGTACAAGCAGCATTGAAAAAATGTGTTGATGCGTACATAACAAAACAGGTAGTAATATGAGTCGAGGTAAAACTTCTCACGTAAATAAGCTTGAAAAGATAAGTTACTTTCATTCGTTATGTATAACTCTAGGTTATTCCGTTCGATTATTGTGCGCGGTAAAAATTATTTAGCTTAAAGAGATGAGCGGCAAGTTAAGCGAGCTACTTTGTTATCAGGATAACGTCTCGGGGAGATTGCGGGAGGAAGAAGCCATTATGAAGCGTGCGATGATAGTGCAGTTTATAAAGTAAGGTTATGCGTCGAAAGTGATGTCGACGTGGTAGTGATTCCAACTCCGCTCGTTTTTTTAAAGCTATCACATTCGTGAAGCGGGAGTAATCAAAATAGATGAAGCGAACAGTATGGTTTTGCAAGGATTCAATGTTGTTGATGATATGTGCTTCATCAGGATGCCATGTAGCAGAAGCATATTCATTCTTTGGGCAGTTGAGGGTTGTGTAAGCGAGCTTTTTTATAAGGGATAAAAGAACAGTATTACCACAGATCAAGAACTAAAAAAGGCATACAGTGCCTTTTTTCTTTATTCTGATTGCCCTTTAAACCGCAGCTTACCTTTCGCCAGCTCGTGCGCCGATCTCCCAGGATCCCGTAATGCTAAATCATATTCTGAGCTAATCTACGTCCTATGCCGGTGTCACACGGTGCACTGGTGATCTTGATTAAGGAAGGCGTTGGTCTCGGCTTCGAACCCCGGGCAAGGATGAATTTTTCGGCAATTGGGAGGCTTTCATTTCGGAGAAATCCGTATGGATTTCCTTGTAGCCTTAAGTTACAATACGGGTGGATGCTAATTTTCTCTTTCATAAAACTCATCTGATAATTATGCGCATTAGTGCGTCGATTGTTGCTTCTTTCGTTATGGAGCAGCGCAGCGCCGAAGCGACGTAGTTAATGTAGCTCATGAAAAACGCTGAAGGAGATTGCTCTCGCTCAGACCCCGCCCCTGCAGTTCGAGACCCTGAGTATGAGCCTAAGCACGTTCTCCGTATTCGAGATGATGCGGGATATTATCTGTGAGTTGCCCCCCCTAGACTCCAGCAGGAGTCCAAGCACCCTGATGCAG
This sequence comes from Hyalomma asiaticum, assembly GCA_013339685.2. Classification (NCBI taxonomy): domain Eukaryota; kingdom Metazoa; phylum Arthropoda; class Arachnida; order Ixodida; family Ixodidae; genus Hyalomma; species Hyalomma asiaticum. The sequence continues at coordinate 134,725,261 of CM023485.1, forward strand.
TCTATACTGCGGATTTTCTGCCCTTCCCGTGTGTATAGAGATATCAGAATCTGCTCTAGAGGAGTGACGCTCCTCAAACCTTGTCGGGTGGGTCGGTACAGTAACACCTCGGACTTGGCAGGCGACAGGCTCTATACCGAACCGACTAGAAAGCGCTCCGTGACGTTTATTCGCCGCGGCCATAGTATGTATATTCAGGCAGGATTAGTTTCAAATGACAGTTTTCAATATTGCTATTTTCCATAACCGGTAAGAACTTGAACAATTAACCAGATTCATTGGTTTCTGCCTTTGAATCGACAGATTACTCACAGAACTTGACGTTCTTGCTCATTCATGTCAAGGGATGGTCTGACCTAATAGCTTTTATAGTTCTTTTTTCAGTGTTAGGAACGTTTTCTGGTTCATGTATTTATAATTTTGATCGTGTGTGTTCAATACATTGCAAAGGACTATAAGTAAGCTAGAGAGGAAGTTAAGAAACACACAGCGGGCGATGGAAGGAAAAATAATAGGCGTTGAATAAGAGACAGGAAGAAGAGGCAGTTGTCAACTGCGGCGTAGGCAATAGAAATAGCAGAGGGGAGATGGTGGAATTCGTAGAAACTAAACAACTCCATGTAATGAGTACTTTCTTTCGAATTAGTAAGAACAAGAAGGGGACTTTCAAAGGACCTAACGGATAAAAAAAGCACCCGCGTATCCACAAAGTGAATGATGTTAGAGGAGCTTGCTGGAAGTTCCTCCGTACACATCTCCTACCGTCATATATAGACGCGACAAGGTTGTTAAATATACGTTACATGCGCAATCTTTTTTAATTTACATTTGGATGCAGTATATACATTTTAATGGACTATATACATTATATATCCACAAAAGATGTCCTTTTACAAAGTACACGAAAAGCGTCCCTCACGGGAACTCGTTTCCCGTGAAAGATGATAGCCGAGCCCTCATCGCTTCGGCCGCAGGGTCTTGGCGGCGAGCCGAAGCTGCTGCTGCCTTGGCTTGTGCGGTGTTCATGCAGCCGAGCGGTAACGAAGTGTGTTCACTGCGTGAGCTCCCGGCGAAGAGAAAGGAAGCGCGCACGGGCTGAGAGTGGTGTGCGTCGCCTTGAGCGGCGCCGCCATCTAGTGAGCATTCTTGAAATTACAGGAAAGCCAACCCCTTGACACGGCCGGTCTGGACGCGCGCGCTCGCTCTCTCTTTTGCGGCCTGCGCACGGGGGGCTGTTGCTACCTATCGCCGCAACTTGGCGGGGGCGCTCCGAGCCAAACCTCTCTAAACCAGCTCCCGGCCGTTGCGGAGGCTAGCGCGCGCTGGGAATGCTCGGCCTCAGACTTGCCGTGTCACTTTCTGAAGCTCCTCTATATGCTATGCATGGTACCAATGCGATGAGAATACGGTAGCAAGCATATATATGGCTACTCTGGTGCTTTCCGCTTTTCCGAGGGAGAGGCACAAGCCACTGATTCGCCCGCTTCTGCCGCTCGTGAGAGCACTTAGCGATGCGCGTCGCGCTCAGAAGGCTCGGCCGCATAATTCGTCACCGACCGTCAGAACAAATGACACGAAACATTCTTTTTTGAAAGAAATTGGTTTCCAAAACGTTTACGTCAAATGCACATATGCCAACCATTAATGTACTTGAAAATGATAAAATATGGTCATTTGTATTCAAGCTGTCGCAATTCTTGCTTTATTACTAAAATAAATACCTCGAAAAGGGGAAAGTCACACTCCCCACAAGTAGCCGTGAGTCGCAATCACAGCAGAAGGAACATAATAATAATAATAATAATAATAATAATAAAAAACGCGCACCACACCACGCTGAGTCCCTGCATGCATATAAATTCCCAAGCTCTCACGTGTCCAGAGCTGCAGCGTGCAAGAGATGAGAAAAATCGTTTTATGCAATAACGTACGCCGCAGGCGAAGAAAAATAAAGAACTTTCACAGAAACCGTTCAGCATCATGCAAAATGTTGTCCTTGGTACTAAAATAATATAATGCACAAGAAGAACTGAAAAGAAAAAAAAAAGGACTGCTGATAAAACACTGTCGTGATGCTTACAGCTACTTTAAAGTAGTCACATCGTTCACAGCCGGAAATGTTTCCGCGTGGGCTTGTGAATATAGCCAGAGGGCTTGTCATTCTGATCTGTTACCTTTTTGTGTAGTTCACAAGAAGAATCCGGAGAAACTTTTCAGAGATGATGTGCGCCGACACTCTGGCGTGACTCTTGTCCACACCTTCCGACAGTCCAGAAGCGGCGAATCTTCAAGATTTGACTGAACAGTAAATTGCAGTGTCTCGAGGATTTTCTTTCGGTAAAGATATTTCACTGCCTTCTCGGAGAACGTCACGATCTCATATGATGGTTCCGGGAAACATTTTGACAATCACACAATAGAGCGGTTCGCCACAAGGCTGGGCAAATCCGTCTCATTGTAGAAACTAAGCAAAAGGACCCACTTCGGGACATCTGCATCAGCATGCCGTCTATCATCTGAAAACTGCGTTATGTTTATGAAGGACACCGTGGTGGAAGGCTCCGGGAATTTCGACCACCTGGTAATCTTTAGGGTGCACCTAAATCCAAGCGCACAAGCCCCAAGCATTTTCGCCTCCATCAAATATACGATGGTCAAGTTTGACCAACCAACCAACCCATTCTTGTTGCTAGTAGCACTGAGTGTGCCTCTTCTTATGCCGAGTGTATGAGTACTTAGAAAGCCAGACTGTCCCCACACGCACCTGTACTGCTTCCACCACTTTCTACACGCGGAAAAAATAATTAGCACGGTAAAGTGGCCGGGAACAACTGGTTTACCATACGAAGCGCATGCAGAGCAACGCGCTTTGGGGGGTTGGCTCGCGACGCCCTGGCGCGGAACGCGCCGTCGTCCTGTATAGAAACAGATCCATTGTAGTCGTGGCAGCTGCTCAGGCCGTAAAAGAGAGAGCGAGCGCGCGCGTCCAGACCGGCCGTGCCCTTGAGCGGCGTGTACACGCCGCCGCCGGGCAAGGCGCGAGCATAAGAAGCTTGCTGAGCGAGCTCTTAAAAAAAAACGAAATATATTTTGTAAGGTGAAGTATAGTACAAGACACGGCAGTGGTTGGCAAGATCAAGATTAGTGTCTAAGGAGCAGTAAGGGACAAAAACAAAGTTAATCACAGGTAAACAGGCCAACCTCAATGTCGTCAAGAAAGAAACGCAAACATGTTTAAATGCACTTATGAACAAGGATGAGACTCTAGGACACGAAGTAAATGAGGCCATAGAGAATATGAAGGAAAATATTAGGCAGACCACCGAAGCAGCAATTTAAGTCGGGGGCAATGCAGTAAGCCAAGATGCATAAGCTATCGCAAACTATTAATATTTTATCAGACAACGCGAACAGAAGAAAATAACTAACTCAAGAGGTGACAGAATTCACCGAGCTATCTCAGCTCAAGAAGAAAAGTAGAGTCAGTGACATAGACAACCATAACGTGAACGAAATAGAAGCAGCAGCCGGAAAAGGAGGCTGCATAAGAACAGGAAAAAGAAGAGTTTTAAAGAAAATAACATAATTCATCCAGTGAAAGATTTGCAGGGCCACATCTTTAGTAACTTCAGTAATATAGCCAAGGGGGCTGCGGACTTCTATTGGGAACTCTACAGCCCAAATACGGGTCACCCCACCGCGAGTGTAATAAACGCCTATCAAAACAACGAAGTTTCATGCGTCCCTGCGGACGGGCTTAGTAGACCAATGAAGGGAATATCCCGCGGGAAAGCAGATTGAGAAGACGTCATAACCGCCGACTTGATCAATGGTGAAGGAGACTTCCTAATTAGGGCGTTCGCAACAGAATACATAATATGCTCCGAAATTTCAAATGCACCAGTAAGTCGGAAAAATACAAACATTCTCTTATTACACAGGAAGGCCAATGTAAAAGATTTGAATAACGACCGGCCGATCAGTCTACTGTGAGCACTATACAAAAGGTTCATAAAGGCTATTTCAAATAGAATAAGAGCCACGTTTGAATTTAATTAACCAGGAGCGCCTGCAGTGTTCAGTAAAGGATACTCCGCAATAGTCCTCCGCAATACTCCTTTATGCGACGATTAAAGTAATCGAGAAATCCGCTCAGTACAACAAGCCCCTCTAAATGGCTACGACTACGAAAAGGCTTTTTACTCGGTACCAGAAGTTCTGGAGGTATTGCGTCGTCAACGAATATGTGGTAGCTACGTAAATACGATAGCCAACATTTATATTGTACAGCCACCCTACTCCTCCGTGAGAAAAGCAAGAAAATACAGGAAGGTGCGAGACAAGGAAATACAATTTCGAGGATGCGATTTACTGCATGTTTGGAGCAAATGTTCAAAAGGCTGGACTGGGGCGAAGCAGGAGTTGGGATTAACGGAGGATATCTGAGGAACTTACATGCACTATGCCAACGGCACAGTGGTCTTCAGTAGTGATGGCGAGTAGCGGAAGATGAATGAATGCTTAAGCCGAGAAAGCGCTAAGGTAGGATTAAAGGGGTCGTGAAACGTTTTCTGAACATTTTGTACTAAGTGTGTATTCGGGATCCTGACCCTCCATTCAACAATATACATTGTTACATTCCACCGTGTGCGTTGATTTAGAGCGGTAAAAACGCTGCTTCAGTTTCACTGCGCGCGTTTCCCTGAACACTACAGATGACATGATGTTAGCAGCCGCAGTCCCTCCGAGATTGGCGCACCCTCGGAGGCCACGGAAAAACAAACCGTGCTGGAGCTTTTCTTCCGAATGGCGGCACTGCACGGTTTCCAATTATTCTCTTTCTTTCTAGCTTTCAAGTAAATCAACTTTTTAGAGCAAACGTGAGTTCACTATGCCTTCGAACTAAAGGATATTTTACTGAAACATCACCGAATAGTACCACACAGGCCGGTAGTGCCGCATAGTCTTTTCGGGAGCGCAAGAATGCCGGGGTTTCAAACGATTGTTATTAGATGTGCACTGAATATTTGGCCGAAATATTTCGGGATCAGCTTGTCGAATGCGTATTGAAGCAGTGATAATTACCACTGGGCACCGTTCTGTGTCCCAACGAGTTCTCTCCAGCATCTCCCAAAAGCCGATCGCGCAAACTTACAAGAGCTACCAGCTGCTAATGATAAAACCACATGGGCGAAGCTGACAGCCTTCCACAGTGATGGGCCGCCGCCCCGTCCAGCTGGGAGATGGGGATGTCCGAGCAAAACAAGGCGGCGCTCTGGTCCCCACAAAGATTGGCTGGCTCGAAAGATAAGCGCCTTCGTTTATTTTCGTTGATCTTCATGGAGTTGACTGACGACTACTGTTGTATGTGAACTACAGCTTCATTACAATTAGAGATAAAACAATGGATGTCCTTCACAGAGAAAAATATGGCGGAGTCGTCTGCGTCTACGCTAAATTTAGCGTTATGATTTATATTGATAACATCATTTATGTAAATGTTAAATGGCTAGGGCAATAGTATACTGCCAAGCGGGCCACCGCAAAATAGTGACACGACTTGTGACTTCGAGTTATTTAATTGAACAAATTGTAGCCAATTTGACAAATACGAGAATTTCATCAAAGCACGTACGTACATCGCCACTGCCACTGCCAGAACGACGGAATGCATGCAAAGAGAGGGGAAGCGTAGCGATGGACGACACAGTGTCGAACGGATGGAATAAACTTTACTGGTATGAGCGCGCGAACGCGCTCCGACGCTGGGATGGAAAGGCCTAGCCTGACAGCCACTTCTTGGACGGCCCATTTTCGGTCAGCATGGCTGGAGCTGCAGCGTCCGCCGAGGTAGCATCGGGAATACCACAGCGTTGCACTCCCAGAGCATGTGTGTAGGCGTAGCCGCGGTGAACTTGCAGTTGTTACAAATATCATCAGGACACATTTCTGGCGATATGATGTTTAGTCTGGGTGGATTTGGGTAAGCACCCGTATGCAAGAGCCTCAGAGTTAGCGCTGAGGCCCGCTTTGCTTAGGGTTAGGCGGTGCGAAACCCGAGCGTGACAGGCAGAAATGCTTAGTGATTTCGTCAACGTGATGTCCCTGCTTTCTACGACCTCGAATCTGCCAGATCCGCGCGGTCGGTCAGTGTGCGCGAGAAACTCTGAGCGGATTCATTGAGGTTTAGGGATGAGCCAGATATCTGCCCGATGTGAGCACGGAACCAAAGGTTCGTGGTTGCTAAAAATGTTCAGGCGCAAACAGAAACGAGGAAAAGAGTAGAGAAAGACGCAGACCAACGTCTTTCCTGGTTCTACTGTTTTCCTCGTTTCTGTTTGCGCCTGAACATGTTTAGCAAGCTAAGTCACTAACTAGCCCAAAAACAACTGCTTCGAAAGGATCGTGTGATGACGAAGTTCCTTAGGACTGTTTTGAAGAAGGCGTCGGGACTGCGAGGTGATTCTGCCGTTCACGAAGCACCCTATTGCAGGTCAAGGGTAACTAAAGATTAAAGAGTAACTAGACTTCCATGCTGTCGTTGATGATAGCGAGTGCGATTGCAAGCTGCTCGGCATCTAACGGATCTTTGGTATTGGTGGAGATACACTTGGAGAGCTAATCTTTGTGATGCATAACAACCGCGGTGCACTTGAGACCTCATAGATACGGCGTCAACGAAAGAGGCCTTGCTGTCGTATTGGTAGTTCTTGAGGACAGCGGCGGCCTGGGCCCTGCGTCTTGGGTGAACATTTTTGGGGTGCTCCGGGAGAGCATTTCTGGGGATTTTGTGTTGCAGATGTAAGATCTCTAACACTTTGTGGAATTTCTGTGGAGTCACCACTATATGGGCGTTCCGTGTGTCGGAAGTTTATTGAGGACATGTCCGCCAGTCACCATCCCAGGCAGCACAACAACATTGGACCGACCTTCGCGCAACGTTGGAAAACATTGGATACAATATTGGAACAACATTGGATTTCGGGGTCCATGCTACACTTTAGACAAGATTCGTCCAATGTTGGATAGCAGTGTTGGATAGTGTTGGATAGTATAACGTTAGAAAAATCGGGAAAGAATGGCTTTGGCCAACATTGTCCATCGTTTGTATTTTCAATATTGGTAAGCTTGTATAAACAATGGCAGCTCGAACTGTTTTCTCCAGTGTTTATTGATGGCTGTTCCATCATTTTTTGCCAGCATTCATCGTTGGATGAGGTAGCATTTATTGCCAGCCTTCTTTATTGGATGACCCTATATTTTCCCCACCTTTTTTATTGGCTATCATGCACGCACTTAAATTTGTTTTGCCGAGGGTTCTGGCTCTAGGCAAAAAGCAAGAATATCCACTAAAGTATGGGAGTAACAATAGCTTTATTTTGTAGTTAGTATGCATGTATGTATTGCCAGCTTGGGAAATGAATTTTTTTATGTTCACGCTTCATGGTTATGACGATAGCATAAAACAGACATCAATGGTCAATGCACTCGTATGTTAATACCGAAACGTATCTTTCGAACACATACACACATACATATAAGCAAAACGTCTTCTTTGTGATACATTTTATTCGCGAGTTTAAGAGACATGAGAAGGGATTGAAAAGAAACTTCTGATAAAATCAATAGATGAATATTCACTCAAAGTTTGAAGTCCACTGTATATGATCAGCCTCGAGAAAACTATACGCATAAGCACCAGAAGCAAAAAGAAGAGGCACAAGAAAACGTACGCCTAAAACTATGCGGCACGTTATGGTTTACTTGCTTATTAAATGGTGGAGTAGCTGAAGCTTGAAAGGTTCCTTAAACAATTGCACGAAACAGCTGAATTATATAAATTAAACACTTCAAGTAAAACAACATATGTGAATGTTAGGATACGGTGATGTGTTTCAGCATGCAGAATCCGGAACGGAGGGTATGTGGGGACAAACCGACGACTTCTAAAGAACCGAAACCCAGGAACAAGAAATGACCGTTAAAGAGCAAAAGGAAAACATGTTTCGCGCAAGGGAAAAAGCAAAAAAACATGAAAGTCACGCGAACCAAAACAGCTTTGCTAGGAGCGATTACTTCATCTGCCGCGATGTATACAACAAAGCCCACCACGTGTGTATTTACAAACAGACAAATCTAAAGAAAATACGCAGTAATACATTATAATAAACCCGACACACACCAAAATGAGGGTATGGACACAACGGAACTCACAATGAGTAAAATAAACGAATGGCTAAAATCGGTACAAAGCTTTCAGGAAAACTTTTAGATCAGTCCGAACACGCTGAGGCTCATCTGTTCAGTTCACCTATAATGTCCGGTCCGAAGAAGCGCAGGGCTGCCACTTTCTCACTATGCAGAAGTTTGCAGTCGCGAGTTCCGTGTCCGTAGTCCACTTAGGTTTTCTGACTTCCTAAACTCGCCAGTTTCAGCAGATATCCGATGCCCCCTTCGCCTGCCTCACCCCCCCCCCCCCGCTGGCTATGAAGAAACACGTCAAACAGGTATGCCTAGCAAAACGGATTAGTGGAGCCCACACAGCGCCCCCTCCCTCCCCCCCCCCCCCCCCTGCCGCGATAGGCTTCGATGTTCCGCCGCCTCCTGTACCTGCTGCTCGAGGTAGACAGTTAACAAAGGCTTTTCCTTACCTTCCAACGTGCTGCATATACCGTATTTGCTCATGCACAACTTATACCGTGCTTACTCGCGCATACCACGTAACTCGTGTTTTCTTTTTCTGCATGAATGTAGAAGTTCTAGAAGGTGCGTGCATTGCATGGGAATTTCGCAAATACTTCCGAAATATCGTGCGAGGAATCTTGACGCGTGCTCAGCTGAGATGTATCAAATGAAATGTATCACAAAAACGAAGGTAGCTTTCACTCAACAGAACGCGTACTTCAACAGCCAAATGCATCCGTAGGCTACATTTGTGACTCGGGAATTGTCGTCGCTGGTGCTGTCAGCGGCATCTCCGAACTCCAGTATCAAGCGGGACTCATATTCACGTGTCGAAATTTTCGTGGCGGCACGGCTCTCAGTTACCCTGCAAACGCTGTTTAGTTTTGTAGGTATCGCCAACACGTCGCTACTAAACAATCAAAATGCGATCGGCTATGCAAAACCTGGGCTACCGGACACGCAATACTAATAAAGTACAGCACTAGCCTACACCACGTGGTCCTGGGTGTCACGGGAGAGCATACGAGTAATATTTTTGCGTAAACCATACATAAACTGGGAGTGCAGAAATTGCGTTTGGGCGCTAATTATTCGAGTGCTCAAGGAAGGTACATATATATTAACGTTGTTTCAAATGAAAAAGAAATGATTGCTTCCAATATGTCGGTTGTACTTCCCAATTTGAACAACATAGGCGCGACAATATCTCCGTCTGGATAATATTATCGCGCAAGCAGCATTGCTGTCCTGTATTGGTGAAACGAGCTAGAATGTCTGGACAGTATACACAGCCTACTTCTATGATTTTGCTGCTGGGCACCTTGGACCATGTCATGGCATTGTAGATGTAGTTTGCTCAACTTCCAATGTGTAAGTTCTAGCATACTTTCCATACACTTAGCTAGAACTTGCGCAAATAAACAATTGCGTAAATTATAGACAATTTTTTGTACTGCTCTGAATACAAACAAAATGACTTTTCTGAACTCATTTGCAGCACCGAATCGAGCTAGTGGTCCCTTCATATTGGGAAAACTGGAAATATATCATGTGTACTTGCCTCCCGATATATCATGTGTACTTCCCAATGTTACCAACATTGGTGCTACAACTCTTGTCTGCGGAAAATATTGTCTGACACAGAACATTGGAAGTCCAACATTGGCGATGCAGTGAGAGTGATTGGACAATATATACAGCCTGCCGCCATTACATAACCAATATTGATAGGATTATGTGGAAAGTGACCCATCATTACCATTCTTGTGGACTGGCCCGACCAATACTGTATGCTGAGTGGCAACCATGGCCCATTTTTGCCTTCTTTACAGGATGGAAGAACCACTATTGCAAATTGAATGGTTACGATGGGCCAATGTTGGAGACCTTAGTAGATGAAATTTCCAATGCTGGCTTATGAGTGGTATCACAGGGCCTTCATTGGACCTCCGTAAGCCAACAAAAAAAAACAATATTGGCCTGAGCATCTGTGCTGCCTGGGGTGTAGGATATGCGTGGGACCTGAGAGCGCTCGTGTGCTTTCACAATTTCCTTTAAGGTGTTGTGGATACGAAGCTGAATTACCCTGTCGGTACTGGCGTTCAAGGGAGCCCGATGATGCCCTTGACTTTAAACAGTTGGTAGTGGGCGCTCATCTGTATATTTCCTTTGTTCACTTCTCTTCCTCGTTTCTTTTTGCGCCGGGACATGTTTAATGAGCTCTTGACTACTTTTGTAATAAGAAGGCTTTCTCAGTGACAACCGTTACGTGCACATCTAGTGTGCCCTGCCAAAGCTCGAGCCCGTTTCCAGTGTCTTTGTGAGCAGCCCCAGTGTGGAGCATTAAGTCACCGCCGACTTTTAAATCGCTGTTATAAGCCAAGTTGCGTGCTTTCGTGAGAAGTGCCTTAAATTTTTGCTTTGGTCATTAAGGTTGCTGTATAGGTTGAGGATGAAGATGCTTTGACAAATTTGCCCTGCGGCAGTATCTCTAGAAAGACGTGCTCTATGTTGTAAAGCACCAAGTCACGTTCTATATGTGTTAATTTCTTAGACACTAGCGTACGGACACCTCTTCCGTTCGGGTGGTGATTGGGTAGAAACCACGGAGGGTAATCGACGCACATTGCGTTTCTTCTAGGTTTGCAATGCAATCCGTTCGCGCAGGACAGCGAAGGATGGGGAGCATTAAGAGCATCCTTCTTCATGCAGTGGACAATACATATGATGATGATGATTATTATGATGATGGATAAACTAGCCTAAGGACCCCTCTTCTTTCCGTTCGGGTGGTCGTTGTGTAGAAACCAGGGAGGGTAGTCCAGGCGCATTGTGCTTCTTGTAGGATTACAATGGAATCCGTTCGCGCAGGACAGAAAAGGATGGAGAGCATTGAGAGCGGCCCTTGTCATACAGTGGACAATAAATATTGAAACGGGCACAGGGATACGCTTGTAATGGGGAATATTTGAGCTACGGCGAGATGAGCCGTTGCAGGTCCAATGGCGGATCATCAGCCTGCGCCCCACTGCTGCGCATCCTGTGTTCCTCTCGAGATCATCGTCGTCTTTGCTATTCTTGCACCGTGACAATATGATGATAATGATAAAAATCATGGATATACTAACTTAAGGACACCTCTTCCTTCCATTTCAGCGGTGATTGTGTGGGAACCAGGGAGGGTAGTCCAGGCGCATTGTGCTTCTCGTAGGATTATAATGGAATCCGTTCGTGCAGGACAAAAACGACAGAAAATGATGGAGAGCATTGAGATCGGCCCTTGTCATACAGTGGACAATACATATTGAAACGGGCACAGGGATACGCTTGTAATGGGGTATATTTGAGCTACGGCGAGATGAGCCGTTGATCATCAGCCTGCGCCCCACTGCTGCGCATCCTGTGTTCCTCTCGAGATCATCGTCGTCTTTGCTATTCTTGCACCGTGACAATATGATGATAATGATAAAAATCATGGATATACTAACTTAAGGACACCTCTTCCTTCCATTTCAGCGGTGATTGTGTGGGAACCAGGGAGGGTAGTCCAGGCGCATTGTGCTTCTCGTAGGATTATAATGGAATCCGTTCGTGCAGGACAAAAAAGGATAGAGAACATTGAGAGCGGCCCTTGTCATGCATTGGGCAATAAATGTGATGATAATGATGAAAATGATGGATATACTAGCGTAAGGACACCTCTTCCTTCCATTTGGGTGGTGATTATGCGGAAGCCAGGGAGGGTAGTCCAGGCGCATTGTGCTTCTTGTAGGATTATGATGGAATCCGGTAGCGCACGACAGAAAATGATGGAGAGCATTGAGATCGGCCCTTGTCATACAGTGGACAATACATATTGAAACGGGCACAGGGATACGCTTGTAATGGGGTATATTTGAGCTACGGCGAGATGAGCCGTTGATCATCAGCCTGCGCCCCACTGCTGCGCATCCTGTGTTCCTCTCGAGATCATCGTCGTCTTTGCTATTCTTGCACCGTGACAATATGATGATAATGATAAAAATCATGGATATACTAGCGTAAGGACACCTCTTCCTTCCATTTCGGCGGTGATTGTGTGGGAACCAGGGAGGGTAGTCCAGGCGCATTGTGCTTCTCGTAGGATTATAATGGAATCCGTTCGCGCAGGACAAAAAAGGATGGAGAGCATTGAGAGCGGCCCTTGTCATGCATTGGACAATACATATGATGATAATGATGAAAATGATGGATATACTAGCGTAAGGACACCTCTTCCTTCCATTTGGGCGGTGATTGTGTGGAAGCCAGGGAGCGTAGTCCAGGCGCATTGTGCTTCTTGTAGGATTATAATGGAATCCGTTCGCGCAGGACAAAAAAGGATGGAGAGTATTGAGAGCGGCCCTTGTCATGCAGTGGAAAATACATATGATGATAATGATGAAAATGATGGATGTCGTCCATATCATTATCACCAAATGAAATAACATATCTGGGTGGCACTACACGTGTGATGTAAGATCTTGTTTTTGCCTTGTAATGCGCGATATGTGTTCCCCTGTGCTATAAATGAGGTCACATTCCTCGCAAATGAAGTGTTGTTAGTTTTCGCTTCGTTTGTAATTTTGTGTGTTCCTTCTTGGGTCTTCGTTCTTGTGCGCAACGCTTCAATTCATGATGTTTCACCAACAAGCCCAAGTTGCAACCCTCTTGAAATTTGGGCGGTGATTGTGTGGGAACCAGGGAGGGTAGTCCAGGCGCATTGTGCTTCTTGTAGGATTATAATGGAATCCGTTCGCGCAGGACAAAAAAGGATGGAGAGCATTGAGAGCGGCCCTTGTCATGCAGTGGAAAATACATATGATGATAATGATGAAAATGATGGATGTCGTCCATCTCATTATCACCAAATGAAATAACATATCTGGGTGGCACTACACGTGTGATGTAAGATCTTGTTTTTGCCTTGTAATGCGCGATATGTGTTCCCCTGTGCTATAAATGAGGTCACATTCCTCGCAAATGAAGTGTTGTTAGTTTGCGCTTCGTTTGTAATTTTGTGTGTTCCTTCTTGGGCCCTCGTTCTTGTGCGCAACGCTTCAATTCATGATGTTTCACCAACAAGCCCAAGTTGCAACCCTCTCGAAATTTGGGCGGTGATTGTGTGGGAACCAGGGAGGGTAGTCCAGGCGCATTGTGCTTCTCGTAGGATTATAATGGAATCCGTTCGCGCAGGACAAAAAAGGATAGAGAGCATTGAGAGCGGCCCTTGTCATGCAGTGGACAATACATATTTATTTATTTATGTATTTATTTATTTATTTATTAAAGGTACTTTCAGCGCCCGAAGGCATTACAGAAAGGAGTGGTGAAAAATAATAAGTGCAGTTAAGAGGGGAAAAAAAAGAAAAAAATTACAGGGCGTCTTGTACAGCGAGCTTGAAATCCTGAAGGTTCGTTATACAGGCAATGGAGGCTGGAAGGTGGTTCCAGGCGGCGCTTGTTCTTGGGACAAATGTCGTTGCACAATCGGCTGCGACAGGATTGTAGGCCGACCTTAAAGCGATGATCGATCCTTGGTGATATGAAACGAGGTGGATGAAACAGGGAGTCCTTCAAAGAGCTGTTATAATGGTAGATTTTATGAAAAAGATTAAGGCGAGACAATTTGCGGCGCAATGAAAGATCAGGCAAGTTCAGGGTGCTCTTCATGGATGTGACACTGGAATGACGTGAATAATTTGATAAGATGAAACGTGCTGCGCGATTCTGAATGGCTTCGAGAGTTTGAATGAGAATGGCATGAGTTGGGTCCCATATGGCGCATGCATACTCTAATTTTTATCGGACCAATGTTTTGTACAGTGTTAACTTGAGTGACGTTGGAGCGGAAGAAAAGTTTCGACGCAGGTACCCAAGCATGCGGTTAGCGTTGTTAGTCACATAATCTACGTGCTTATTCCATGAAAGATTAGAAGATATGTAAACACCAAGGTATTTATAATTGTCAACAGATGGTAATGGAATGTTATTGAGGGAATAGGTACGCGGACAGTGGATGGCAGTGTGACATGAAACTCGCATGCTCTTGCATTTAGCTATATTGAGTGTCATGAACCATGCCTTACACCATGTGAATATGCTATCTAGGTCGCGTTGAAGGTTAAGATGATCAGTATGGCTGGTAATTTTGTGGTAGAGGACGCAGTCGTCTGCGAATAGTCGGACAGTTGAGGAAGAAACACAAGAAAGAAGATCATTAATGTAAATTAGGAAAAGCAGTGGGCCTAAAACGGACCCTTGTGGTACGCCAGATGTTACAACAGAATTAGATGAACAAAAATTGTTAGCTGTCACGTACTGGCTACGGTTAGAAAGGAATTCTTTAATCCATGCAAGTACATTGGGGTCAATGTTGAGCTGGTTAAGTTTGAAAATGAGTAGTTCGTGTGAGACGGAGTCAAATGCTTTGGCGAAATCTAAGTATATGCAGTCAGTATCAAATTCAAGATCTGCGTTAATAAACAAGTCGTTAGTAAAACACAGCAACTGCGTTTCGCACGAAACTGCTTTACGGAATCCGTGCTGATAAATGCTAAAGAAGGAATTGGATTCAAGGAATTCAATGAGGTGCGAGTATATTACGTGTTCTAAGATTTTTACTGGAATGGATGTTAATGATATCGGACGGTAGTTATTGGGGGAATGTACATCACCAGATTTATGCACAGGAACGACCTTCCCAGCCTTCCAGTCAGGTGGCAGTGTGGACGTCTGTAATGACTGTTCAAAAAGTTTAGACTATATCATAGAAGAATAAACTTGAGTACACTTCAACATTTTTGATAAGATACGATCTGGACCTGCCGATGACGACACTTTCAAGTTGACAATAAGTCTTTCGACACCAACTGCATCAATGACAACAGGGTCCATCGAAAAGAAATTGGCTCTTGTTAAATGCGGAAACGTCGTAGGAATGCTATTATGAAAGTGTGCAGCAAGGACATTACTCAGAACGTTGCAGCACTCGCCAAGAGCAACTGGGACATTAGCCTGGATTAATTGGATATACCGCTCTTTAGTTCCGCTAATAATGCTTCAAAACTTCCGTGGGTTAGAGCGTAGCAGCGAGGGAAGAGTTTCATCGTAAAATACTTTTTTAGCTTTCAAAAGCGCAGTAGAGAACTCTCGGTTAAGTGTCTGATAGGATGACCAATGATCTATTCTGGCTGTCAATTTTGCGCGTCTGAATATCCGCTTCTTTTTATTGCGCATGCCTTTCAGCGTGTTATTAAACCACGGAGAACGGGGATTCGATGGAACTTTTCTCTTAGGAACAAAGCGATCAATTAGGGATAGCAGTTTGTTCTTGTATTCTAACCAGTTCTGCTCAACTGAAGGCCAAGCTAGGGTTTATTTACAGGAGAGCGCGGAGCGCAAGGTAGTCGGTGAAGCCGAGGCAAGATGGCGTCCAACCGCTAGAGAAGAGATCGTCCTCGTCGTCTTCCACCCTTGCCTGGCTCATACTTTGATTGCCTGTCTGATACCGTAGCACTCCCCGGCTCACAGACGAAGCCCGCTGGGCAAGTAGAAATCACTGGGAAACGGCAGGATGAAACGGCATGCGACGCGCAACATGTGTTAGCTGTGTTCGGCTGGAACGAGGACCAACCTACGTTAAGCGGGCCACCACGTACGTTAAATCGTTCAATCGATCGACAATCACAAATGGTCCAGTATACTGAGGCAGAAACTTGTGTCATAATCCGCGTTTACGCTGTGCGGTCCACACCCATACAAAGTCCCCTTTGCTGTAGAGGATGGACTGGTGTCGGCTGTCGTAGCGCTCCTTAGATCGGTGTTGTGACGCCACGGTACGAAGTCGAGCGATCCGACGTGCTTCTTCTGCAAGGCACAGCGTCTTGGCAACCGAGTACTCGTTGTTGCAGTCAAACGGCAATATTGTAAAAATGCTCCTTAAGGGTAGACGCGCGTACAGAAGATAAAAAGGACTGTGATCCGTCGTCTCATGCTTTGCGGTATTATAAGCATATGTGATGAATGGGAGCACGTCATCCCAGTCTTTGTGGTCGGAGGATACATACATGGCCACCATGTTGGTAAGAGTCCTGTTCGTAAGCTCTACAAGGCCGTCTGGTTTGAGGGTGGTAAGGTGTCGAATGCCGGGACTTTGAGCTACAGAGACGAAGTAATTCTTCAACGGCATCCGCAACAAACTGACGGACACAATCACTAATGATCACACGAGGGGAACCGTGCCTGAGAATAACAAACCGCAGCAAAAATGTGGCAACGTATGTAGCTGTTGAATATGGTATCCCAGCTAGCACACAAAGGATTTAAGACGTCTTCGAGACGGATATCCGAGACGTTAACGACGTCTCAGAGACGGCACGCGTAAGAAGTTTTGGTCTAGAAGACGTCGTATATCTCGTCTAATGTCCGTCTTGTTGCCCATAAACGAGACGTTTCCTGAACGTCTTTGAAACGTCTTCAAAAAGCTGGTCATTTCGACGGCTTGGGGGAGCCTCCAATAAACCCATTTACCGGGATTTCTGAATCCGTTTAAAGACTTACCAAAGACGTCATCAAAAAGCTGGTCTTTTCGACGGCTTGGGGGAGCCTCCAATAATCCCATTTACAGGGATTTCTGAATCCGTTTAAGGACTTACCAAAGACGTCATCAAAAAGCTGTTCCCGAAATGTTAGCCGCAATCTGAAAAAGAAGCAGGAATAGTGCTCGGGAACGGGGCGCGCCCACCAAAATTTTGATCTGGTTACCACCCTCAGAATGTAAGCTAACTCCTGAGGGGTACAAATAACCACAAAACATTTTTTTGCACCCCTCAGGCATTAACTCCGTGGTTCTGAAGGTGTCAACGGGATCATAATTTTGGGGGGCACCCCCATCCGCGGACGCCGTCCCTGCCTTTGTGGTAGTAGCTGCGACCTGCTATGTTAGCAGCAGCACCATAATCTTTTCGATGCTGCAGAGTGGGGAGTAGTGCCAGCAGAATACTTTCGTAGTTACATCCTAGGAAGAAGTCCTGGCATCGCAGTTGCCTGGAATTCTTTTTTTTTTTTTCGTGGTTAAAGGCATCAGCACTGAGTGCAACAGAGCAAAATAGTGCAGTAAGGTAGGTACACAGTTCGCAACAAGGCTTCATCAGTCTTAGCATTTAAGTCAAAATTGGCTGTCATGAATACAAAAATCAATCTAGCATGTAATTTGTTGAGTATGAAGCAAATCTACCAAAAATAGTAATGACATTACTATACCTTTCTGCAGTGAAGGATAGACAGTTTCATTGCAAGCGGCCTAGCAAGGAGGCCTCTGTGCCAATGATCACGCAGTCGAAACACTGCTACATCATCATTTTATTGAGAAACTAACTTGTGCAAGTTCAAAAAAGAAGAAAATGAGAAATGCCAGAAAAACAAAACAACAAATATTCAAGAGCAACTGCAGAAGAAATACTTTAAATATATTTGGAACTTATTAAACACTAGAGGCTCACAAAAGAGCACTAGTAGTCACACAATAATCAACAGCCAAACGACTATGCGCTTTTCACCATGAGAGCAGCGCATCCGGTTATATGAGCAGAGACAGAACAATGGATGACTGTGTGACAGCCGCTTTCAATCACGTTATGCAGTGTCTTCACCGCATAAAATCAAGGAATATAAACACAAGAACTCAAATATGACTCAGACATGAAAGTGAAAATTTGTCTAGGACATCAGCTGATGTAATGAAGCAAACTTTAAAAGACAACCAAAAATATCAATCAAGTGTCAACGAATATTGACGAAAGTGACCTTCAAAGAAATTAGCGCATGAAATATTAACAAAATCGGTATAATGAGCAAGGTCGCAATGCAGCGCACAATCTCTCACAGCGAGCAACGTTACATCGAGGCAACCTCCATTTCATAATGAAGATACATACGTGCTCGAAGTTGAATACAGTGGAGACAGCATTGAGGCGACGAAAAAGAAAAAAAGAAAAAAAAAGAAGCAATATTCTCAATTACATATACAAAATACAGATGTGGCTCTCTACAAAGCACTGTATTACGCACATATATGCAAATCTGACATGAACGGAGATCAAACTGGCAAGCATCAGTTGGAAGCCAAAAAAGAAAAAAAAAGAAGATTTTGGCACCCAGCACATGAAGCTATTCCTAAAAGGGACTTCAAATAACCATCAGGTCTACATGTGCAGGATTCTCTATCATTTACAATATACAGTGGTGTTCGGGACATCTCCGCAGGAAACTTGATGCATCTCCTGATGCTACCACCGCCGAATAGTATGGCACTCGTGAACGTTAAACTGCACATTACTGATTCGTAGTTTACTTTGGACGCATTCCCATACACAGCATGTAGAAATCGGGTGACACACATGCTTCACACTTAGACTGTGAGAATATTCTTCGAGGCGTGCTTACGTGCTCACTGCGCACTCGGTATGAAAGGGTCCCTGCAACACTTTTCGAACGCACTGAGCAAACGGTGCCAATCAATCGTTGAGGCTTCTGTGAACGTGTGAGCCAAATGTTATTGTGCTGCAAGCAGCAGTGGATTTGCAGTTTCATTTTAAATACATCATGCAATCGCCTCCAATTGTTCCAACAACTGACGTCACTAGCAGCACCGACCAACGACTTGCCTGCTCTTCTTTCAACAAGTAACGTCACTGGCGCCAACGGCTAGGTCCCTTCGCTCACCTCGGTCTTTTTAAAGAGAGGCACTCAGATTGCCTTTATTTCTTTAATGCAAAATGAACAAATATATATAGGCAAATGAGTTCTGCGGAAACCCGCAAGGGTGGGTAACGTTTGCCTTGTGCTACAAAACGGGTGGCTGCTAATTTTTCCTTTCATGAACAAATATATAATTGCAGACTACCTTTCCGTGACCGTAAGTTCAGCAGTGATATATCTGCCTCGAAAAAAGTAGTCGACGGCCTAGTGAGATTTGTTGGAACGAAGAGCAATGTTAATTACAGCTGTGTTTGAAACCAAATAAAAAATTCCCTGGTGCACGCAGCTCAATAATACTTGGCTCACACGTTCACAACAACCTCCACGACTGTTAGGCATCGTTTGCCATCGAGATTCCAAATGTCGCAGGGCTCCTTTATTAAATGGGACCTTCAAGGTCGCGCGATCTACGGGCACAGTGACTGCGCATCACATCTGTGCATAGCTTCAACAAATTTTCGCTGTGGCTTCGATTTCGCCTGCACAAAACTGCCTTCCATGGCCAGGTAATAGTGAATTTAGTACAATGCAACGAAATATGGCTCATTTGGGGTAGCGAGTATGTCACGGGGTAGGAGGAAAACGTCAAACGTTCCGCTGAAAACTGTTGAATGGCACCGTGGCTTTGATTTGACGATATAGGTATAGGCATGCACAGCTGGATCCCGGCACCGGACAAGTTGGCGGCGCCCGTACTAAATAATAAAAATAAACAAAATACGTCCAAACGTTCATGTATAAGTCGTCGTAACACGCCGCTCACCCATAGCCCGACGTACTAATTTTGTTCTTCGTTCGTCGCCTTATCATCACTGTCCTACGCTATCAGCCCAGCAACATGGTTCAAGTCTTCACTCCCCAGTCCGTACCACGTGAAACACTGGACAGCTTATGGCATACCAAAAATCTACTGTACACAACGGCATCCCTGTAACACCACTGTGGAACAGATAACAGGTCGTGTAATTATTTTGGTATTTGCGGTCTGCAAGAATAACGAACCCCAAATGCAGAAAACCGCAACAGCGTGGACAATGAGAAATAATAATAACGAACATTCGCAAACGAGTCACATGCCTCTGACAAAGTTTAAATATGACCGAGAACGAGCACAACGACACTCATGCTCATATGAATGCTGAGCTGCGAGAAGTCATTCCACCATCATAAGACGTCATGATTGCCTGCTTCAGTTCTGCTGACATGCCACAATAAACAATGCGCGATTTTCACATCCACATCACATGCACGTAAATTTCGCAGCTCTGAACTGAAATCTCACGACTGCAATGCAACAGTGAAAGGACGCGCGGCAACGGTTGCCCTACAACGCGCGATATCACATGCATGTATTCGTCTGTGTAAGACACGAGTAAATTACTACTACCTGACATTGTTGTACATGCGCTGCACTCGCTACCCGTAACGACCAAATGACAGGATGGTGGGAACGAAGCCAATGCACTCGTTACTCACTAATCAGGCTGAACACGCACATAGACCTAAGAAAATTTCAGAATGCAATCATACACGATGATCTGAATAATAAAACCACAGTTGCGTTGCTTTGCGTTTAATGCGTCAACTATCTTAGACCTTACATAGCATTAATCCTCCTTGTATCTGTCACAGACCGATTCGCCCTATCCACGGAACACATGAGTGATCTCACAGGCATCATGCTAAGCCATTCAAATGTGGTACTTACCATAGGCGGAGACTTTTTCATTTTCCGGGGGGAGGGGGGGGGGGTGCGGGGGCGCCGGGATCTTCGCTGTGGTCTTCTATCCTCATTCTCCAGCTACCCTTTCTCATCCTTCTTTCTCTAATTTTCCTCCTCACCCTCTCCCATATTTTTCAAAAACGCGGGGGAGCTCAGGCAATTTTAATTTTTTTTTCTGATGTAAACAGGCAAACTGCCACACGGCCGGACTGGAGGAGCGATGCGCGCGCATTTTCGCGCGTCGCTTCCCCAGTCGGCCGCGATAGCATCAACATCGCCGTGAATTCACATCTGACATTATTTTTTCTAAGAAATATTTATTTTACAATAAATGGAGCAATGTATTCCCAAATGAGACAAGCACAAGAGAAGAAAAAAACGTCACAGCAAGTCACTTTAGTGCAAATAATTTTGAACTTTACACGATTATTTGCACTTCACATTTGTTACTCACATTGTCATGCAATCATGACCCAGTGAACTAAACACCAGTTAAGGAAGTACTGATACAAAATTTAAGGCGATCGCGATAACTTGCGGGTAGATTTGTGTCGACACACACGCATCATCTACAAAATATCAACGGCTGATATAGCTTAGAACATATTTAATGTCAATTTTAACGTGCATGTTGCGCCACTGCATGCGAAACGCGCTTTTCTGTTTCAGGTAAACAACCAGTGACCAGTTGCGTGACTAGTTTGTGTTGCTGTCATGATTCTTGGGAGAGCGCTCATCCTGCAGGCGTTTCCGACGGAAAGAGGGGGCAGAATTGCATCGGGGTACAAACTGACGTCCTCGCCTCGGCAGCGCATTGTTGAGGGATCACGCATGTCTGAAACTTCCCAGAGGGCATTACAGCAGCACCCAGGGAGCCTTCACTCAAAAGAGTTGTCCGCGCGGTACTCATGTGAACGCGGTTTTGTGTGCACATGTAGTCAGCTGTGTTTACATGAATACCGTCCTGGGTGCAGCCTTACTCATAGCTCTTTCAAACGGAAAATGCGTCTGGGCTCCACAAAACCGTACACAAAATATTAATAATCGCGCGCTCGAGCCCTCGAGGTTTATAGCCGGAGTAAGCGGGTCATTAGCTACTTATTGCAAAAGAAAAAAAACAAGATGCAGAATTTTTGTGTCAGTACTCATACAACGTATCAACGTAATTGAAAAATGATTTACGAAACACCGGCTGCCAAAAGAAAGATTCCCCGGGCTAGTGTACGAGGTTCCGTGCGCCGATTGCCACGCCACTTACATCGGCGAGACAAAAAACTTTGCGGAAAGGATACGGTAACACCAAAATGACGTACGTAGCTTCAACGCTACGTGGAACGCGCTCGCAGAACACAGCGAAAAGAATGACCATCACATCAACTTCGACGACGCCCGGGTCCTCGACACGGAAGGTAACCGCACCAAAAGGCAGTTCTTAGGGCCGTGGCGCATCCAAACAACACCTGGAAATATCAACGGCTCAACTGGGACCCGGCCGGAACCAATGGAGAAAACAACACCGACACAAGAAAGGCGGAGGAACGACGGTGTAGAGAGGGGCAATCACTAAGAAAAGTCGCTAGCTTCGGAGCTGGCCGGACAGTCACCCCATGATGAAGACACCGAATGGGCCTCGAAACGTTGGGCCAGTTTTTAATTTCAATATTAAAAACTTAGATTAAGAAAAGTGGCTATTGAGTTTGTTTTTTTTTTTCGTATAGGCCAATTATTGGACTTCCGCCGCCGCTGTAGCGAACCGCTTTAACAAGAGGCCTCCCTTGGCGCCGCCATTATCCCCTTAAAAGGCGTAACCCCCCAAAAATCCGCCGTCGAGGCTGTGCAGTTGGCCTTTGTACTCCCGTGGTACAATCCCGAAAGGAGGTGTAACTTCTTTCATCGCCGGTCGTTCACACGCCACGCACGTGGATCGGCGAGTGTGGCCTCGCCGCAAGCTGTGGTTGATAGCCGGACCTATGCGCAACTCACATGGGGAGGAAAGCAATGCATGCTTTCCTACCCATGTGAGTTTATCATCGCGTCTATTGGCGTATCATTTATCAATAACGCTTTGCCGAGAGCGTTCAGCCCGTTACGATTATACTTCTGCACTACACATAACGATCCTCCTCTCCGGGCTCCGGCGGGGGCTATGCCCCCCCTTGGAAAGTTCGGGGGGACTCGAGCCCCCGAGCCCCCCCCCCCCCCCCCCCCCCGTACTCTCCGCCTATGGTACTTACATTTATTTTCGGCGAGACGTAGTTATTGGTGTTACGGGATCCAGTCACAGAAGCGCCGGAATTGAACCAGGGTTAACATAAGGAGGAAAGTAGAAAGAACATATTGCCACCACACAAACACACGCAGCAGTTGCAGCACGCTAACAGAATTTTCCCAGAAACGAAGGAAGAGCCGGCCGCCAACAACTTGACCACACTGACTCCACGACCAACCACGCACACGAGCTTCGCTGCCTTTGCTTCGTGTCTCCGCGTGTTTGCGCCAGCCTGCGCCCTCTCGCCTCATCTCCCCGGTAACCGGCGAGAAGGAGCCAGACATTCTGGCGCTTCCCTCCCGGCCCCATTGCAGCTGGCGACACCTCGGCGCAGTGCATTGTGTCGACGCCCGCCGACGCTTTGGGGAGGGAGGGGGTGGGGGGCGGTATTCTTCCACGTCTGCTTACCGTCTTGCATAGGACGTTTCGAAGACGGATTCATTGTCCCTTTGATGTCGCTGCCCCTTAGTTCGCGGACACAATCACTAATGATCACACGAGGGGAACCGTGCCTGAGAATAACAAACCGCAGCAAAAATGTGGCAACGTATGTAGCTGTTGAATATGGTATGGCCGCCGTTTCTGCGTAACGGGTCAAGTGGTCGACACATACGATAACCCACCGATTTTCATTCGAAGATCGTGGAAATGGCCCCAGGAGGTCAATGCCTACTTGTTCAAATGGCAGACAGGGTGGTGGCAGAGGCTGGAGAAGACCCGGAGGAGTATTCGTAGGGCGCTTATGGCGTTGGCATTTCTGGCAGCCACTGACGTACTGCTTGATGGTGTCTCGCATTTTGAGCCAGTAAAAACGCTCCTGTGTGCGGTGCAGTGTTCTTATAAAGCCTAGATGGCCAGAGGTCGCGTCATCGTGCATGGCACTCAGTAAGTCCGGTTGCAGGCTCTACGGAACCACCAGGAGGAAGCGCGCGCCTTTACCCGAATAACTCGTCTTGTAAAGGAGGCCATCTCGTACAGAAAATCGACCGGTGGCTTGTGGACGCCGCGCAGCAGTGAAAAGGGGCTCCAGGCTGACATCATTTGCTTGTTCATCCCTGAATCTCGTCGAGTCCGGGAATGTGGGCGAAATAGCAGCAAAACAGTCATCGAAGCTGTCTTCGTCGCACTTCGTAGTCGGTAGAGGAAGGCGGGAGAGGCAGTCGGCATCTGCATGACGACGACCGGACTTGTACGAGACGACGAAGTCGTACTCCTGAAGTCGAAGAGCCCATCGTGCCAGTCGACCACTCGGATCACGGAGATTCACCAGCCAGCATAGAGCATGGTGGTCCGTAACTATAGTGAACGGGCGCCCGTAGACGTAGGACCTAAATTTATGAACCGCGAAAACTGCTGCCAAGCATTCTTGTTCTGTAATGGTGTAATTCCGTTCCGCCTTACTCAGAGATCTACTGGCATAAGCCACAACGTGTTCAGATCCTTGATGACGTTGCACGAGCACAGCACCGACCCCAATTCCACTAGCATCAGCGTGCACTTCTGTAGGAGAGGAAGCATCGAAGTGGCGTAATATTGGTCCCGATGTTAGTTGAAACTTCAATTGGCGGAACGCCTCGTCGCAAGCCGACGTCCAATTAAAAGGAACATCCTTACGGAGAAGGCAAGTCAGTGGGTACACAACATCGGTGAATCTTGGTACGAAGCGACGAAAATACGAGCATAAGCCCAAGAAGCTCCGCAGCTCCCGCAGCGACTCTGGTGGTTCGAGGGAACTTACTGCTTCAGTCTTCCTTGGATCGGGCCTCACACCGTTTCTGTCGACTAGGTGTCCAAGCACTAACGTTTCGGTCTCTCCGAAGCGCCATTTCTTCGAATTCAATACCAGGCCGGCTTTCTCGACACAATCAAGGACGAGACTAAGAAGTCGGTTGTGTTCATCCAAAGTGCTTCCAAAAATCACAACATCATCCAGATAGCACAAGCAAATTTCCCATTTTAGTCCACGGAGGATGGTGTCCATAAAGCGTTCGAACGTTGCCGGCGCGTTACAAAGGCCGAAGGGCATGACGTTGAATTCATAAAGGCCATCAGGTGTCACAAAAGCTGTTTTGTCTTTGTCGTCTGGGTGCATTGGTATTTGCCAATAGCCTGATCTTAAATCCAGTGAGGTGAGGTAAGCGGCAGAATGCAGACAATCGATAACGTCATCGATCCGAGGAAGCGGATACACATCCTTTTTGGTGACAGCGTTTAGTTTTCTGTAGTCGACACAAAACCGCCATGATCCATCCTTTTTCTTCACTAGAATCACTGGTGCTACCCACGGACTTGAGGACTCCTGAATGACGCCTTTCTGTAGCATGTCCTTGACCTGTTCAGCAATAACTGTTCTCTCCGCTGAAGACACGCGGTAAGGCTTTTGTCGAATGGGGTGTGCCGAGCCGGTGTCAATTCGGTGGCGAGCACGAGAACGAGGGAGTGAAGCTGGCTTGTCACCTTGCACGAAATTGAAGACGGACATATGTGCCAGAAGAACTCGCGCAAGAGCTTGGCGCTCATCTGAAGGCAAAGACTTCTTGATCATTCGTAGGACGTGCTCGTCAGAAACAGCTGGGTTGACGTTGCAGGTTCGAGACCGCCCCTCTTCGCTGAAAGCCATAATAGAGCTGTAGGTTATTTCCTCGAATGTGGCAAGTTTCATATTGCGCGGAAGAACTGCAGGGGCCGATGAACAATTGAAAGCCCACAGATTCGTGGCACCATTCACTACACTCACGACAGAACGCAGTGTAAGTACATCCTTCTTGGCGCAGCTAGGAGCAAGCGGTAAAACTTGTGCATCAAATGAACAATGGTCGGTAGTAGTGGCTTTGACACAGACACGCGAGAGTGAAAGAGGCGGTATACCAACAAATCATCGGAAACAACGAAGTACTTTTTGTCTTTCGGAGGTGTGTCTGTAAGGGCGGCAGGAGTGCACTATCCAGACTAATTTCACCGGTACCACAATTTACAGAAGCGTCACAATCCTTTAGGAAGTCAATACCCCGAATGACGTCATGAGTGCAACGCGGTAATACCAAAAATTCTGTTTTAAAATCTTCCCCGCAGAACAAAATACTTGCAACACAAATGCCGAGAGGAATAAGGCACTCTCCACTGACACCACGAAAGTTCACATTGTCATTCCATGGCAACATAACTTACCGCCCCAACCTCTCTTTGAACGACTGGCTCATACCTTGATTGCCCGTCTGATACCGTAGCAATATGATGATAATGATGAAAATGATGGATATACTAGCGTAAGGACACCTTTTCGTTCCATTTGAGCGGCGATTGTGTGGAAACCAGGGTGATTGTGTGGAAACCAGGGAGGGTAATCGAGGCCCACTGTGTTTCTTGTAGGATTATAATGGCATCCGTTCGCGCAGGACAGAAAAGGATGGAGAGCATTGAGAGCGGCCCTCGTCATGCAGTGTACAATACATATGATGATGTTGATAATTATGATGTATATAAATGCAGCCAGCTGTGGGGTCGTGCCCGTGTCTCTCATTTTGGCCCGTCGTCTGTTGGCGGAGCGGAAAACGTAAAGCAGCTAACCAGTTAGCTCACATGACCAACTCACCTTGTCTTACGCCAACGTATTTATGATGTAGAGGAGCTGGGCGCCGAGACGCTTACTACTGACGCAGCAGCTCACCTGTGGGGCTCCTCGCCGGGTCCGTTGTTGCGTTCACACAAAGGAAAGCACGTTCTCATGAGTCTCCTATTTTTGTTTCACATCAGGGCCCTCCAGGACCTCAAGGTGAAAGAGGACTCCCAGGGATTGCAGGCAAAGATGTGAGTGGCCTTTTTGTTCTTGGTGAAAAAAACAAGATACAGTCCCGCATACGCACTGCGGTGACGTCTTGCGGTTTCAGCTGCAGTCATATAATGTGAACACTAAATTCAGAGCTAGCTCTGCGTTGAAATATCGCGTTCTTCGTGAAAAAGATAACAGAACAAGATCTGTGAGCATGTATGGCCGGCCAGGACAGGACACACTAGGTTTCCCGCCTGTTGCCATAGAGCGAATTCATCGTCTTGATAAACCAGCGCATAACAAAACGAGACCAGCAATTATTGGGCTTCTAGATTCTAGAGAGAAATCTGTAATATTATGAAAATGGCGCAAGCTACAAAACACAGGCTTGTCTGTAGGGGAATTTTTCTGCAAAATAACTCGAGAAATAAAGAAAATACTGTGGAATATCGCGAAGGAAAATCGGCAAAAGCATGGTAAGGTTTCGTTGTCAGTAGACAAGCTTAGCATAATAACGAAGCTTTCGCTTGGGACGAGGACTATGGAGAGAGAGTTCCACTGAGGAAAAAGCGCAGGAGCAAAGGGTCCAAACACGTGAAGCCAAACGCAGTCCGAGAGCTAACGCTATTGAGCGTAAATGTTAGAAGCATTATAAACAAGGTTGACACGCTTGAAAACCTGCTGCTCACACATAATCAACAGTAACGCCAGCTGACTGAAGTTATACATGACCTATAGCAAACTATTCGTAACCGCGGTCGAAGAGACATAATATTTCCCGACTTCAGGAAAGCGTTCGACTGCGTGTGTCATACGAAGTTAATTGCAAAATTAGGGTCAATCATTGGAAGCGGAAGCATTGCAGCATGGTTTAGGGATTTTTGATCCCAACGTTCGCAGTTTGTTTTCCATAATCAAGCATCATCTGAGATAGTTCCAGTCACATGAGGCGTCCCAAAAGGCTCGGCCTTAGGACCCTTCATATTTTTAATTTGCAATAAAGGCATCGCCACCAACATCGAATGCAACGCAAAACTCTTTTGCAGATGATTGCATCATATATACAAGAAATAAAAAGCTACGAAGACCACCTTACCTTGAACAGATGCCTTAACGTGATAAATGCCTGGTGTGAGGAATGGCGAATCACTATTAGCACTAAGAAATTGGTGCCCATGGTAGTAGCAACAAAGAAGACTGCATCAGAATTAACGTACTTCCTCAACGACGCTGCTGTTAAGCAACAAAACTATTTAGGACTAACCTTAGCTTCTGACCTGAAGTGGAATAAGCACATTGCGAACGTCACCTCAACAGCCACACGTCAGCTATTCTTCCTCAACGGGTCCCTGAGGTCAGCTGCCAGCCATATGAATCTACTGTGTTACTTAACCTTTGTGCAGCCAGTACTAGAGTATGCTAACTCGGTCTAGTTTCCTCACGCAAAGATCAACATAGTCGAATAAGAAAAGGTTTAAAGAAAATCAACACGGTTTATTCAGAGCAAGTACAGAAGCACTTGCTCGCCAACAGAACTTCTGACGTCATCTGGAATAGACACACTGACAACCAGAGCAGAGCAACCGCGTTTAAAATTTATACATAACCTGACACAGAACCGCCTAAACATAGATTCTTCAAAATATATTACTTGCTCCACGTCCCCGATTTTACGACGTAAGAATAATAAAAGTTGAGTACTTTTGCAAAACGGACACATTTACGTATTCATTTTTCTCTACTGCTATTAGGGAGTGTAACCACCTGGACTCATCGATAACGGATGTAGAATTATGTTCACCTTTCTGTAAAATTATAGAAAACAGTAAGGAATATATGCTTAAGCAATTTTTTATGCTTACCCAAGGTCTTTCTTACATTTTTTACCAATCTGTTGTGTTATGTTCGATTATATTAAGTTATACACTCGTAGGTTCTTAGTAAATAGTTACATTCCAATATAGCTCGCCCATTTTTCTCGTTCTTTTCTCTTCTTTTTGTGTTTTGCATGGTGTACTGCTTAGAAATATGTCGCGCTTTGCCTCTTTCTTGGTTTTATATGTAAATGTTTTGTAATATACGTTGTATGTACGCTCTCTGGTAGCCATATGCCCGATTGATAGTCTCGACATGGAGAATGGCAATATTTAAAAATAAATAAAAATATGTAAGGCGGTTTATTGCCGAAGCAATAAACCGTTCGTCTGCCGTTCGTCTGCGGATGGTAAGCAGTAGTAGTGTGATGGACGGTGCGGCAGGATGTCAGAAGAGCGTTGAGAACTTCTGACAGAAATGCGCGCCCTCTGTCACTCAGAAGTACTCGTGGTGCGCCATGACGAAGGATGAAGTGATTCAGAAGAAAGAACGCAATGTCGCGGGCTGTCGCTGTTTTCAATGCTGCCGTTTCTGCATAGCGCGTGAAGTGGTCGACAGCGACGATAATCCAGCGATTGCCAGCTGGTGTGTAGGGAAGAGGACCGTAGAGATCTATGCCGACGCGGTCGAACGGACGAGACGGACAAGGAAGTGGGTGCAATGGACCAGAAGGACGAGGAGCAGGAAGCTTGCGGCGTTGGCACGCTGTACACGAGCGAATGTACTTTCGCACAAAATTATACATGCCGCACCAATAAAAGTGCGTGCGGAGCCTGGCGTAAGTTTTGAAGAGGCCAGCATGGGCACATTGCGGGTCGGAATGGAGAGCAGAGCAGACCTGTGTGCGCAGTTGGCGGGGGACGACTAACAACCATTTGCGGCCGTTGTAATCGTAATTGCGACGGTGGCGAACTCCATCCCGTAACTCGAAGTGAGAAGCTTGGCGGCGGACAGCGCGGGAAGGGCTAGTTGTTGAAGTGCCAGAAAGGTAATCCATAAGCGCCGCAATCCACGGATCTTGGCGTTGCTCCTGAGCGATGTCGACGACCACTTGTGATGAAAACGCGGTCAACGGCGACTCGATGGCAGAAATGCAAGCCGTGTCTCGTGGTGTAGGCGACCGAGAGAGAGCATCCGCGTCGTTGTGTTTACGGCCAGACCGGTAAATGACGCGTATGTCAAAGTTCTGTAACCGAAGAGCCCATCGTGCAAGGCGGCCAGACGGATCTTTTAAAGTCGATAACCAATAGAGAGCGTGGTGATCTGTAACGACGTCGAAGGGGCGACCGTACAGGTAGGGTCTGAATTTCGCAAGGGCCCAGATGATGGCCAAGCACTCATTTTCGGTGACGGAGTAGTTAGCTTCCGCTTTGGTTAGCGTTCGACTGGCATAAGCGACGACATATTCGTCATGGCCACTTTTTCGCTGGGCCAAGACTGCACCAAGACCTACGCCACTGGCGTCGGTGTGTACTTCCGTGGTGGCCGAAGGGTCGTAATGGCGCAGTACGGGAGGCGAAGTTAGCAAACGGCGCAATGTTGTAAAGGCTTCGTCGCAAGCAGGAGACCAAGTAGAAAGGTGTGCGTCGCCGCGGAGTAGCCGAGTCAAGGGAGCAATGATGGTCGCGAAATTCCGGATGAAACAACGAAAGTAAGAACAAAGCCCAATAAAGCTTCGGAGGTCTTTCAGGGAAGTGGGTTTTGGGAACTCGGTGACGGCGCGAAGTTTGGAGGCGTCTGGTAGAATGCCATCTTTTGATACTACGTGTCCGAGTATTGTCAGCTGCTTGACTCCAAAGCGACATTTCTTTGAATTGAGCTGGAGGCCTGCGTCACTGATGCACTGTAGGACTTCTTCGAGACGGCACAGATGAGTTCGAAAATCTGGAGAAAATACGACGACGTAATCGAGGTAACATAAACATGTCTTCCATTTTAATCCACGAAGGAGATTGTCCATCATTCGTTCGAAAGTTGCAGGGGCATTGCAAAGCCCGAACGGCATAACGTTAAATTCATATAGGCCGTCTGACGTTATGAAAGCGGTCTTCGGGCGATCGGCCGGATTCATAGGTACTTGCCAGTAGCCTGAGCGTAAGTCGAGCGAGGAAAAATACTCGGCGCCTTGCAGACAATCGAGGGCGTCATCGATGCGTGGTAAGGGGTAGACGTCCTTACGAGTTATCTTATTCAGACGTCGATAGTCAACGCAAAATCTGATGGAGCCGTCTTTTTTCTTCACTAGAACAACCGGTGACGCCCAGGGACTGCTGGAAGGTTGCACGACGCCACGCTCAAGCATTTCGGTCACTTGATTTTCAATAACACTACGCTCTGCATGGGACACACGGTAGGGCCTCTGGCGCAATGGCGCATGGGTGCCGGTGTCGATGTCGTGATATACAGTCGTTGTGCGACCTAGTGGCTCCTGGTGACAGTCGAACGTGGAGAGGTATTTCCGTAGCACGCAGAAGAGCTGGGAGCGTTGAGAGGGACTCAGGTGGGCATCTAGTGATCGATCAAAGATATCTGGCATAGGCTGGGAGCATAATAAGCTGTGAGCCAGCGTATTCACGTTGGTACAGGTGCTGTCGAATGGTGCGTCGAAGGTAAGCACGGACTCGGCACACTGGAGACGTCCAAGGCACTCGCCACGATATAACGTGAGGGGCACGGCCTCAGCGTTGGAGACGAGGAGTTGAGTGCAGCCACGACTTACAGTAAGGACAGCGAAGGGTAATGCACATTGTCGTCGAACAAAAATGGACGATGGCACAAATAGGGCAGTAGTATCGGTGACGAAATTCGTGGACGCTGTCGCAATCACCGAAGAGTGCGGCGGAATCTCCATATCCTCGGTCATGACCAATTTGTCGTCGAGATCGTCGGGCGCATGTAAACGGATATCAGAAAGCGGAGAAAATTCAACTTCGGCGCGAGAACAGTCGATGACGACCTGATGATCGGAAAGGAAGTCCCACCCCAAAATGATGTCCTATGAGCAAGATGAGAGGACGACGAACTCTACTGTGTACGGATATCCATGAATCACGATGGGGGCAGTACATGCAGCAAGAGGGGCAATGCACTGTGAACTTGCTGTCCGTAGTGACAATGCAGAGAAGGGCGTCGTTACTTTTCGAAGCCTGCGGCAGAGACATTCTGCAATCATGGATACGGCAGCACCCGTGTCCACTAATGCAAGTACAGCGACTCCTTCTACAAGTACATCGATTACATTCGTCGGAGATGATGAGCGAGGCCTTGTGTTAGTCGACAGAAACGCAGTTCTCGCCTCTGGAACTGCGGTTGTTAATTTTCCTGCTCCGAAGAGGCTGGTCGACAACGCATGGGGGACAGCGAACGACGTCGTGGAGATGGCGAGCGAGAATCACGGGCAGCAGGAGTGACGTTGTATGTAGGCGGCAAACGCGAGTCATTCGGCGGCGAGAAGGGTGAAGATGGAGCGCCGTAGGCCCGGACAGGTCGGTGATTACCTTGAAGACCTCAGCGACGGTGGCAAAGCCGCGCCACGTGACCAGGGATACCGCAGAAGTAGCGGACCGGGCGATTGTCGGGTGTACGCCAGGATCCCGTGTTAGGTACTGGTGCGGCGGCGTCCACAGGATGTACTGGACGTGACGGGACAACAAACGGCGGAGCTGAAAAGGTCTGTGGAGGTGGCTGTGCGGCAACCTCGGCATAACTCAGCGGCGCCGGTGCTGGTGGCGCTGCACGAGGCGACTGGATTGCTTCCGCCACTTGCTCTTGAAGCAACTGGCGGAAACTAGGAGCCAGCGATGGTGTTGACCCTGGGACGGCACTCAGGAGAGACAGCTGTCGGGCGACTTCAGCGCGTATGAAGTCCTTGATTTCGCCGAGAAGGCGTTCGTGGCTAGTTGAAGCTGCCAAACTTGAGACAGGTGCCTCATGCGTGGGAGGAAGTCGAGTAAGAAGACGCTGCCGCTTGAGTTCGTCATAGCTCTGACAAAGCTCACCAACTTCGACGACGGTCCGTGGGTTTTTAGAGAGGAGCATTTGAAAAGCGTCGTCTTCAATGCCCTTCATGACATGGCGGATCTTGTCGGACTCTGTCATGGATGGATCAACGCGCTTGCAAAGGTCGACGATGTCTTCAATGTAGTTGGGGAAGCTTTCTCCTGGTAGCTGCGAACGGCTGCGCAAGCGCTCTTCGGCACGCAGCTTCCTTACCGCGGGGCGACCGAAGACTTGCGCAATGCGCGCCTTGAAATTTGGCCAGTTTCGAAGCTCAGATTCGTGGTTGTTATACCACACGCTAGCAACACCCGTAAGGTAGAAGTTGACGTAGCTGAGCTTCTGAGGATCGTCTCACTTATTGTGCGCACTCACGCGCTCGTACAATGACAGCCAATCTTCGACGTCGTATTCGTCGGAGCCACTAAAGATGGGAGGATCTCGCTGACGCATGGAGCCAGGGCAAATAAATGTTGGCGATGCCGGGGGTGGTGTTTGGCTGGCGTCGTCAGGCATGATGGCTGGCAGCCTCCGAGTGCGTAGTTCCAGGGTTGGGGGGAAAGACCCAGCACAGCTCCACCAAATATGTAAGGCGGTTTATTGCCGAAGCAGGAAAGGCGATCGTCTCAGGCGAGCGTCAGACACCGAGAGCGCGAGCACCTCTTCGTCGGTGAGATGGTGATGATAGTGCGTCCATAGGGTGCGCCACTCTTATTCGCTACAAAATAAATAAATGGGCGATACTGCGCCTCTGCAACAGCCTCGCGCAGCGGCTTGACCCGTATATATATGTAGCGTGTAAGAATGCGCTGGAGCATTTGCACTGCCCTTGAAGAAGCGAGCAAAAGCCCGCTTCTTATATGTACAAGACGCCCCTTTCTTTTGCATTCTTTAAATTGTGTGCACGTCGCTTACTAGAGCGAAAATCTCTATTTTAAGTTCGAACACAACTACATCTCGAACTTAAACGTGCATGGACGCTGCTAAATCTGGGCACATGTAGAGGAGGCCCCAACCATCGCCATGTCGCACAATGTTTCTACATTTCTTAGCGCTTAGTATTTTTCTAACCGCGAAAAGGCAACTACTACCTGCAAACGCGCATAGTTCTACCGGAATATTCCACTTTAGTGCAATATTTCGTCGTAAGCTACTTTTCTTTTGAAGTCGCAAAGTCATATGAATCCAGAAGAACGAAGACTACGTAAATTAATGTCATACCCATCATTCCCATGATGACTCAACCGCCTTGTTTGAAGCTCCCACAGACCCTAGCGCCACATTGCCCTCTACAGGTTTTCCCTCTCACTTTAATCCAAGTGCCAGCCAAATTAATCCCAGCGCCATATAAATAATCTGAGCACCAAACTATTTATTCTGTGCGCCAAACACTTAATCCGCGCGCCAACATATTTAATCCAAGCGCCAAAGCAAATAGGCCGAGTGCTGGCAAGTTTGATCCAATTGCCGCCGTGTTTAATCCAATCGCCAGAATCTTTAACCCAAGTGCCACTCAATTTAGGCCACACACAAGAAACAGGAGCTCTACAAGGTTGGATGGCCTAAATATTTGAACGACGTTAACATCAGACCACAGCAGCAATTCTTTTTACTAATGCCTGCCAACGCTTACGAAATAAGATGTGCCTTCGGATTTTTCGCAAATGTTTTGGTGTGAAACCCTGCAAATGAACGAGCGCTAAGTGTATACGCTCGGAGAGCCCGTGATAAGGGCGTAAGTTAAGCACCTTGTCTGTTTATGCTGCACCGCTATTGCTAGATTTAGGGTCACCATGTACACCACTGATTATGTGTCGCGCAGATATTCAGACTTTCGCCCTGCTAGAAGACGACATTAAATCTACTTTTTTTCTTGCTTTCAAAAGGGACCGCCGCCTTCTCAGCCTTCTGCTCGGCCCTCTTGAAATATCCATATTATATATATATATATATATATATATATATATATATATATATATATATATATAATTCGGGGAAGAATTCTGTGGGTCCGGTTCAAAAGTAGATTAGAAACGAATTGCGCACTTGCGAATATCGCACGTTTATTGATCAACGTTTCGGCCGTGGCACGGCCGAAACGTTGAACAATAAACGTGCGATATTCGCAAGTGCGCAATTCGTTCCTAATTTATATATATATATATATATATATATATATATATATATATATATATATATATATATATATATATATAGGATTGAAAAGAGGGACACACGTTCAAAATTCTTGCTTTAATAACGTTTCGGCCGGCCCACCGTCCGATACGTTAATAAAACAACGAAAGGGAAGGGGTCAAGGGCTCGTTCTTTCTTTGTTAGAAACAACTTAATGAGCAAGAATTTTGAACGTGTGTCCCCCTCTTTTCAACCCTACATTGGACGGGACCCATCGAAGTTCAAACTGAAGATAATATATATATATATATATATATATATATATATATATATATATATATATATAGCAAGAGCAAAATCGAAATACAGGTGGATTTGTTGCACTGCTGGATACATTGCCCCGAGACACTGCACACGACTGGTTATACTACCCTGGTCGACGTGCCACGGTGCAGAATGTTTCCCGGGGCAATATATATATATATATATTCCTGATGAAGGCCGGTCTCCGGCTGAAACGTTGAATAAACGCTTTCCGCATTTTTGTTGCCAGGCCAGCCTCTGGCTGAAACGTTGAATAAAAGCTTTCCGCATTTTTGTTGCCAATTCCGAGGGTCTACTACTCAGCTCTCTCTCTCTCTCTCTCTCTCTCTATATATATATATATATATATATATTGTAGTGAAGATGTATGACATGGGCCCGAATGCCTGGATGCAGAAGACGACGACGATCGGTGGTTGTTACCCACGCTCTTGGGCGCGCTCGCCTAGACCCAGAGCTACCTTCGGGCTAGCAGTCTGTAAGGCAACGTCGCGGCCTGCTTGAAGACCAACATCCACATTTTAAGTGGTGGAAGTGCTGGGTACTGCTGATCGTTCATCCTGGAACTTCGCAGCCGGACGCTACCGTCACCTTTGATCATAGTTGACCCAGCTCCATCCCAAGCGGCTCCCGTACCAACGACGATCTTATGTGCTGGCGCAACCCGACAACGCGATCCACCTGTATTCAGCGGCGCCGACGCCCAGGACGTCGAGGATTGGATTGCCGAATACGAACGGGTGAGCTGCTGTAACAAATGGGACGGCCGCGCCAAACTCACAAACGTTCACTTTTACATCACTGATGTAGCTGCTCTCTGGTATAAAAACCATGAGAACGAGATAATGGACTGGTCGACCTTCACAGCAGCCGTCACAGAGGTATTCGGTCGTCCCTCAGTGCGTCGACTTCGCGCGGAACAGCGCTTGCGTAGTCGAGTCCAGCGCAGGGAGACGTTTACGAGCTACATCGCAGATGTTCTCTCCCTTTGCAAGCGCGTCGACCCGTCTTTCGCAGAAGCGGAAAAAATAAAGCACGTAATGAAGGGAATCGACGACGGTGCATTTCAAATGCTCGTCGCAAGGAACCCACAGGCGGTAGCCGACGTGGTACAGCTCTGTCAGTCATACGACGAGCTGCGAAAGCAGCGTGCCTAAACGCGAAGAGCTGTTCAAGATCAAGCAGAAATTTCCACCCTAGCCAATGACGTCGCTGCTGATCACACCGCTCTACTGCCCCACATCAAGCAGTTCATTCGTGAAGAAGTTGCACGCCAGCTGTCGCTTGTCTCCCACACACCTGAGCCGGTGACTTCGTCTTTGGACCCGCCTCTTCGCCACGTCATTGAGACGCAGGTCGTCCAGGCACTACCACCTGCCCCTGCACCTCTGCCTGTTGCTACACCTCTGACCTACGCTTCGGTTGTTGCCAGACAAGCCCCGCCTGTCCCTGGCGCCTACCAGACCACGGGTCCCTTGTACACGTCGCCGCCACCCTCACCCACGGTGCCATATTCCTCTCCGCTCCCCGGACCAACCAGGCCTAGCCCATGGTGCACCAGCGATAACCTACCCATATGCTTCACGTGTGGCTTTGCAGGACATGTAGCTCGATACTGCAATCGTCGGCGCTTCCGTTATCAAGACGGTATGGCTCCTTCAATCTACCCAGCTCACCATTCGCAACGAGCTCCTCCTCCAGTCGCCGAGTCTCCTTCTACACGCCGCCCTCTTGAATCATACCGCTCGTCTTCTCCACGTCGTCGATCCATCTCACCGATGCTTCGTCGCCCTAGCCCCGCTCGAGAGGAAAACTGACAGCCGCAGTTCCAGAGGCAAGAACTGCGACTTCGTCGAACTGTCCAAGACGTCATATTTACCCGCCCAACGAAATTGACGTGTTAGTAGAAGGTGTTGCCGTGCGTGCGCTTGTCGATAGACGAGCCGTTGTTCCTCTAATGAGTGAAAAACTTTGCCGCGATTTGAGAAGAGTGACCACGCCGATTTCCGACCTTTCTTGCGAACAGCCACCTCGCATCACATCAAGCCCACCGCCCAGTGCACAGCCGGTGTAATTATTCAAAATGACATATATGCCGTTAAATTTATCGTCCTTCCCCGCTCCTCCTACGACGTAATCCTAGGATGGCATTTTCTCTCCGCGCATCAAGCCCTCGTGGACTGCTCTCGTGCCGAACTTATATTGTCGACGCCGTGCCCTGAGCTGGACGACTACAGTGCCCCCAAAGTGTTTGCCGCAGCCGACGTCGACATTGCGCCCTTTTCTGCCGTTCTCGTGCCGGTATTTTCGTCTGCCGTCACTGACTCATCTGTTCTCTTTTCACCATCTGCATCTTCTGCTAGTCGCCGGAAATTTCTCCTCCCGTTTGCTGTAATTACCTTCTGCAGTGGTTCTTCGGCAATATATGTGTGCAATGTCTCTGCATGTCCGTTACTTCTGCTGCGCGGCGAGTGTCTGGGGAGCTTCGAGCCATTTGACTGCGTCTTCGAGAATGCGGTGCTTGGCAAAAGCACACCATTGCCCATTTGTGCTGTAGCACCTAGCCCTGACGCCGAAGCATCTAGTGACATATTCTTCAGCGCTATTGGTCCCAAACTCACACCTCTGCAGCACAAAGAGATCGCCGGCCTTCTACAACGTTTCCGATCCTCATTCGACTACAACCAACCATCTCTGGGTCGAACATCAACAGTTGTTCACCGCATCGTTACCGGTGAACAAGCACCGCTGCGCCAGCGCCCATACCGTGTGTCGACCGCAGAACGCCGTGTTATTGAGCAACAGGTAGATGATATGCTGAACCGCGGAATAATCCAGCCATCCAGCAATCCTTCGGCCTCTCCAGTTGTGCTGGTGAAGAAAAAGGACGGGTCAATCAGGTTCTGCGTGGATTGCCGTCGTCTGAACCGAATAACGCGCAAGGATGTCTACCCATCGCCCCGCATCGACGATGCCCTCGACTGCCTGCAGGGAGCAGAGTTCTTTTCCTCCTTAGATTTGCGCTCCGGATGCTGGCAGGTACCAATGGCCGAGGCCGATCGCGAAAGAACGGCTTTTGTCCCACCCGACGGCCTTTACGAGTTTAAAGTCATGCCTTTCGGCCTCAGCAACGCGCCTGCTACTTTCGAACGCATGATGCACACTATTTTTCGAGGCCTCAAGTGGAATATTTGTCTCTGTTATTTGGACGACATTGTGGTCTTTTCCACCCATTTCGCGTCCCATCCAATACGACTTGACCAAGTTTTGACGTGTCTCACTGCCGCGGGGCTACAATTGAACTTGAAGAAGTGCCACTTCGCAGCTCGAAAGCTTCTCATTCTAGGGCACGTTGTTTCGAAGGACAGTATTCTTCCCGACCCTGCCAAACTTTCAGCCGTTTCAGCGTTCCTCAAACCTAGTACCATGAAAGAGCTCCGCAGCTTCATCCGTCTGTGTTCTTATTTCCGACGCTTTGTGGGCAATTTAGTTGGAATATCGCCCCTTTGACCAAGCTCCTCGCTTGGAGTCATGACCTTTCAGCATGGTCTCCTGCTTGTGACAACGCTTTCGACGAACTGCGCCGTCTGCTAACATCGTCTCCTATTCTGCGACACTTCGACCCCTCTGCACCCACTGAGATCCACATCGACGCCAGTGGTGTTGGCCTAGGTGCTGTCCTTGCTCATCGTAAAGATGGCTTTGAATAATACGTCGTTGCCTATGCAAGCCGAACACTTAGCAAAGCAGAAGGCAACTATTCGGTCACGGAAAAGGAATGTCTCGCCATCATTTGGGCTATCGACAAATTTCGACCATACGTATACGGGCGCCCATTTGACGTATTAAGGACCACCACGCCCTGTGCTGGTTGTCATCGCTCAAAGATCCAAGTGGTCGCCTCGCCCGATGGGCCATGCGCCTTCAAGAATACGACATACGCGTCGTGTATCGCTCCGGTCGGAAACGTTCGGACGCAGACGCCCTGTCCCGCTCACCCCTACCTCCAGTCACAGCAGGCTCCACCGACGCCATATGCGATACCACAGCCCTTGCCATCTCCGACATGCCTTCAGAACAGCGCAAGGATTCGTGGATTTCTTCCATCCTAGACTTCCTATCTGGTCGGACCCCTGCTCCCATTTCTCGGACGTTACGTCGGCAAGCCGGGCACTTCATTATTCGGGACGACGTGCTTTACCACCGGAATTACAGCCCCGGCGGTCTTCAGTGGCTCCTTGTCATTCCCCGTCGCCTGCGCTCCGAAATCTGCTCCGCTTTTAACGACGACCCACAATGTGGCCACGCAGGTTTTTTGAAGACGTATTCTCGGATTAGCCTTCGGTACTACTGGCGTGGCATGTACCGCTTCGTTCGACAGTATGTTCGGTCCTTTTCCACCTGCGAGAGACGAAAGACGCCGCATCAGCGCGCCGCCGGCACCTTATTACCCCTGCCTTGCCCCGCCCGGCCTTTCGATTGTGTCGGCTTCGACATCTACGGTCCTTTCCCCGCCACAGTAGAGGGTAACCGTTGGATAATCATTGCTGTCGATCACCTCACACGATATGAGGAAACTGCCGTCTTTCTGTTGTCTACAGCAAAGGACGTTGCGACTTTTATTCTTCGCAATCTCGTCCTTCGTCATGGCGCTCCTCGAGAGTCGTTGAGCGACCGCGGTCGAGGGTTGTAGGCTAGTCAAGCTGTCCCGGGACAGCTTTTTTTCTACAATCCCCCCATCTGCATCTCATAAAGATGGCAAATAGCCTTATTATTATTATTATTCCTCTCCGACGTAATCACAGCATTGCTTCGTGAGTGCCGCGTCGTCCACCGCACAACCAGTGCATACCATCCACAAACAAACTGGATGACAGAACACTTTAACGGCACTCTGGGAGACATGCTCGCTATGTACATCTCGTCAGACCACTCCAACTGGGACCGAGTCTTGCCTTTTGTTTCCTTCGCATATAATACCGCCATTGAAAGCACAACTGGATTTTCGCCCTTCTTTCTGCTCTACGGACGCGAACCTTCTTGCAACGTGGACACTATCCTTAACTGATCGCCCCGAAGCATCGGAGACCACGACCATATCTCAAGCAGCTACATACGCCGAAGAATGCCGACAACTGGCACGTTCATTCACGTCACAAGACCAGTCGCTCCAGAAACAGAACCACGATGCGTCCGCTACAGTTACGTCGTATGCTCCTGGCTCGCTTGTCTGGCTGCGTATCCCGTCCACTACGCCTCGCCTTTCGTCGAAGTTTGTACCCAAATACCAGGGTCCGTATCGTGTTCTGGGCCAAACATCTCCGGTTAACTACGTGATCGAGCCATTAGAACCATCGCCATTAGAACCATTAGATCATCGTTGTCGCGGCAAGGAAATTATTCACGTGTCCCGTCTAAAGCAGTGTTACGATCCCCCAGTGTTTTCTTGCCCCTAAGTGTCCAGGATGGCTCCTTCTTTCGTGGGGAGTAGTTGTAGTGAAGATATATGACATGCGCCCGAACGCCTGGATGCAGAAGATGACGACGATCGGTGGTTGTTACCCACGCTCTTGCGCGCGCTCGCCTAGACCCAG
The DNA here is from genome assembly GCA_013339685.2 of Hyalomma asiaticum. Taxonomy (NCBI): domain Eukaryota; kingdom Metazoa; phylum Arthropoda; class Arachnida; order Ixodida; family Ixodidae; genus Hyalomma; species Hyalomma asiaticum. The sequence goes on from CM023485.1 coordinate 134,765,910, forward strand.
AGCTACCTTCGTGCTAGCAGTCTCTAAGGCAACGTCGCGGCCTGCTTGAAGACCAACATCCACATTTTAATATATATATATATATATATATATATATATATTGATGTGATGACGCAGAACCACATTTCGCTTGCCGAGAAGGAAGGCGGGACATTCCGTACAAAATAGAGGGGGACTGGGCCCCCTGGGCACCTCCTAACTTAACGACCTGCGTGCCGCGGCCTGTCAAAGTTCAGAAGCGTCAGCCTCGAGTAAAGAAAACTGATGCTGCAAATTCTGAAACCGTTCGGATCGAGGAAGATCTACTACTCTTAAGCAATTTGATGATAATACACTCGGTGACTTCCCCCAACACCCGCGTAACACGCCGGCTCGCCCGCCCGCCCAACCTGGTGCCCTCCCCCACCACCACGAAAAGAATGGAAATGTTTCCATCTAACCAAGAACTTCGTCCCTCAAGTTCTTATAACACCATAGGTTGTTATAACTACACAGCTACTTAATCAAGCTGGTGACGAGGGGGCCTGCTGAGCGCAATTGTGATGACGTCAAGCTCGACCGTAAGGTGTACGCACAATGGTTGCAGTCCGATGGACCGCGTGTGTACTGTTTCTACTAGGATGAAACTAATTACGACATTTGGTCCTCGAGAAGCTTTGGAAGAGCAGCTAAAGGGCAAGCAGCTGTCCACAAGACAACAGCGACGAAAAAAGCAAACTTTAACATATTAGGACGCATATCATCAAACGTTGTTATTCTCCGGACTGCCACTGACGGGGTGCATTGGGTTGTCTTCAACGACCTCCTCAGCGATATTCAGCCCGCGTGGAACACGAGGAGCCAAACACACAAGCTGTGTTCATTTTTTATGGTTCACCTACTCATGTCGGGCAGAGCAGGCCGCTTTGGCAAATTCATTCCACTCCATCAAGCACCTGCCAGCCTACAGCCCCTATTTCAACCCGATAGAAGAAGTCTTCTCAAGATTCAAGTCACACGACCTACCTAAGCGAACGACCGGATTTAGTACTGGCAACACCGCCAGGCATGACGAAATAGGAGTACAGGCGTTCTTTGCTGCTTGCGACTCAATCAAGCAAATACAGCGCGTGGACTGCGCCGATTTTCACCTGCATCATTTTTCCTTTGCACCTGCAGCACTGCGCGAAGACGACACGTGAACATCGGTTTGCAAGCCCTAGGAGAGGATTGTTTTCTCGTAAATATTTGATGTCACATAGGTTGATGTGGCATGTTCAAATAATTGGAGTGTGCAACATTGCTCTCTACACAAAAGGATGTGTTGTTGAGCTAGTTCGTTCATTGCTTGAAGTAATAGTTATGGCGCTAAAACAATGGGACACAGAGAAGACAAAACACTTGGGAGCAGCACGATAGTATGCAGTGCGCGAAACGCTTTCTTAGCAACGGTGAAAAAAAGAGCGCGTGAGCTGTCGTACAAGAAACAAACAGCTCGGATTTGTCTCAACGTGCTCTGCAACTTTGATTTATTGATTCATTGATTTGGGGGGTTTAACGTCCCCACAAATCAATAAAGCTACACTGCTATGGAATTCGGGGTCATGCGTTGGACTTGTTTAAAAGTTATTTGAAACATCGGAAACAGGTAGTTGAAATAGATTGTAACTGTTCGACATTAAAGCGAATAACTAAAGGTGTGCCACATTATCCTGATGCCATGTATGTTCTATACGCTGATGATGTCAGCATATTTATTGCTTCAATACTTCAGCAAAAGATGAACCACATTCTTGCACAACTATAAATATGGTCATGTTCCAATAATTTAGGTATCAACACAAGTAAAACAAAGGCGGTACTATTCAGACCAAAGAACAAGCCGGGAAACGATAACTTACATTTTGTGTAAGGTGATGCCGGAATCGAGCTAGTAAATCACATACAAATTCTAGGAGTTCCATTTTAAGGTATTATGCTTTGGAACGAACATATCAACAACGTGTTGGAACAATTATCGCGCGTTGTGGGCATGATACACAGTTGAAAAACAGTGTTGCCATATAATGAAAAGCTCTTACTGTATAAATCCCTTTTTATTCGCATGTTACCTATTGCTTTTTGGTATGGCGTACTACAATTTATATAAACCTATAAAAGTTATACTTGATTTAGAAGAAGTCAAATCAAATCAAATCAAATTTATTTCCACCATGTACAATCTCACATATGGAGGACAACGGAAAAAAAGCTGCCGAGAGGCGGCTTGACTAGTCCGTAGCCCAGCGTAATCTATGGCGTGTGGGCAACAGCAAACGAAAACAGTTCACAAACGAAAACTTGAAAACATATGTTTAGTGCAGAATAAAAGCAGTATAAAATAGCCTGCAAAAAAGCATACAAGAATACGATGCCAGGATCAATAAAATTAGTTTTCTTATACAAACATAGATATAAGTGCAGCTGAGGAACAACAAAACAAATCAAAATCGGTTGACTGAAAATGGTTTAACAATGATGGTAAAGAATAACATAAACACTCTATACCAGTATTCAAACGGGGTGTGACAACTTTCAAATACTCTCTATGTCTCGTTTTATAGTAGGGGTCATTTGTTTCCAAATGTGCTAGGGTGTCTAAATTATGTATGTTATGTCTTACTTCATATTTATATCTAGAACTCAGCCGATAATGGTATAATTTGTGAGCTGTTATAATACCAGTTTTATGAAAGAAGCCTACCCTATCAGAAAAATCACCATGATGGGTGCTGGAAAATATGGTGGCTATGGTGGAAATAATGTTGGGCAAGCTGGAAAAGATGGTGGTTATGGTGTACGATGCAGGGAAATGGTGGGCGGCATGGTGTACGGAAGGTGGGTAAAGTGGAAAAGATGACGGGCAATGTTGGAAAGAACTGGGAGGCTGCTTCCACCATCGTGGAAATGCTGGGAAGCAGCGGGCAGGCGACGAGGGTGGTATAAACGATGGTGGCACATGGTGTACAATCCTGGAAACTTTTGCCCACCATTAGTGTCACGCTAGAAAGCAGTGGGCGATGTGGTGGGTATACTGTGAAAGATCATTGAAGGCAATATGCTATGCTGAAGAGAACCGTATTTTGCAAATTCAGACTTAATGGAGAGCTCAAGTTGGGGTGGCTGTGATCAGCGTCACATTGAAAGCAGCGGATGACAAATGTGTCATGAATCAATGCGTATATGCTTATCGCAGTTTTTTGTTAGCACTCTTTTTCTTGTTCTTTTATGAAAACATCTAACTGCGATTAATGGCAGTGTTATTAGTGCTTCCGTCCAATGCTACGTTATCGATAAACTGGCAGGTTGGGCGAGTTGGTGATACAGGTAATCGGTATGGTGCACAGCGCAGGAAAAAAATACAAAAACGAGGGCAGATACAACAAAACACAGCAAGTCTCTCCTCATTTTTCGTTTTCTTTTTTTCCTGCGCTGTGTACCATGCCTACTACGTTTTCCTCTTCTTCGTTTTTCTTTTTGTTTTTTGCTTCTAGCAATCAATATTTGTACTACCACCACACGCACGCCTCAACCGTATTGATTGCTAAATAACATCATTTTGGCTGCAGCTGATAATGCACAGAATATGCTCTACAGGGCAACTGTGTACTGTTGCGCATGCAATCTGGCGTTACACATGCAACGTGCGGAACACGTTGGACCGAGGCCGAGGAAAACGTCGCGAAATGCAAGCTCGCATAAGTTACGGAATCTGCAGAGCTTACGGCAAATTCCAATTGCAGGATGGTATGTAAAATAAATACTACATTGTGTTTGCAGTTTTTAGCCTCAGAGCATTTGTTTCTGTATTTCCTTACACTGAAAACATCACAACTGGTCTGAAATTTTGAAACCGAAACGGCAACCCGTGGTGTCGCCACCATCGCGCTATTGCTGTTTTTTTTTTTCTTCCAAACATGGCGGCGCGCTGTGGATGTCGTGTTCAACGTGGGGGCGATATTTGTTTTCGTACGGACGATTTCTGGTTGCGCTGCATCTCGGTGTATGTTTAGCGTTGTGCTCATTACTCCAGTGGACCTTCTTGAGCCAGTGTGAGGTGCGGTATGCGATAGACTGAGAAAGCAGCAGCCGGTAGCGTCGACACCCCGGAGATCCTTTGTTGACGTCCATTCGCCGAGGGACGTGAGTCGTCAGTGTGTACGCGATCAGTGAGAAGCAGTGCCGGAATGCTTTCTACGTTCCGTGACGTGTGTTCCTAGGAAATGCCTTCTCGTTCGCACACATCGAGGGTCGGCACATCGCTTCTCGACCTACGGACGAACGACGCGGCTCGGCACAGCGCCTCAAGGCCATCGGACGACGCAAACTGGAATCAGCATGTTTCTTAACTAAGGTAGGTGGCTGTGAATGCTGCGCTTTGTGCCTTGTCATTGTTGTGTGCGCTCTTTACAGCAAAGGAAATCGAGTAGCGTGGTGCAGAGTGCGGTGCCAGTGGCGTTAAATTGGCGTGTGCACGATGTCTGTGCAGAGCTTAGTCGCAACAATTGCGAAGTGCTGGTCCGCCGGCGCTATCGTACGTGAACATTCCATGAAAGGGAGCATCAAATTGTCGCCACGAACATGATCGTCTTGCTTTTTGTACGTGTAACTACATGACTCGCGAAACGTGCCTATTGCTGTGGTTATCGGTGATGTATGCAAGCGTTTGTGCATTTACTGCCATTTTAGGGCTGCAAACAACTGCGATCCAAACTCATTATGCAGGTATAAAAATGTGTTAGCTGCTATTAAAAAGGACAAAACTGAGGAAGTTCGAATACATCACAGTAGCAATAGGAATAAATTGTAACAGCTGATATGATATGTGAATCCGTAAACAGCAAGAGCATGACGAAGCTTTTTTTAATGCAGTTTTTATAGCTGGCCAGCTCGGGAGCCATGCATCGCTTTGCCAAGATAGCGTTCACTACCGCCTACCTCTGCAATTCTTCACATTTGTCACTGATAGAAATGAAAGATATTGAATATCTGTCAATGAAAGTTTCTCTGAAATAAATCTTCCCTGAATTTCTTTGTTTCACGAAGGCAAGACGAATGGAATTATAGCAACAAAAAGCTGAGCTATAGTCTGTATGAATTCATGACTAAGTAAGGCAGGCGAACACTGACCATGAGAAGTAGACAACAGAAATGCTGACGAAAAAAAAATATAAAAGAAGATGGCACAACACTTAACCGCACATGCCTTTCCATTCTACACACCAGAACTTTGAAAAACTGCAATGTGCATCTCGGCCTGTCTGGAAGGAGTCCAGGCGTGCCGCAGCCTTTCTACAGGCATTGAAAAACTTCCAGCAACACCAGAAAAGGTGGATATGGTTAAAAGTAAGTGAATCATGCTGCACACATTCAACCTGCGTATTGCTACACATACTGATTGCAGCGCACATGCTGTTTAGTTGGGATGTCAGTTTACTAATATGAAAAAAAATGGATAGTATCACTTCAGACAGTACAGTGATTGTTCTTCTCAAGTGCTGTTCCTTTTTGGCTTGATGTGGCTCTTTTAATATTTTGCAGGTTGCCTGGAGAAATATGTGGAACTTCACGTGAAGGTCCGCCAAAGGATATCCGCATTGCCGCCATAAGGCGGTACTTACGGAGCTTTTTCACCGAAGCAGCACAGCCAAGAAAGTCCGGGTGGCTCAAAAAAAGAATGTCTCAAGGCAAAATAAATTAACTTTATTAGCCAAATTAGCCGCTGCTTTTTGTAAGAAAGGCACTGAAATGCCTGCTTGGCCTTTTAACATATTTAGAACAAAATGTGTGGGATGCAATGTCTTCCTTGTACTTGATTTATGTGGTTTATTTCAGCCATCAATGTAAGTTTGCTAATGTACCTGCATGAGGAAAAGTAGAATTTCTAATTATGTCCATCCAAGAAGCCCGTGGCCCTCTGCCTCTACCGCTGCCCAGCCACCCAGCTTGCCCACCTACACCCACCACCACCCAACATGCCCAACACCCACCATCCACCCATCTTGCCCAACACACCCAACACCCAGCATCACCCAGCACCACCCACTACATTAATCCCCTATAGTGTTTTCCAGCATGCCCAGCATCTGTTTTTTTCCGACAGGGTATAGTTGTTGCATTATATCCAGCATCGTAAACATTGCGTAGATATCGTTTCTGCATAACGTAAACATTTTGTAGATTAGAGAATGAAGTCGTACCCCAGACGAGTTGACAGTAGTTAAGATGCGAATGGAAAAGAGAATTGTATACTAGTATTTTAAGTTTTGGAGAGAGAATGAACTTGCCGTATGATGCCGACACGCGCGGCTTGTTTGAGCAGGCTGGAATATTACCCGTTGATAACCTGTATGCATTTAAATTGATTAGAGAAGTCATACGCGAATCAAAGAAAATAGACATGTTTTACATGACCTTTCCAACCTACAGGAAGACGTTACATCGATTGGTACACGATATAAAGACGCGTGGAAAATAAAAGCACCCAGAACAAATTACTCAGAACAGAAGCTAAACTATCGTACATTCTTCCCAAACTACTTAATAAATATGTGAACGCCTGCGTTGATCCCTACAAGTGTACACTGCCTAAACTACGTGAGCTACATATGTTAGGAATCTAGGCTGCGTCACTGCTACGTGTGTCTCTTCTTTTGTTTTTGTCCGACTAAATCGTAATCTGCTTCTTTTTTTAGGGGCGAAGCTCCTCTTAGTCCAACCTTGTCACGCATCAGTCGTCAGGCGTGCGGGAGGCACGCGCTCGCCCTCGGCGCGTGCTTCCCGGCGCGTGCCTCTCTCTCTCCCGGTGCGTGCCTCTGCTGTCTTGTGAGAGAGAGAGAGAGACAGAGAGAGAGCGAAAGGCGCGCGTTGGCTATGGAAACGCTCTTTCTTAGACCTCACCCGCGAGAGACAATGTCGGCGCAGGCAGCATCTCCTAGCGAGTTTCTTGATTGAGAAATACCGACTGCTCGCGTTGGAGAACCGTTCACCTGCCACCCATATATATATATATATATATATATATATATATATATATATATATATATATATATATATATATATACAGGCACTGATTATGATCATGATTGTGGTTCGGTAAGGAAAGGACGCTAATTTCTGCAGCCCATGTAGGGAGCACGGCTAAGCGTCCGTGGGGGTGGGGGATAAGGGAGTGAAAGAGATAGAGAGGAGAGAAAGGCCGTAGTTGAGGGCTCCGGAAATTTAGACCACCTGGGGTTCTTTAACGTGCACTGAATCTTGACTTGCAATGAAGTGCCGGTGGGAGATTTCACTTGTGCGTAGTTGAACCATGAGGATTCGTAGCGTGCGCGTTAAATAAATTAATCCGGAACTCGGCACGATCTACGATGAACCTCCCGAGCTTCGCCCACTCATCATCATTCACTCCGTGGATATGCTGTAATTTTTTTGTTAATACATGCCACTGTTCTATGTACTACACAAAGGTAGCTGCGGGCTCTTGTCAAGCTGCCTCTCCACCTGGGGTTCTTTAACGTGCACGGATATCGCAGAGCCCACGGGCCTCAATCTTTCGGCTCCATCGAAAAGCAGCCACTCAGGCCGGTATTCGATGCCGTGACCTTCGGAACAGCAGCCGAGTGCCATAACCACTAGAGCACCGTGGCGGGGCACCGCCCTGCAACTTTGCGATCACACTTGGTGTCTTAACGCAATAATGAAAAAGTTAGACAATTTACTCTGATTATTCAGTTGCTTACGATTAAAAAAAATTAGCATGAGAAACTATGAAATATGCATGCGCTTGGCTCAATTCGCTTCCGATGCACCCTGCAGTTGTAAAATCGTGGCTCAAGTGACATGGGTATCCCTCTCCTCTCTCTCTCTCTCTCTCTCTATATATATATATATATATATATATAGTAGACATAATATACTCGGTGACACCAGTAATCTACAAACCCCCCCCCTCCCATGGTGGGTCCGCACACCCCTCAAATCTTCCGTCTGCCCAATAACCTCGCACACATATCCCCTCTCCATCTGATAACACCATGGGTAACATCCCCATCCCTCTCGATTTGAAATTCCGGATAAATCCCTGATGATTTCACGAATCGTTCACAAAGAGAGACCCGCCAAACGGTTCACTGAGCAAGCAAGGTGTTTTGTGAAGAAGACTGCGACATTGCTAGGCGAGAATTTCTTGTATTCCGCGCAAAAGGTAACGACAAGTTGCGTTGAAACTATGAACAGTTTGAAACAATGGAACGTGGAATATGAGATATTTCTGAAGATTTCTGTAACACATGTCGTACGCAGGGCAATAGCGCTTAACGCGGGAGAGACCCGCGAGTCGCAGAACGGGTGGCCACCTTATCCACATTGCACTTAGCAGAGTATTGGCACACATGCCACTGCTCAAGCAGCAATTCTTTTCACAAATATTTCAGTGATTGCCATAAATATTGGGGTTGTCTTCTTGCTTTCTGGTTTTATCACATTTATTATCTACAATGTATTTCACCAGTATACTGCCAATCTCACGACCAACTTGCCGTTTCTTGTGTATGGATTAAATTGACTAGCGCTTGGATTAAAGCTGCTGGCGTCTGGACACCATGGCACTCTGGTTAAGGTCGCTGGCACACGACTTATTTGCGCTGGCGCTTGGATTATATACGTTGGCGCTCGGAATAAGTGTTTGGCGCATGTCTTACGTGGTTTGGCGCTCAGATTATTTATGTGGCCTTCGGGTTAATTTAGCAGGCACTTGGACTAAAGTGAGCGCGAAGACCCGTAGTGTTTTGGTAGGAAAGTGCATGGTTGGTGGAAATTCATTTTGCGAGAACGACAGCGGGACAAGACGAAGACAAAGAAACAGCACAACACGACCACTGACTCACAACTAAAAGTATATTCCAAGACACATGGAAGATACATATATAGCCCTGATTTTGTCTACGCATGTATTTTCCGTAGAAATGCAGCCGCCACGGCCCGGATTAGATCCCGCGACCTTCGCATCAGCAGCCGAGTTCCATAGCCACTAGACCACTGTTTTCGCATTGTTGTTCAGTTGCTCGTTTTTCCATACTGTTATGAAATGGGGGGCCTAGCGGAAGACACGGGGTCCGTTGGCATCTAACCGCTGCCACCACTGTTGCGAAGGACGGTTGGGGTACGGGGACTGTGGTAGCCCCACCGCTTCTAAGAGGCGCGGGAGTGAGGTGCCTGGAGGGACGACAGGTCGAAGAAGACTGATAAAAGACTTTATACAGTGATGTACATAACCCACGGCCGTGTCTCCGTGAGGAGCTCTTGACACGGCCGGGTCTCCGTGAGCAGCCCCTGGTACAACCCGATGCACCAGCTTTTCTACCCTCGTTGGGTCGCTTCCTCCTCGCGCTTTCCCACGAAGCGGCTGGAGTGCGGTGCCGGTCCGTGCCTGCAGTCATGCTGGGGGGGGGGGGGGTCCGCCCAACGTCCCTTGTTCTTTGTTCTCGTCGACCGGCGACCGGCGAGGTGCCTGTCGAAGACGTCAACTGATGACGCACGAACGCCTTCTGGGAATGCACGCTGTGGGGTCGGCCGCTGGTGGAACTGCACCGGCTGGCAGGGGAATTTGAGGCACAACAGCACCCCCGCCACCAAACAATGCATCAGGAGGACGAGCGGCTCAACGTGGCTCGTCTGAAGTGATGCGACGTACGGGCCAGCAGGCTCATCCATGGACCGGTGGCGAAGCCCTCAGGTGCACAGGTTCCTCTCCTGGCATTCCACTTGAACACACAGCTCACAGGGGTTCACGGATCCTGGAGGAAAGACAGACTCGACAGGACAGCCATTGTCGCACCACGCCCAGCATTGCAAGTGCCCTCTGCACACCCCTCGAACTGCCAGACCACCACAAGTCAAAACCAACTTGAGAACTAAAATTAACTCTTAAGTTAAACGCAACGAAGTGCAATATCTTATGGCAACACGTCCATATTTAGGCCTCAATTTCAGGCGTTGTCAATCACAACAGTGTCCACAGAATACAATAATTGCCATCATGATAAAGGTAACTCTACCGTAGCCGCGTAGGCAGGTAAGGCAAACAATCGAAGAGGCGAACAGAAACTCAAAAGCTCCATTTTAAGCTCGTGTTCCGCTATTGATTCAGCAAAACTCTGATAAAATCATTTCACTCGCGATTCTCAAAAATCCGACGGACGCTCCAAGAAAGCTTTGGAGATCCTTAGAGAACAACAATGTCTACCCCAGGACCATAAGTCCGCGTCCATCTCTAATGCTGAACAAACGTTTGCAGAAACAGAGAGAAAAGTGGCGATGTCCTCACCTGTCCTGAAAACTCGAAGCTTACGTCGCTCTTGGCACCATTTATACTACGTTCGGTATAGCTCTTCCTCTCTCAGGTAGCACTCTATCAGTTTCATCTTTTATGAAAACTCTGGCAGCCCTTCCTTACGCCTGCGCTGCTCAATGTTTCACACGCGCCTTTCGCTCATCTCTCTCTAGACGCATTCAGCAAAGGGAATAATAAAACTCAAAACAAAACAATCTCACAAGAATAAGAAGTAACGACGAAATAAACTCACGCGTATGACCATAAAAAGGAATAAACTAAATTAGACACTTGCGCTCACATTACACTTGCACACTACTAATCAAAACCTGCGCTTAAGCAGAGGCTTTTAACATTCAGCCTACATCTCTGTTGAACAACAGTTCGCTACATCAGCGTTCTCAAGCTCTAATAGAGCGCTAGAATTTGCAGTGCATATATCAACAACAAATAAAAATGGAAACTGAAAAACATGCGTCTACAGCAAGCATCCAACTAACATCCTAAAATTATCGCGGCATTTTCAAGTCGAAAGCACACTCTCGTACATTAGCAGACAAAATCAGCTCAAAACATAAACAAATTTTCTCGTCAATCGTCGTCATCCTCCGGTGACAGCCAAGTGTGCACAGACGCACCCTTTCAGACGAACTCTCGGGAGTCGCGAGTTCCACGGTTTTGGCGAGACGCGATCTCGACAAATGGACAAAAAACCTAATTGCTTGTGCGAACAGGCAGCCATGACCATTGACTTGGGATCTGAATGGCCTCCACTGCGACAGTAAACTGCCCCCGCACTGCCCCCGATGCCTATTGTCCCATTCCTCCCCGAGAAGCTGCCCCTCAGACACGGGGGGGGGGGGGCACGGCCTTTGTTAGGGCTTAGTCGTACTGCTCGTGCGCGGCGCTGCGGCGCGTTCCTCCACTTGCGGTGTAGTGACAAAGAAAAAACCGGGCGCAGTCTTCCTAGTTTGAATTGCCTTGGAATTCTGTACCTCACGACGCGCGTCACGCGTATTTCTGACCTTAGAAACAGCCTGTGCTTAGGACTTTTCCTAGAAGATCTGTTCGGGATCTTACCCCTAAATCTGGGCTTAGTGCCTCGGCTGACGATGTCATGACGCTTAGCTGCGTTCCCTCGCTTGACGGTACTCGTCTTTTTCGGGCTCGCTTTCCGACGATTTCTATGGAATCTCTTGCCCTCGTAGCGGCTCGCGATGTTCAGGGTCTCAACTCCTGTACACGCTTGTACTTGCCCCTCTATTTGCTTAGGCAAATCCCCATACGGCTGCGCTGGCATATCACGCTCACATCGTGCTTCTGTTAGAATGACAGATTCGGCGCTGTCTAAGCTATCCAGCTGGCCCACTGATTTAACATCGATTAGTGGGACTCCTTCATAATGGGGCATTGACCCTTCTCGCTGACCTTCGCCGTCGGCCTCTGAAAATACAGTAAAAGTACTGTTCTCCTCACTCTGTGGGTACTTCACAGATACCGCACCGTGACCAACAGTCACCATGCTATCCGCTTCCAAATCGGCGGTACTGTCGATAAGTTCGACTGTTTCATTACTCTCTCGACCTTCGCAATCGGCCGGACTCCCTTCTACATGACCTTCAAAGTCGGTCTGTGAACGATATGCATAAAACGTGCATTGTTCATTTTGTGCCTCAACACACAGGGCGCTAGTCATCTTAACACTGGCTTTATTGTCGATAATTTCGACCTTTCCATTTGCGTCTCGGCCTTCGAAGTCTGCCTCTAATCTAGATGCAGAAGTACTGCTCTGTTCATTCTGTGTGTACTCAACAGGTACCACACCCTCATTTATCACAGCGCTAGCCATGTCCAAAGTGGCTTTACTGTCGATAAACTCGACCTTTCTATTACTGTCTCGGCTTTCGAAGTCAACCGGACTTACAGCACACAAGTGGCTGGACTCCTCTACATGGCCTTCGAAGTCGACCTCTAAATCGCATGCAGAAAACTTGCTGCATTCTTCATTTTGCGCCTCAAAACAAAGGGCGCTAGCCATCTCAACACTGGCTTTTCTGTCGATAATTTCGACCTTTCCAGTTGCGTCACGGCCTTCGAAGTCGGCCGGACTTACAGACTCAATATGTCTGGACTCAACATGGCCTTCGCAGTCGGCCTCTAAATCAGCTGCAGAAAGATTACTGCACTCTTTGCTCTCGGCAAGCTCGTCTTTGTCCCCATTGTCGTGGCTTTCAAAGTCGGCCGGACTTACACCGCTAAGAAAGTAGCTGAACAAAGCGTCTTTAGCCTTACGAAAGTCACAAGCTTTCTCCGGGGCTAAATGCAGCAAAACACTTGCGATGTTGCGCGGTAGCAACGTGACGAGCTTATCTACCCAAAGGTTTCTAGAAATACTAAAATTTCCGCAGGTATGCTCAAAATTAGCGAGAAAAGTTGCGACGTTCTCGCCTCTCTCGAGGACATGCAGATATTTTCTTGCCCTTATCCACTTGAATTCTTGCTTCAGCTCTTCCATTTTACGCTCATGTTCACGCTCTAACCTCACGTTTTTTTTTCTCTGAGCTCACGAGCAGCGGCTTCTCTATCCTCAATTGCCTCAAGAGCTTCATCGGCCTCTTCCACCGTAACCTCCTCTACCCGCATCAACTCCAGAAGAGCTTGCCTTGTTTTTGCGGGGCCGGTGGAAATGCCCAATTCCTCGCAAATTTGGAGGATATCCTGCACTCCAAACCTGTCCATACTGACACTGCACTCCGCCTCGTTCACCCTCTCCAAATAAATGAGCAGTCAAACGATCTGTGGTTGACTGAATAAAGTTAAAATGTAAAGACAAAACTTCAGAACCTACTACTAAAAACAACGTTAGCTAGCTAGGTCTGGCAATACGAGCGTAAAACTTCGGGCACTCACCACACCAGGGTAGTTGATGCTGGTTGATCCCATCTAGCTGCCATCCAATGTTATGAAATGGGGAGCCTAGCGGAAGACACGGGGTCCGTTGGCGTCTAACCGCTGCCACCACTGTTGCGAAGGACGGTTGGGGTACGGGGACTGTGGTAGCCCCACCGCTTCTAAGAGGCGCGGGAGTGAGGTGCCAGGAGGGACGACAGGTCGAGGAAGACTGATAAAAGACTTTATACAGTCATGTACATAACCCACGGCCGTGTCTCCGTGAGGAGCACTTGACACGGCCGGGTCTCCGTGAGCAGCCCCTGGTGCCCCCCGATGCACGAGCTTTTCTACCCTCGTTGGGTCGCTTCCTCCTCGCGCTTTCCCACGAAGCGGCTGGAGTGCGGTGCCGGTCCGTGCCTGCAGTCATGCTGGGGGGGGGGGGGGTCATCCCAACGTCCCTTGTTCTTTGTTCTCGTCGACCGGCGACCGGCGAGGTGCCTGTCGAAGACGTCAACTGATGACGCACGAACGCCTTCTGAGAATGCACGCTGTGGGGTCGGCCGCTGGTGGAACTGCACCCGCTGGCAGGGGAATTTGAGGCACAACAATACTTCATGTGTACCCTGTTTAGTGACGGGCGGAGTCACATATGCTCAGTTAGTGATACGACTGGGAGCTGCTTTGCAAATGTCGCGTTAAGGAAAATGGGGGCTGAGTGTAATGCGTGTGAACGCCCCACAAGCGACGCAATGGGGAAGCTGCTTACCATTGAGGTCGAGTGCCTGCGGAGTTTTGCTGCAATCCCGGCAGACCGGCGGGAACGAAAAGTATCTGCCAACATGTCTCAAACGGTGATAATTTGGGCGCGCTACCGGACGGGGCCGATATTTGTGGACACGGATAACTTCATATTCGAAAAGCAGGCGTTGTGGTACGCTTTCCCTATCAAGTGTCAAAAGCAGCAGCTGTGGTTTTCCGTGCATGCGAAGATGACTTCGCAGCGAAGATGAGTTTTTTTTATATATTTTCGATTGTGAGCCCAGCTCTTTATCGCCCTGCAAGAGCTGCCTGTAGAGGCGATGTGTCGACATCAAACGCGCGAAGATTGCCGTTCACGGTTCCAAGCAAGCGTGATAGTGTGCAAAGTTTGCGGAAGTGACCTTCGTGGCGAACAGTGATCTGTATGCAGTTACTGGTTCTGTCAAATCGAAGGATGGCCATCTCTGCAATAAAGGCTGATGGAGCGCTTTGTTCCATGGCGGCTGTGAGCGCCTGCTTCGGAATATCTGTCACATTTACTTTGTTTAGCGGCCTGATCAGGACGGTGCAGCGAGGCCGACTGCCCCGTTCGGTGTGCAGTCTTTTCGGTGACACTTGGCGTCTGTAGTAGACGGTGTTTCGGTGCCTCTCGTCGTCACGGGGTCCAGCGGCTCCGATGGAGAGAGCCCCCTGCCGCCTTTGGAACAGCCGACCCATTAGACGGCTCTCATAGCAGTGGACACTGGCTCGCGTCCACGGTGTCGTTTCTGTCAGATGAAGCTGAAAAGTCTTTGCAGCTCGAAGGAAGACCCGCGCTTTCCGGGGTCGTCGTGATAGTGGGCGTCTTGATATGAGCCGGAGGGAAACACGCCGGGCGTATCAGACTCGATAGGCCGGTGTGGCCACGCTGGCGCGGCGCAGCCACTACCGCCGGCAACCGTGCTTTTGTCCGAGGCGCGGCACTAGGCCTAGGCTGGTCAGTTCGCAAAAAAAAACAAGAAAAAAGAACAAAGCTTTTCCAACAAAAACCGACTTCGGGGTACGGGCTCACGGTGTAGTCGAAATTCACTCACTCCGTGAAAAGTAGCAAAAAATAAGCGGAAAAGCTGATCAACAGGAACAGCTGAGGCACGTCTGCCTTCGTCAGTGGAGCCTCACGCCTCCCTTATTTCGTAATAAAGCACGCAGTCATCAGCGTAAAGCCTTAGTTTTATTGATAGGTTAGCGACGATACTGTCACATGGTTGTGACACACGCAGCACTTGAGACGAAGCACGAAGGACTCAAGGTGATGTCAGGCGTACTGTTCATTGGGCGAACTTGTGCCCAGCAAAATAAGGCGAATCCCAATTCACAGCAACAGCGGCGTGAACAGTCGTCAGTCGACGGAAAGACTGACCAGCGGCGTAATGCGCCGGCTTTTATACACGTGTCATAACGCGTTCTCGCATTATCTCTGGAATTCCAGAAGTCACTGAAATGTCGCGTCAAGCATGCAAAGTTACAAGAATAGTCGACCCTGGGGTGCTACCGCGTAGCGATTCCTTTTTTCATTCCAATGCCTTTCGGCGTTGCGTCACTGCTGTCGTCATCTGTGGGCGGCGACACTTGACGTATTTTAAGTTGCCCTATCCTAAGCGGCCGCTTTTTGTCCTCTTTCTCCGCCGTTCGCGGACTTGCATAGTAATTATGTTTGTAAGGAATTAGCTAATAAAACTGCGGTTGCGCGCTTATTATATGGAAATGGTTTAGTAGAATTAAAACGCAAAAGCGAAGGAAATACGAGGCAAACAAAACGGAAACACACGTGTATTTGTAGTCGTAGCCACATTGGCGCCGTACGTGAATCCAAGCCATATCGCTGAGCGCGAACAAAATGGCAACAATTGTGGGAAACAGCTGACTGTGTTTTCATCGGTTATTCGTCCGTATCATTTGCAACTTTGGCGCAGAAGCGTAGTACTTTCGCCTGGGAAGAAATTCTACGCTCCACATTTTTTCGGGAGTGACGGAACACTGCATTAAGGTGAGTACAAACTGTTGGTGCCGTGGTCTGTTGCCGCTACGGGCATTGTTTGATGTGCGCGCTTTGTTTTCCTGCAGCAGGAAGCTGTTCGGAAGACAACTCGTCATGTTATCAGACAGCAAAGTGGAACATCGTGAACTGGCCGCGATCGAGAACTCGCAAGGTATCGAGCGCCGTTTGATGGGGCACCCACACGCTACAGCGTAATTTCATGAAATCTGTGATGAGCTGCCGTCCATTGCGCAAGCTACCAGCCACTGTCGTCGTCGATCTGAGAAAGCTGCTGCTGCATTCGCAAAAGTAAGTACACGCACTACATTACCTTGTTTAAGTGAAAGAAATTGCGAAGCTAGAAATGAGAGCACGAAAATAAAGTGTGCTCGCGTGTTTGCCATAACAATTTAACATCAATTTTTAGCACTGCTTAACTAACGTGTTGTGATGTTCAGTGATGTGTTTTATGCTCCTCACAGACGTGCGAATGTATGAAATGGTGGCTCGTGTTAATGTCTGTAAAAAATACAACTCGGAATGTACAAATGGTGCCATTTCTCTGTTTTTTTTATATATAAGTCCAGCACAATAAGGCGCGCTATTTCTCGAGTTCTTTGGGAAGTAATGGGTGTCACGCGTATTTGCTATGCTCATGATATGCTGCTTGCCAAGTAGGATATTTGCCTTCTTCGCACCCATGTGAGTTTTACTCATTTAACTATTGTCTACCTTGTGAAATCGGAACTTAGTCGTTTTGTTTAAAGCTGTGAACGCCAAGAAAAGAAACAGCCAGAGCTTCGATGTTGAGCTTTCCACATGAAGTGTTCGCATTTGCTTTGCCGACATGGCCTTTGTTTGTGCTCTGTGCAATACCAAATTAGCATAGACCCCCCTTCCAGCATTGGTCGCTAAACTCGGTCAGTACGTGTATAAATGCAGATACATAGAGGTACAGTTGCTTACTCATTTTCACATAACCTCTGTATATGAAAACAAAATGTGGATGTTCTGAAAAATGCAAGTGTATATGTTGGCTAAAGGTAGGCACGCTTTTTTTCTGTATGTTAGTGTGCATGTAAATTTGTGATGCTTCAGTACACACTAACATAGCATTTGTGCATGAGCTTACAATTCTGTAAATTGAGATCAAAACAGTAATGCTGTGAGGCCTCGTTAGCATCGCCTTGCACATAAATTGATTTTGCTCTTTTTTATTAACCAGCACGAGCAATCCGAGAAGCCGAGCCAGCGGTAGCTGGGCACACAGCGCCTGGTGCAGGAGTTTAGGGTGCCAGATGACGTCGAGTGCCTGCTGCCGCAGCTTGTCTATGCCCTCGCCAAGTTTACTGCCCCAGCTCAACCCCACTCCCCCTCCTTGACCTGCCTCATTAGAGTATGCATGCATAAGAGCGAAAATTTTCATTGTGATACTTTCTTTTTCTTAAGCTACTTCATGTGCTAGTGATTGTTTGAAGACTGAGTATCTGTAACTTATGACAGGAAGTGCTTTTGACAGTGTTTAAGTCAAGCATTAATTCACTGTTTCAATTTATACCACAATAGTAGGAGTGTCCAAAACACTAGGCTGTGCGAAAAGCTCACCGTGGAAGCCTCAACTTCCAGGCATCCCATTATTGTGACGTAACATCAGACACGACGGCACACTGCAAATCTGCATGTTCATTGTAAGAAAGCTGTAGGTTGTGATAACTTCGGGTTATGTTGTCGCGACTTACATGTGCAACAGTAATTTTACAAAAGAAGATTATCTGAGAAAAATTTCTTGCCTATGCACCTGTCTCTGTGGTATAGTTGCCTGTATTTAGTCTTTCATATATTTTCTTTACTCCTGTATCTTTCTGCTTTGATTTATATATTTAGGTTTATGCTAAAAGTTCTTTGTTGAACTGTCTACCATTTTCTGTTTATAGGATTCATACAATAATATATTGATTTTCAACATAACACTAAGGTGCACGTAGGTCCATTTTTATCACAAGATTAGCGGAGCACTTTGTTGGACTAGTTTGTATGCAATCATTTGTTTTGTGGCACTGAAAAATACAAACCACAAGAGAGTATTAGTGAGCTGTCTCATGTGTGGCGCTCATCCCTTGTACTCTCTTGTGGTTTGTGTATTTTGAAGCCAAAAAGGAAATAACACCAAGAGATGTTCTTGTACTTATGCATTCAATGCGAGCTGTGATTACTTATTTTTGATCCTGCTTGAAGGCATTTTGTATGCTGCAAGGTTTTCTTAGGTGCAGTATTTTCCTTTCTGGTTTAGTTGTACAATCACTGTGCAGTTCAATATGTGGATGCATACTCACCCTATTGGAAAAAACAGTGGCACTGGGCCAGTGCCACCTGATTATCGGACCGGTGTGGCACTGCACACTTGGGACACTGTACACTGTACACTGGGTACACTGCGCACTGCGTACATTGCACACTGGGTACACTGCACACTGCGTACACTGCGCACTGGCACACTGGGGGACACTGTACACACTGGGAGACACTGCGTACACTGCGCATGGCCGCCGGGTGGCACCTGCCACACTGCGCACGGGCCCATTGGGCAACACTGTGTACAAGGGCCAACCAGATTCACAGAAACAGTGCAGCAACATATTGCACATATTGTGAACGTGCCTTGTAATAACCATGCAAAGCGAGGCATAAAAATATAGTTTATATGAGAGAACTTAAAACTAGGAAGAAATCAATGATTGATGTTGAATTATGGGCAGATGGCCTGACTCTTTGGTCTAATCTGCCCACCTCGGCAAATATATCCTGCAGTGCTGGCCATGAGCGAGCCTTTTTGATGGCACCACAGTGCTTGGGCACTTCAACACCACCTTCTGGATGACATCTGCAAGGGGCAAGTTGAAGATCGGAACCAGATTAAATTAATTTGAGAATTGTCATACTCTATGCATTTAATCAATTTCAGTAATTCACATTCAATTCACTTTACTTCTTAGTTAATTTGATATCAAACATAATTAAACAACTGCATATTCTATACATTTAATCAACTCCAGTAACTCATGTTGAAGTCACTTTATTTTTTAGTTAATTTGATCTGGAACAAATTTCCTAGCCACCACACAATATGTTCAGAACAAACTTTGCCCATTGCTTTTCTCAAGGTAGCCGTTACCAGACATTTAAAGCTTTTAGTCATCTACCAAACGCCGAACCCCAAATATGAATGCAGCAATAAGTAAAGCAGTAGCAGCGTTCCAGTCCACTCGGGTTACATTAAATGAGGTTAACATACATCAGATCTCCCTTTCACATTGCATACTTTCACTGACCCTAAAATTCTGTCAAAGCATGATTCACAATGAAGTATTACAGCATTTAGGCAGTAATAACACCAAAAAATTTAGTTGGAGAAATCGTCGATTGATGCGATCCAACACGTGAAAGTCACCACAATATGGTAATCATGACCCGCTATGTCACCTTTTCAGCTAGCAGTAAGCAGTTATACTAAACGTTTCCACTGTCATCAAGATTTTCAAAATTTCACCCGCTAGCTGCGGGCTGCTGCAACAATACCACGAACTGTTCTGTGATGAAATAGCAAAACAAAAATTACAATGTTTCCACCCAGCTTAGTATCAAATTAGTGTTCACGTGAGCGCATCATGAATTATGGGATTGCATATATAGTAAAGCTTGCTACTATCGCTACATGTCACATCTTCAAGGTGCTGAAGATGTGGCTGCGCAAGTGAATTTATAAATTCTTTCATTGTAAGCCATTTCAACTATAAGTTACACATTGAAATTGAGTTTTTTAACTATTCCTAGAAATGTGCATAAAGCATACTCATTATGGTGTCTGCCTTCTCGGGAGTGGCCTGCTTTTTGGCCACACTATCCGCATGGCGCCGGGATGGCTGGCCAGTGAGGCTTCTGGCATGCATTTCAGCAGGAGTCCAGAAGTATCAGGCAATCTCCCTGGCCACTTTTGTGGTGTTGCTTGTTCACATTATGAAGTTGAGTTTCTCACGCATCATTAGTATGCCGGATCTGCATGGACCTGGAAAAAAAATGCCAAAGTCATTGAGTCACAGTGGCAAGCAAGCAAGCCCACAGCTGCGCTTTCAGTTATATTTGTTGCTACCCTCAAGTAGCTGCTCAACCCTTCTCACAATGAGACAGTCGCAATTTATTATTCAATTGCATGCATATCTTTGCTGCTGCCCATAAAATGTTGCCGCTATGCACTACATTCAAGATAGTGACAAAAACAAAACAGAGGAGAGAGAGGTAATACACACAGCTGCACCAGATTTCAAATATATTATTGTGTGAAGCTGCCATGAAACCTCTTTTTATTCATTTACAAGGTATAATCACGGTCGTGAAGGCAAAGTTTCTTATAGTCCCATCACAAATTCTGAAGCAGTCACCTCTTTTCTGGCTCATCATGGTATCAGCAATAGTGCCGATTAAGGCAGCACACTCATGTCTTCATGAATCAATTGGCATGAGTTAACAGGCACACACACAATGGGCCATTATAAGCCAAGCAGCTAGTATACAATCCGCCTTTTATGACACGTTCTGGCTCTGCCGCGCGGTGGCCACGCGATGGTACACACCTCTCTAGCCTAACCATGGCGAGGACGGCCACTGCATTGTCTGCTTGCAGAGTCATGTTCCGACAGGCACTGTACTTGCCACAAGATAGGAATTACTTTTAAAAGGTAGTGTTGAAAAATATTTGCATTGTACAGTCGCCGGACCGATAATTCGGACATGCTTGGTAATTTGGACAGCCACGTGGTGCCAACAGTGTGCCCGTAGACTTAATGTGTTAGGACGACCGATATTTCGGACAGTTCCTAGCACTACATTCGATAATTTGGACTCCGCTCATGGATGTCGAGCACACTGAATGGGCCACCATTATTTCCTCTGGCACACCAACGAGAGAAAGTGAGGCCTCGGAGATGCCATACAAACCATAATATCCGACGCTTAGTTTTGGTCACGACACACGAATTTTAGAGGCAAGTCGCACCGTCACTGCAATCACCAAATCCTGTCTCGGCATCTCATGCGCGGTTTGCGATTACGAGTACGGGTGGTCGTGTCAGGTCTGCGATCGCTTGATGGCGCTTTCACATTTGGTCTTCAGTACTTGTTTACTTTGCATTCCAAGACTTCTTTCTCGTGGCGTTAAGCAACAGGTCACGTCTAGTGGTACGCACGATGGCCTCGCAGTCTGTGCCGACGAGCATGCCAACGAAAACGAAGCATGCTAGTCAGCACTGACAATGTCGCATACCTGCCGACCCCTTGAAAACAGTGCAAGCAGATGTAATCAGCAACTGTTTCCATCGCACTGGATTTACTTTTGCTGATTGCAAATGAGGCCGACTTTGCAACATAAGAGCCTGAACCGCCATCAATGACAAGCTTGTTGTTGACGGCATTGTTGATGACCTTGAGGCTGCGATGTGGCGATTCCTGCCACCATTACGTTTGAAGACATTGTCAACATCGTGGCGAGGTGTTGTCGTGTACTGAATGGGATGATTATGAAATAAGTGCACAAGTTCTATAGGTGTCACAGAGTGACTCAGACTCAGAAATGTGCCTTGAGCTACGGAGCTGTGACGTGTGGATCTAACTAGTGTTTGCTGCCCTCGTATCATCGTAAACTGCCAGAAATACACGCGAACTTGGTCCCATGTAAGCACAAATGTGTGCAGCTACACATCAACCACTTCTTCCTAGCCCAGGGTCTTTAAAGCGCAAATAAAATTGTCTTTTCTTTATGCATTTGTTTTTTGGACGTTCAGTAACATGCACGCTTTTATGATCACCATGGAGTCCAAATTATTGGTCATCAACTATATTTTGACTTTAACCTCTTCTTTTAAAGTTTGTGCATGGCAGACAGAAATGGGAGTCATTATACAACAAACGGGCAGGCAGAGAATATTTCAGAAGTGATCAACATGAAATCTGCGCAACAAGATGGCAGTCATGCGCAACATCAGAATAAGAAATCCTGTACTACAAACCATCTATTTCTTTATCATTGTTCTTTTCTAACCAGGAAGAGAATGTTTGCGGCACAAAAGATACTCAACCAGAAGCTTCGTTCAACACAATTTAGCGCACTGAGTGCCAACCTGGTTTCTTCAGTGCTTTTTGGTTCCTTTGCTGCTTTTGCTTTTCTGGAGCGACCCAAAGACGTCTTCCCACTCTCCCATAGTACAGGGCATACTAGTACTCCATTCTAGTACATTACAAACGAACACAGTTGTTGCTTTGGGTTGTTTTGTTTTGCTGTGGCTCTTTGTGATTTCTCTTTTTAATGTTGTTACACAGAAGAGCCTTCCCTAGGCACACAGCGAGCACACATGCTTCAGTGAGTGAAACACAACAGAAAGAATGAAGGACAAGACAACTAGCTTGCAGGGAGACAAACATTGATGCTTTCCCTCGAAAAAGCTAGGAAGATTCATCAATGTGTGTACAATGGCTCACATTAGGAGAAGAAAGCAGAGAATGGCTGTGTTTATGGGTGGTGCAGGTTGGAAGTCGATGAAGGAGTAAGCTCAGTGCAGAAGCCAGAGGCATAAAGCAACAAATAAAAGAAGAGTGTAAGGAACATGCCAACTTCCTCTTCCGTGCATCTTAAAAGCTCAGTTCCTGAGTGCAAGTAGCACCTCTATTCATTCAACACATGCCTGTGTTGTGCTGTATGTGCCACTTCTGCTCTTCTTTTTTATAAGTCCTTTTCTTACAACTGGGTGTCACCACAAATCACCAAAGACTGCCCACCGCTAGAGAGGCTAGAAGCAGTTCTAACCTCTACACCACGGCTTTCTATGAAAGGAGTGAGCGCTGTTTTCATGGCAGTCAGCAGCCATGGCTAATGGCTCCACAAGGCAAGAAGTCAGAAACATGGAACATGGGGAACTAATGAACTAATGGTATCGGGGTGAAAGGTGAGAACAAGAAATATAAAACAGGAGGCAAACATGCTGCTAATAGCTGCCACAGACACCCTTGCGTATCTCGCCGCTTCAGATCAAGGCCGTAAGGTGCTGCATCTCAGCGAAGAAAATTGGAATAAAACTGCACTTTTTTCGCCACGGTGAACACAGGACTGCCACACATGATGCTGACATGGCAATGTTCAAGATGTTCACCATGTGCAGCAGTGAGGCAAGCGTACTTGCCAAACCACTGGTGCACTAAGTAGTAAGGGCCAATGTCGTCTGCTAATGCCAGCAGGTGCGTGTTCCGAATGCTTTCGGTCCCGAGATGCCGTCACTTCATTATTATCATATATTGCATAACTTTCTGTTACCAAGCCTGATAAGCTTTAATAATCTTAACTTCGTGAGCATTCCAATAAAATTTTACTTTACGAGCTTTCCATGTGTTTGGAGGAAGGAGCTATGTGCCCCTAGAAAATACTTCACTGAAAGATCATGTGTTCATGCACCTAAACTGGAATATACAGCTCCTGCCTTCCCCTGATCAGAGCATGGCTGTGTGACACAACCTGTGCTGTGCGCTTAGCTGCACAAACCGTGAAGTGTCACGAAGGTGGGAGCAGAATTGAGATGTTGTAGCAGAATGAAAGGATGATGTGAGTGAGACCTCGACATGTTCCATAAGTCATCTGATAATGACCTAGAGTCACAGGTGCCACCAACAGCATCACAACCACCTTCATTAGCAAGACATCTGCACACACACATCAAGTACACATCCACTATGTACGTGGTATGAATTATCCCGAAACACTTTTCTGGTACTTACATTTTCCTCGACCTCCTGAAACAGCTGTAGGATGATGTTCCTCCCGACTGCTGCACAGCATCTAAAGATTTAAAAGGAATGCTTTTTATAATTCTTTTATAATTTTCATTCACAGTTTGAAAACAGAAAATGGTCCTTTTTAATGGCATGTGAGTAAGCGCGACATCGGGCTCAATAGAAGATCTACAAATAAGCTTACTAGTACTAATTCTGGCTAAAATGGCCACGTTAATCTCATTCCAAATGTATGAAAAATCTTTCGCTTCATTCCTTTTGTTTTTCTGTGTTCATGTACCAGTTACTTTGAATTTATGCTTTATATCTTTCTTATTCTTTGCCAAACATTTCCAAACAGAAGGGCACATTTACTGAAGCCTGGGACCATTCGAGGCGCCTTTCAAAGATAGATAATAGACCCTATAGGATATTGTGAAGCTGGCTTTCCTGCTATGCAGTTTGCCCAACCAACGGCGCCGTAGTCAATTCTGCAAATAGCACGTGCAAGTGTGCATTGCGTGTGCTTTGACATGACTAGGGTAGGTTCAGCCCTCGTGATATAAACCTGCACTAAAAACAAGTTCCAGCCAGTGCAGCTACAGCACTCCAAACATATCAACAGGACAGGCAAAGGTATTACTTGAGCGAAGGCACAGTGCAGGGAACTGCACTTGTGAATTTTCGAAAGGGCCCGTTGAATGCATGGAATGGTGTGGACATAAAAGTTGCTTTTCTGCCTGTGATTATTGCCAGCAAATGCTTCAACAGACATCTGCAATCCTATGAGCTAGGCTACAAGGTTCACAGGATCTGCAAAAGCAAAGGATAATAAACATAGCGTTACTAACAACAGTGCCATATTTAAAGTTATTTGTGAGACATCTGCTGTGCCACAGGTACTGATATTTGTATTGTATGTAAGTATTAAGTTTGCATATAAAACATGGAACACAATAAAAAGGGAGAGTATAATGGAGGGTACAAAAACAGTTAAACTTGATGATCTTACTTGTGTGGTCTGTCACTACGTCTGGAGATGGCTGAGGAAGAGGTGGTCCCTTGCAGCGGGGTGCATTGATCTGAAAGTGCTGTATATACATATATATATATATATCTGTATATTTCATACATATACTTATGACACCAACAGAAAAAGCACAGTTTGCAGCATGTGAAAGCTGCTCACCTGTGAACTTCCTCATGTTTCATCCCCCCCCCCACCCCGACCAGTATCGTATTTTCCGGTCTATAAGTCGCACCTTTGTATAAGTCGCAACCCCCACCTTCAGCAGGTTTCAAATAAAAAAACTGGCATATAAGTCGCACTGTTGTATAAGACGCACTTATTCTGACTTGGTCGGCGTGCGAGTTACCTCGAAACGCTGTACTTACCATTTCAGGGCACTGAATTTCCATATTACTCCACAAATTCTAGCAGAAACAAGTTCAACCAACACTCCTTATAGGTGCAGAAAGGCAACATTTATTACTTTTTCATTCAAACCCATCGAATGCTTCATCTTCCGATGCACTATCGAAGAGTTGAGCCACTTCAGCCGGCAGCATCGCTTCGTCACCCTCGTCGGTTTCTGAATCGCTGATCGATTCTGCTTCTGCGTCGGACTCAGCTGCGCACTCAATCAGGCCCGCTTTCCTGAAGCCGGCAGTTATAGTGGACACAGAAACTGCAGCCCAGGCTTCCTGAATCCACTTGGCTACCTCGCCAAACGAAGCGCGTCTCATGTGCCCAGATGGGGTGTAGGTGTGCTCACCGTCCGTCATCCAGGCCTCCCACAGGCGCCAAGACGCACTTAAAGCTCCGGTTGACGGCAATATCCAGTGGCTGTACCATCTTGGTCATTCCACCAGGTATTACTACCGGGGTGCAGTTCGTCGCCTTGATTTTCTTTAGGCTTGACTCGGTGATGTGTGCTCTCATGCTGTCCATGACCAAAATGCACCTCTTGACGCGGAAAAATCCATCTGGTCTCCTGGCGAAGCACTTCTGAAGCCATACGGCCATCATCTCCTCATCCATCCAGCCTTTTTTATTGGTTTCGATGACCACGCCTGGAGGAAAGCTCTCTTTGGGCATAGTCTTCCTCTTAAAAATAACCATCGGTGGCAACTTCGTTTCGTCCGCACAACAGGCAAGGACGACAGTGAAGTGCGACCTCTCATGCCCCGTCGTTCTCAGCGTCACAGTCTTCTCTCGCTTTTCTGCAACAGTCCTTCCAACCGGTATATCAAACATCAGGGGCACTTCGTCCATGTTTATAATGTGGCTGTGAGGGACATTATGGCTCTCAACTTCGTTGTTGAAAAATGCCCTAAAGTTTTGAAGCTTCTCCTCAAAGTCTTCTGGCAGCTTTTGGCACACGGTCGTGCGAGCTCGAATCGCCAGCTTGTTGCGCCTCATGAATCTTGAGCACCACGAGGGACCGCCGACGAAGCCAACAGCACCCATTTCCTTTGCGAGTGTGTGTGCCTTAAGACGCACCTGTACGGTAGAAAGGCCCCTACCTTCTTTGCGTTGTGCCAA